>WNWK01000036.1:0-262500 GCA_009830355.1 Cherax destructor
GGAAACGGGCATGATTCGTTACACCTGTCGCTTCTGTTCACATAGTAGTAAGTAGGTACCTTGGTGTTAGCCGACTGTTGTGGGTCGCATTTGCCGAAAGAGGATCATAGGATCCCAGTGAAAATAAGCCATAGTGACTTATTGGGTAGTCCTAGATTACCAACCCTTTGGGTTAATAATCGGGAAAAAAATCCTCTTGCCTAGGATGCAACCAACAACAGCATACTAAACACTCTGTACCTATTTATTGCTGAGTGAACGTGTGTAAGGAGACATTTTCATACGTCTGGCTCTGCCTGGTAATCAAACCCAGAGCCTTTCGGTTATAAGCCGAATGCTTGCCTACAGGTCTAAACTCATTGGTCAAGATTCACGTCGGACTTGCAGGCATTGTAACGAAATAGTATTCGAAAATATGACGGTGTCTGGGGAGTCCATGTCATGTTTGTCAGCACAATGTGTGCTTCCTATGTGATAGTGACTTCAGCATACAACTGAAGGACCGGAACTCAGTACTGTGGCTGGTGGGCAGGTTAGACATGTACAGGCACATGTTTACACGCTGATTATACATACCCGTTGTCTGAGGTGAACCAAAGAAGAGTAGAATTGATGAGGCCGAGACTGGTGAGTTGATCAACCACCTGGTTTATAGCCCAGTCCAGTTCATCAAGGGCGTCGCCGAACACTCCTCGCTCACTCCTCCCGTAGAATTCCTTGGAGGCGAATTGTGGGTGATGTACCTGTGGTCATTGTTAAGATAGAGGATGATCAACTGCTCGAGGGTCATAAGTTTGCGATTCAACTGCATACTAATATCGTGAATATTTTAACTCAAAGAATATTGATGTAAACTGTTTATGTACACTGGGTGCCAGAGGTAACAAATGGTAATACCGACAAGTACGTAAGATAGACTCATGCAGTAACTAGGATTTTTTTTAGACGATTAGAACCAGTGGCTATATTAATTCAATACATAAAGCAAAAAGCAGAGTATATACAGTATATCAGGTCAAGTGGTGCACGGGCTAGGTGATGGCTGTATTCTGCTTGGTAAGATTTGTTAGGCAAGAATTGCCAAAATCATTAAATCGCCTGTGTTTTGAGCGGTGGTGTTGGCAGTAGCAGTTAGAGCCGAGAGTCGCAGGCACTGTCTAGAATCGGCTCGCGTCGCTACTAACAGCGCCACCACTCAGAACAAAGGCACTTTTATGATTTCGAAAAATTTTGACCAGCAAATCCTACCCAACGGTTAGAAAAGATTCGTCAGGAAACAGGACAAAGGTTTGCAGACGCGGGTCTATGTAAGCCTTCCGCTGGCGTACCGGTCCACCCCTTTAAACATTATGATACTAAACATAGTTATAACCATTTTTTTTGGTCTACCCAACGAGAACACAGCCATCACCTTGCCTCCGCCTTCCAGTCCATACACACTTGACTTAATCCATTACATATATTATATCTAATATGAGAATAGAAAACAATGTATATATATAATGTCATGTTAAGTGGTGTTACGGACTGGAAGACGGAGCTAAGTGATGGCTATGTTCTCGTTGGGTAGAAGTTTCGCTTACCAGTGGCTTTATCTGTCTAATATAGAGAATAGAAAACAGCCACTGGTAGGCTAAACGTCTCGTTAATGCAAGCCCTAGTTACTACATGTGTAAACTTTCTTACATACCGGGGTACTTATAGGGACCTCAGAGAAATTTTAGGAGTTATCAGCACAACATTGGTATACAGTACCGACAAGTTGATGAATTACACACACTTGAATCATCTGCGTTTCTTTAATATTTGTCAGAATCTGCAATACCATGGAATCTTGGTACGCAACCTACTTGCTAACCTCTGGTGGCTCAGCTCTTGGTCATGACCTACTTCCACTAGTGGGATTCCGCCTGTGATAATGCCTTTATCTGCTGACCTTATTTGACTCCAGTATATAAGCATTTATCTTCCTGCCTGTTCTTTAAATTTACCAAGACTACGGTTCTGAACATGGGCTCCTAAGTTGAGGGACTGAATACATCATCCATTATCTTAGGTATAGTCTTCAAGACTGATTACCTACTCTTCTACAGTCTTCAGGTTGTCACTATTGTATTGATTATTAAGCCACTGGTTGGCGAAACGTCTCCAAAGTTTGATACCCAGATATTGAAAGTCTTTTTTTTTTAATCTTAGCTATTTACTGTTATTTAAAATGGGATATTTTTTTTTTTGTTCATCGTGTATTTTTTTAATTTTTATGGTTAATTCTAGTTTGAACGTTTATACCTTTTTAGTGAAAAGGCTCCTGAATGAGCTGATGCACCGAAGTTCTCTGTAAATGCAATATTTAAATTTCTTTTAATGTATGTACCATGAGACGCATATGAACCTCTCGGTGTATAAGCCCCTTCTGTGTATATGCACATCTATGTGTATCTACCCTGAGTGCAGTCTATGTAAAGGTTGTAGGTCATTTGCCCATGAATAGCTTGCATGATGGAAGAGGAAGAATGAACATGTTGAAATTATAGAAGGAAATCACAGCGGGTTGGCCGAAAAGGATTAATTTACTGTGTAAGTGGCTATAATGGAAGAACACCTGAGGAAACACGTCCTGAGGAACTGAATGGTACGAAGGGTAAACAACCTGTATAGAAACTTAGGTACGTTAATGTGGATTTTAGCATTCAAATTTGTTAATTAACGTTTTTAGTAATTAAGGGAAAATATAATAATTCACAACAAATTTCTCCAGAGCTCCAACAGTCAGTATAAATGTGACTATTGTAGGTGCATGGTCTGTGCCTGCATGAAGGAGCTCACATCACCCAGGTGCATCACAGCCCCGCTTTACTAGACCTGTTCACCTCTCTTATCTGTAGTGGTGCTCTGATTAAGCAGGTATCTTAGTTATAATCACGTGGTGTTGTTTTTTAACATTAGCTGGTATCATAGCTACAGTCATGTGGTGTTGTTTTAACATAAGCTGGTATCTTGTTTGTAATTACAACATACATGATGGAAAGGAAGTAAAGGAAGAATGGTTGTTGTGAGGCGGCAGCGTCGGAGATGAAAGCTTTTGCTTGGGCCACCAGACGCTGTGTCAGGGTAGGCAGGTATGCTGGCTGCTCTACGATTCTCGAATTTCTGAAAAGTGAAGAAGGTAAATTTAGGTTTTAGGCCTATAGACTGCACGTGGGTCATTAAGACCACAATTCACCTGTACATTAGCATCGAAAAATATGCACCTATCCTCTTAGACTAGCGAGTCCAGCACGGGTAAACCAGCGGGTGCTACCGTGGTCGCCAGCTTCTTCCTGTTTTTTTGAAACAAGACAAGTGTTTCCTGACACGAGTCTTAATCATGTAGGTAACTCGTTGTGTTAGTTGTCATCGGCTACTCAACCTTCATGTTTGGTTTAGACACACCGTCTAGCTACACTTACGCTGTAGGGTTGTAATGTAGGAACTTTTTATTTTACACCAGGCATCTACAACCGGGGTAGGTTGACTTATAAAAATTAAACATTCACCATTATTCATTCAATAGCAGTCTTGACAGAAATGTGAAAACAGACAACTGTTTGCAGGGCAGATAACTGTATCTCTCTGCATTATCAACGCACAAATCGCCAAGGTAGATCAAGAAAGGTTCCAGTGTTAGCAAAAAAATAAAAGCGAAACATTGAGGAACAAACAGATTAATCGTCAGCGACGACACAGCCGCTCCCAGAGATGATAACACAGTTCAAGCACTAAAATACAAGCATCCACCCAGAGCGACCAGTGTCGTCAACAACAACTTTACTACTGATCCATCACAGGACCGTTAATTTTGCAACAATCAGATGTTTATAAAATGATTGTGAGGTTACATTGGAATGATGACTTGATTAACTACAATTCGGACTTATGTCACTAACTTGATCATGGACTCACCTGAAGAGCGGGCAGGAAACCTTCGAGGGCCAGCAGAGGTCGTAGCAGGGCTGGCCCTGTGGAAAACACTGACGGCAGGGACACATGTCTTGGGAATAAGGCAACCCTAGGTACTGGTCGAACCCGAAGTGCATAGGTAGATACTCTCTGGCGGCGCCCACACCCAAATGCCACTTGCCCACTATCTGAGTCCGGTAACCCTGGTCGAACAAATATTCAAGAAATATGCATGTGAACCGTCGAAGAAGAACTCTTTTCTTTAAAAATCAGCAGAGCTAACTTTTGCTGAAAATACATACAACAATAATAATCATACAAACAACACATAATATATATATATATAATAATAATATCATATATATATATATAATATATATATATATACTATACATACATATACACACACACACGATGACCACCGAAGCTAATACTCAGCACCCCTGTATATCATATCAATTAGGCGACTGAATACACACAAACACCAAGATGTATTCATATTAGCCATCTTGTGGCCTATTTCCTAGGCCTGTATGAATCCATATAGCTCTCGTTTCCATCTATATAATGGTAATACGGTACAAATTAAACTAACCACTTTAGCTGCAGAATTAAAAATGCTAAAAGTATATTTTTTTCGTATTTTTTTCAGTCCCTCTACATCATCCACATCACGTCTGAAGGTTCACTGGTCAGGTAGGGAAGAAGTCAGCGTTTTGTACGTCAATACGTTTAAAACTTAGCTGCCCTTCCTTCCTGAAATGTGATTAACTGTTCTTTAAGTCGTAATGACCACACTAAAGCAGTTATAATCACTCTACTGATCGATTGTAAGAAGGTAAGCTCTACAAAAAACTAATTATAGCTAAAGCAATAAACTGGTGCATCAAATTAGCAAATGGTTTGCTTTTGTGTTTAATTTAAAAACCGAGACAAGATAGTCACCTAAATAACAAAAAAAAGGCACAATACCGTGACTGGAACAATACACACACAACCCGCACATACAAGAGAGGAGCTTACCACGACGTTTCGGTCCACTTGGACCATTTACAAAGTCACATTTACAAAGTGTAACTTTGTAAAAGATCCAAGTCGGACCGAAACGTCGTCGTAAGCTCTTCTCTTCTATGTGCGGGTTGTGTATATATATAGTCACCTGTCCTGTAACTTTATAACCACGTATTGTTAACAAGCTCCAGACATGTTTCTATAACTTAACCGACAAGTTGAAGAATGAAACACTTACTCTAAATTCATTTTATATATTATTTATTCACACTTTTTTGGTTATAGAGGTGCACAGTGGCGTTACTTAGGACTAGTTGAATTTAATGGCGATTAGCTTATTAAACAAATAACGCAACTATGTTACCATATGGAAACTGAGGATTATATTCAATTCGCTTTTAATAAGCCATGATAAACAGATACAAGCAAGTTTGTGTAGTGAGAAATAATACTGGTAACCTCCCAGCCAGGGTGAGTAGCTGCCAACTGGGAACTAGTACATTAGATATCATTGGTGTGCGCCCTCTTGAAATTAATATATTTTGCTGCACACTTTTATAGAGAAATAAGAACAGAGTCCATCAATTAGCAAAACCCAATTATACCTGAGGACGATATGCGAAAGTTTAATGCACTGTATATTTACTCAGTCCTGAAGAAATTGTGGTGTTTAACATTCGTAAATGTACTAGGCCCTTAGGAAAGATTGTTTTTATAACTAGTGTTGGGCCTTACTAACAATAGCCTATAAATCATTTTTACTACTTCAGTGGCATAAAGAAAGAATTCAACCCCAAAAAATAATGAACTTGTCCACCATGTTAGTCTAATATCCGACTCCACTGTCAACAATCTTACATACCTGTGTCAGCTTTCTGACACAAGCATGCCACATATTAATACTCAAGGAGTTAAGAGTATTTATGGATGATAAAGAATCAGTTACAATTAAGATGTCGACCTTAGATAAGTGGACGCATTTGAGGGCAAAGAGTATGGCACACAGTTCAGTCTGAAGGGTAGAAGACCAATTGCATGCTCAATTTTTATACGAGAACCTTCACTGTATGACAACAGCAGCGCTACCAGCTGCACCAGTGGATTGGTGAACAGAACCATCAACATGTATAATTTGTGGAAGAGTGCTATGAGAAATAGTGGTATGGAATGATGTAATTTTCCCTGGTGCAGGGAAGTGTCACTGTTGTCTTGCTTGACATAGATCATGTAAATATTCATTCGGAGGTCAGTTCCAGTTTTTATGATCCATCTGGAATGCTTACTAGTCCTCTGTAAGATTAGTAAAGTCAATTGTTGGTAATGGCAGGAAGTTTTCCTCATTGGACTCCCTCCACTGTTGAACTAATTTGTACTTTGTAGTGATCATTATTAAAGTTTCTACGGGTGTTATGCGTTAGAATCGTTTCCCACACAAAGCTCGTTAAATCTAATTGGCCTTGCTGGTCATCAAGATCCATTCCAGTACCGACACAGCCTCACTCGTAGGTGACTTTACCTTTTTGCCGCAGACAATGATAAACATTCACACTTCATGGACCTCTCCTCAGCTACTATATAACCTCGTGTTTCATTGTATCTATGATTTGAAGTCTGTTGGACCAGACATCTTGTAATAAAAATAATTCGCAAGTGTTGTCATTAGCGTGATCATCAGGTCCAGCCTAGCATGGGCCAGTAAGCCTGCTGAAGTATTCAGCTATTCTTATGCTCTTACGCTACTCGTGTATTGAGGAGTAAACCACTTGACAATACTGTACACTTAAGCAAGCATTACAGGAACTGCATTTGTATTTCATGGTGGTATTATATGTATATAATCAATAGCAGAACCTGCAGCGTTTGAAACTGAGAATAAATGTAGGGTGGGAGTAGGGCCCTGGCTTACCTTTTTCTTGAGGAGGTTGGCAATGGTAGTCTCGTTGCGAGGAAGACCAAGTGTGTTGTCTGAGGTGAACACTCCTGGGTACACCCCGCTTCGCACCTGCACCCTCCCCGTCAGTAGCGACGCCCTGGACAATAATGGATTTTCACTCAAAATGGCTGGAAACAATCATTACATTAATAGTAGTAATTTCATCACTTCATAAATGGGGCTTACCCATCCCTGGGAGGGGGTAGTTCTGAAGATTATAGAGGCACATAAAGGGTCCGAGGACTGGGCATCCAACATTGTTAGCTAAGCAAGGTATAGAAACAGAAAAGTGTTTACTAAAGTAATGGATTAATTTACAAAGTAATGAGTTGGTTAAACATTTAGTGAATTCAATTAGGCAAGCGCTTGTCTAATCTATAGGCATAACTTACTTCCACAAATGAATTTTGTCCACTGGTGATGCCGCCTCCAACTGCTTCACTTCACCTGTTTGCATATGATGTACTTTGATCAAGGTTGATGGACTGAACACATCACCTCCAGGCTGAGGGACCGATTACATCTCCTAGTCATCTTCCACCGTTCTTTTCTGTGTTGGACTGATTAAGCCTACTGCATCTGTGCCGTTGCACTTCCACCAAGTAACAATAATACTCATGCAAGATTCTAAATCGCACTAATGTCTCACCCAGCTACTTGAAACTCCACAACTCAGACACACCCCTATCACATAGTTCCCGCACTCACATGTAGAACCGGACCTACGACCCCCTGTATATACTCCGTCTACTTCATTTCTCTGTATTGGATTGATAACGTCCCTGGCAAGCAACGTCTCCTTAAGAAACGTCAAAATACCGATTTTACGTCTTACAAAAATTTACTGAATCATAAGTTTCTTGAAGCCATTATCTCAAGGTAATTATTATTACTATTATTATTGGTATATTCACGGGGAAGCGTTAACCCCATGTCACACAGTACCTGGGGAATGGAGGTAATTAGGTTTGATCCAGAAGTTGAAGGAACTCCAGTTCTTTGGATCAAGAGACCTTCAGCATCAAGGAAACCCTTCAAAACGTGTGAATCAGTAAACAGACATAAAACTTTATACAAATGTCATGGATTTATTTGCTTTGCGTCTACTGCTGTCATTGAAATTAAGTTATAACAGCACAAGATCTTAGTTTTGTGATTACATGGGCTTCTGAAAAATGACCCCAAAAGAATTCATAAATAAAAATTAATGTTTTATTTTTTTAACACCGGCTCTCTCTCACCGAGGCTGGGTGGTGACTCGAAAAAGAAGAAACATTTTCACCATCACTGTCTTGCCAGAGGCGCGCCGACAATATTGCTCAGATTCCCCTCAAACTGCAGTATCCCCACTGTACTAACCACCTCCAGGACTTCAAAGTCCGGATAACCGGTGTTCCTTGAATCCTTTCATAAATGTTACCTTGAACACACACCACAATATAAATAAATAAATAAAAAATTGTTTTGACCAGACGACAATTGAGTGCAGTTAAGTAGCTTGTTTATAGTTGAGTGCCCAGTGAGCACCAGCTGCTCACCTGGAGGGGCTGCAGACGGGGCTGGTCACATAGAAATGAGTGAAGAACCTGCTCTCTCTGGCTAGCTGGTCCAACTGCGGCGTCCTGCAGTCATAAATGTAATATTTTAACGCCACCCTTAATCACATCAACATATTATTACGCGTTCGATTAATTTTATAAACTACCATAGAATAATGTGTGAAGTTATTCTTAAATTTATAGTTTATCGACTTGGATAATTAAGGCTTGCATTTCACCTGAACACTTAACATCAAGAATACTTTATTCTCTTTAATAGTCACTGAAGCAAGCTATGTGTATATTCCGATATACATCTTCCACATAACTCGTGTGCTAGCTGTTACAGATAGAACTTTAGTCTTAAATTTGTTAGGAAGAAATTAATACTAATGGATCGCTTCAGAAAGTAAATATTTACGTTAGCTTACGGTTGAGGCTTTGGGTATATCCAGGATTTCAATATTGTGGAACAAGATGTGCGGATAGCGGTGTTAGAGGTAACGGGATTGTCACTACTTGAACTTGTCACATCACATGTTGCTTCTACAGTTCCCTATTTACTCTATTATCTTGGGGGTTGGAAAACTACTTCAACACACCATTCAGTCATTCAAATTAGAAACTTTTTGAGGGGAACAAGTTGCTCTACTACTAGTTATTATTTGCCTAGCAAAACTAGAGCTATTTACATTATCCAAAACAACCATGAAATATCTAAAGCACCCACTGGACTTGCCTGGAGGTGGGATGACCAGAGAAACTGAGGTCGCCATAACCCAGGTCGTCAGCTAAGAGGATGATAATGTTTGGTAGTGTAGCGTTGATCATGTTGCAAGTCTCATCCAGCCAACACACTCCTCCCTCCTTGAACATCTCTTGTTCAGTTGACACACTCTTTGCATTTTCTTCATGCAGCTCGTGCTCATCGGCTCCTACTCCTCAACGTCACCAAGTAATAAATTCACCAAGAAACAGAGGAAAAACAGACCTTTCATTTTAGTGTCCTTAGAAAAAGAGGAAATGTTCTTAAGAGTTGTAATCTGTGGGACAGTGTCACCACGGCGCTGTTTGCTCCGCACCCACCGTCCACCAACTACTGCATCAGTTGGTCCGGACCAGTTGGTATTATTGACTAGATATGATGCTATCAGTCATTCCCTTGAGGGTAGGATAGTGTGTAGTTACTAGTTATCAAAGACACTTGGCCTGTTTTTGTGTGTGTGTGTACTGACCTATTTGTACTCACCTATTTGTGGTTGCAGGAGTCGATACATAGATCCTGGCCCCGCTTCTTCACTGACCGCTACTAGGTCCTCTCTCGCCCTGCTCCATGAGCTCTATCATACCTCGTCTTAAAACTATGTATGGTTCCTGCCTCCACTACATCACTTCACAAACTGCTCCACTTCCTGACAACTCTGTGACTCAAGAAATACTTCCTAACATCCCTGTGATTCATCTGAGTCTTCAACTTCCAATTGTGACCTTGTTTCTGTGTCCCATCCCTGGAACATCCTGTTCTGTCCACCTTGTCAATTCCTGGCAGTAGTTTGCATGTGCGCACGCGTGCGCGTACGTGCGCGAACGAGAACTTGTAATGAACAAATACTTTTTCATGGATTGCAGAGGATAGAACCGGTGGCAGTAATTTGTAAGCTCACAATAATGGGGTACTCTAATAAAGGACTCACATACTGGGAAATGTTAAGATAATATTAGTAACTGGTCTGACCCCTTATGGAAGTTCTCATTATAGTCGTAGAGGGTCATGCTTGTAAATTCTTGCTCCGGTTCTGTCCCATGAAATCTTCGAAAAATGTATTACGTATGTTTGCATGTATATTAGGTAAGGGGAATAAAATGATATGAATTAAAGAAAATCTTCCAGGTTTTCCAGAGTTCTCATCAATATTATCTTCCAGCATCGAAAAATGTGTACACATTAAAGATGTAAATGTTCTCCATTATAGTAGACGTTAATAAACAGAAGACAGTTACACAGATTTAAATAGACAAAAAAAATCAAAGAAAACCTATTAATAAGAACAAAAAAAAAGATACAGATGAAAAGAACAAAATTATGAGATTTGTCATGATTTTAAAGTGGGTTAAATGTTAGTCATTTTATATCTTACTATCTCATTGTGTAGATAATTATCTTGTTAATGCTATGCTTATACAGTATCAGAATTTGATCTATCATTGACTGGAGGGGGTTTCGGGGGTCAACGACCCTGAGGCCCGGTCCGTGACCAGGCCTCGCGGTGGATCAGGGCCTGATCAACCAGGCTGTTGCTGCTGGCCGCACGTAAGTCGACGTATGAGCCCCAACCCAGCTGTTAAAATAAGATTTTGTTCGGATTTTTAACCCCGCAGGTTAGCCACCCAGGATACCCCAAGAAAGGTAGTGCATCATCGAGGGACTGTCTAATTTTCATTGGGTTCCTTAATTTTGTTCCCCAGGATGCGACTCAAACCAGTCGACTAACACCCAGGTACTTGCTAGGTGAACAGGACAACGGGTGTAACAAAACGCGCCTGTTTCCACCGCTGCCGGGAATCGAACCCTGACCCCTCAGCGTGTGAAGCGAGAGCTTTGCCAGCCAAGCCACTTTAGGTGCCTGTCCAGCGCCTTCTTGAAGACAGCCAGGGGTCTATTGGTAATCCTTATGTTTGCTAGGAGGCAGTTGAACAGTCTTGGGCCCCTGACACTTATTGTGTTGTAAAAGATATTCGTGTTTAATGTTTTGAACATAAAGAATTTGAAATTTTCTGTAGGGTTTATTTGGACTTGTCTCCAGAGGGCTTAAGTTTTGGATACTTTAAGTTCGTGTGTGTCCGTCTCTCTCTCCACATGGTGTCCCGTGGCCTGGTTGGCAACGTTTCGCTTCACAACAGTGTCCGTGATTCGATCTCAGCAAGGGTGGAACATCGGGTATATTTCCTTACACCTGTTCCGTTCACCTAACAAGCAAATATGTACCTGGATGTTAGTCGATTGGTGTGGGTCGCATTCCGGGAACAAGATTTAAGGACCCTAAAAGAAATGAGTCCTCGATGACGCACTGACTTTCTTGGATTATCTTGGTGGTTAACCCTCCGGGGTTAAAAATCTGAACAGAATCTTCTCTTATTGAGCCCTTCATACGAACTGAATTTCCAAAAGTATTTATAGCCTGGCATAAGTAAATATGTAAGTTTATTCAGGTATACACAAATACATAGAATATCATACATAGCAGCGTATGTGTAGAGTCAGACAGTGACTTTGTAGTGTACAGTGGACCCTCGGTTTTCGTTCACCTCCCAACTCGAACAATTATGTAAATGTATTTTTGTAAGAGCGTTTGTAAGTGTATTTTTGGGGTTCTGGAACGATTGATCTAATTTACATTTGTCCTTATGGGAACAAATTCGTCGTTCAGTAATGGCACTCAAACAGCATTCTGGAACGAATTTTCAACGAAAACCGAGGGTCCACGACTACTGTTCCTAAACTTCGTCTTGTGGTTGACAGGCAATTAGTTTTCCTGTGTGAGAAGGGACCCTTGTAGAAGTGACAACTTGGGGATATTGCAAGATAAATTGGAAAATTGTAGACAGTATTTTTATTTTAAGTATTAAAATAAAATATTCAGTTAAGAAAAAGGAGCAAATAAATTACTAATATTTTTTTTCAATAATCACATTATAACACGTAACCCTTATTAATGCGGAACGTGAGCCTGCTTTTTTTATTTACCAGCTTATCAAGCGGTGGTTCGATTGAGGGCAGTGACATGCGCACTAGAGATATAAATATCTATGCTGTTCCTGTACTTTGTCTTAATGATACTAATGGCAAGAGAGCAGACCAGTTTCAGCATAAGATATAAGGTTTTGTTCGGATTTTTAACCCCGGAGGGTTAGCCACCCAGAATAACCTAAGAAAGTCAGTGCGTCATTGAGGGACTGTCTTATTTCCATTGGGGTCCTTAAATCTTGTCCCCCAGGATGCGACCCACACCAGTCGAGTAACACCCAGGTACCTTTGTTTGCTAGGTGAACGGGACAGCAGGTGTAAGGAAACACGCCCAATGTTTCCACCCTTGCCGGGGATCGAATCACAGACACTGTGTTAGTTGCCAGGCCACAGGACACGACAGCATCGTCATGACATAATGCTTTCACTTTGATGCACAAGGGAGCTAGTATTGTTAAAGTTGGCGAAACTTTTTTTCAATCCTTCGCCAACAGCCAGCTTCAATAAATTTATCCATTAGTGCAATAGATGGATTTCAGATCCATTTACTAAAATAATGTAAAATGGAGTTAGCAATCATTGTGTGTGTGTGTGTGACTCGCCTAATTGTACTCACCTAATTGTGGTTGCAGGGGTCGAGACTCAGCTCCTGGCCCCGCCTCTTCACTGATCGCTACTGGGTCCTCTCTTGAGCTTTATCATACCTCGTCTTAAAGTTATGTATGGTTCCTGCCTCCACTACATCACTTGCTAGACTATTCCACTTCCTGACTACTCTGTGACTGAAGAAATATTTCCTAACATCCCTTTGACTCATCTGAGTCTTCAACTTCCAATTGTGACCCCTTGTTTCTGTGTCCCCTCTCTGTAACATCCTGTCTCTATCCACCTTGTCTATTCAACTCAGTATTTTGTATGTCGTTATCATGTCTCCCCTAACCCTTCTGTCCTCCAGTGTTGTCAGGCCGATTTCCCTTAACCTTTCTTCGTAGGACATTCCCTTAGCTCTGGAACTAACCTTGTCGCAAACCTTTGCACTTTCTCTAATTTCTTGACGTACTTGACCAGGTGTGGGTTCCAAACTGGTGCTGCATACTCTAGTATGGGCCTGAACGATTCCTTACTAAGGTATCTGAACGCTATTCTCAGGTTTGCCAGACGCCCATATGCTGCAGCAGTTATCTGATTGATGTGTGCTTCCGGAGACGTGTTCGGTGTCATACTCACCCCAAGATCTTTCTCCTTGAGCGAGGTTTGCAGTCTTTGGCCACCTAGCCTATACTCTGCAGTCTTCTTTGCCCGTCCCCGATCTTCATGACTTTGCATTTGGTGGGGTTAAATTACAGGTCTCTTTGAAGTCCTGCCTGATCATCATCTGATTTAATTCTCCTCATTAACTTCACATCATCTGCGAACAGAGACACTTCTGAGTCTATCCCTTCCATCATGTCATTTACATATACCAAGAATACCACTGGTCCTAGGACTGACTGACCCCTGTGGGACCCCGCTCGTTACAGGCGCCCACTGTGATACCTCAGCACGTACCCATGAGCAAGTTTCAAAGGTAATGAATCATGTAAGTAAATTTACTTAAATGCACACACATACACACACACACATACACACGAAGCTGTTGTACAGCCACATCAGGAGGAAAACAACAGTCAAGGACCAGGTGATCAGGCTAAGGAAGGAAGGAGGAGAGATCACAAGAAACGACCGCGAAGTGTGTGAGGAACTCAACGTGAGATTCAAAGAAGTGTTCACTAAGGAGACAGAAGGGACTCCAGAGAGGTGGGGTACACCACCAAGTGTTGGACACAATACATGCAACCAAGGAAGAAGTGAAGAGGCTGCTGAGTGAGCTAGATACTTCAAAGGCGATGGGGCCGGATCACATCTCTCCATGGGTCCTGAGAGAGGGAGCAGAGGCGCTGTGTGTACCCCTAACAACAATATTCAACACATCTATCGAAACAGGGAGATTACCTGAAGTATGGAAGACAGCAAATGTAGTCCCAATTTTTTAAAAAGGAGACAGACATGAAGCACTAAACTACAGACCAGTGTCACTGACATGGAGAAGATTATCAGGAGAAGAGTGGTGGAACACCTAGAAAGGAATGAGCTTATCAACGACAGCCAACATGGTTTCAGGGATGGGAAATCTTGTGTCACAAACCTACTGGAGTTCTATGACAGGGTGACAGCAGTAAGACAAGAGAGAGGGGTGGGTAGATTGCATATTCTTTGACTGTAAGAAGGCGTTTGATACAGTTCCACACAAGAGATTAGTGCAGAAGCTGGAGGACCAGGCAGGGATAACAGGGAAGGCACTCCAATGGATCAGGGAATACCTGTCAGGAAGACAGCAACGAGTCATGGTACGTGGCGAGGTGTCAGAGTGGGCGCCAGTGACGAGTGGAGTTCCACAGGGGTCAGTCCGAGGACCGGTGCTGTTTTTGGTATTTGTGAACGACATGACGGAAGGACTAGACTCCAAAATATCCCTGTTTGCAGATGATGTGAAGTTGATGAGAATTCAATTGGACGAGGACCAGGCAGAACTACAAAGGGATCTGGACAGGCTGCAAGCCTTGTCCAGCAATTGCTCCTGGAGTTCAACACCACCAAGGGCAAAGTCATGAAGATTGGGAAGGGCAAAGAAGACCGCAGACGGAGTACAGTCTAGGGGGCCAGAGACTACAAACCTCAATCAAGGAAAAAGATCTTGGGGTGAGTATAACACCAGGCACATCTCCTGAGGCGCACATCAACCAAATAACTGCTGCAGCATATGGGAGCCTAGCAAACCTAAGAACAGCATTCAGACATCTTAATAAAGAATCGTTCAGGACCCTGTACACTGTGTACATTAGGCCCATACTAGAGTATGCAGCACCAGTTTGGAACCCACATCTAGCCAAGCATGTAAAGAAGCTAGAGAAAGTGCAAAGGTTTGCAACAAGACTAGTCCCGGAGCTAAGGGGTATGTCCTACGAGGAGAGGTTAAGGGAAATCGACCTGACGACACTGGAGGACAGGAGAGATAGGGGGGACATGATAACGACATATAAGATACTGAGAGGAATTGACAAGGTGGACAGAGACAGAATGTTCCAGAGATGGGACACAGCAACAAGGGGACACAGTTGGAAGTTGAAAACTCAGATGAATCACAGGGATGTTAGGAAGTATTTCTTCAGTCACAGAGTGGTCGGGAAGTGGAATAGTTTGGGAAGCGATGTAGTGGAGGCAGGTTCCATATATAGCTTTAAGAAGAGGTATGATAAAGCTCATGACGCAGGGAGACTGACCCAATAGTGGCCAGTGAAGATGCGGGGCCAGGAGCTATGACTCGACTCCTGCAACCACAACTAGGCAAGTACACACATTGAAGCATATATGTGAACAGTATTTAGATAAAGGTAGGGAAGTTTTCATTGCATTTATGAATTTAGAAAAGGCATATGATAGGGTGGATAGTGGCGCAATTTGGCAGATTCTGCAAGTGTATGGAATAGGTAATAAGTTACTAAATGCTGTAGAGAGTTTTTATGAGAATTTTGAGGCTCAGGTTAGGGTGTGTAGGAGAAAAGTGAGATTACTTCCTAGTAAAAGGTCTTAGACAGGTATGTGTAATGTCACCATGGTTGTTTAACATATTTATAGATGGGGTTGTAAAAGAAGTAAATGCTAGGGTGTTGGGGAGAGGGGTGGAATTAAATTATGGGGAATCAAATACAAAATGGGAGTTGATACAGTTAATTTTTGCTGATGATACTGTGCTTTTGGGAGATTCTAAAGAAAAGTTGCATAGGTTAGTGGACGAGTTTGGGAGAGTGTGTAAAGGTAGAAAGTTGAAAGTGAACATAGATAAGAGTAAGGTGATAAGGGTATCAAACGATTTAGATGAAGAAAAATTGGATATCACATTGGAGGGAGGGAGTATGGAAGAAGTAGATGGGTTTATGAAGGACAAGGTTACCCATAGAATTGATGAAGATAAAAAGGTGAGTGGTGCTTTGAGGTATCTGTTGAGACAAAAAGCGAATGTACAAGAGTACAGTGGTACCAACACTTATATGGGTGTGAAGCATGAGTTGTAAATGCTGCAGCGAGGAGGAGGCTGGAGATGTCATGTCTAAGGGCAACATGTGCTGTAAATATTATGCAGAGAATTCATAGTGTGGAAATTAGGAGGTGTGGAGTTACTAAAAGTATTAGTCAGAGGGCTGAAGAGGGGTTGTTGAGGTGGTTTGGTCATTTAGAGAGGATGGGCAAGTTTTGTAGAGTGAACTCAGACACTAATCGCCTGACTCGGATAGGTGGCATTAACCCCAATGTAACACGCTGTTTGCAACACGCTCAAGCCGCTATGTACGGTCCGACTGCAGAATACTCACACGATAGCAAGGCTGACCATAGCGAAGCGAATGCAAAGATGACACACAAAATTCGTGAAGTGTTGGCAAATATACTCAGCTGCAGTCTGTTGCTGTTCCAGTTGAAGATGTTGCAGCTCTTCAGTGGTTAGCTCTTCACTGTGGTCCTCCACCAACTCTTCCACATCCTCCCCACAAACATCCAACCCCATGGACTTCCCCAAAGACACAGTACATTCCACAATAGGTGTAGGGTTCTCAGGGTTATCCTCAAACCCTTCAAAATCCTTCTCTTCGACACATTCTGGCCACAATTTTCTCCAAGCAGAGTTCAAAGTCCTGGGTTATGCAATTGAGGATATTGAAGTGATTCCTCCAGAACTCTCTTAGGGTCAATTCAGTGTCGAGGTCACTTCAAAGCACCTTTGAAACTGTGGGGAATTATGAGATATGGTCTATCTGGGACACCGCCACTTGCAACAAACAATCTCCCGGGGAGATGACCGACTAGTATAACTTTACCGCAGTCACTCCCGCCAGGTGTGTGAGAAATCTACCCACTCCTGGTCGCACCTGAGGGGTACCTTCGATATTCTCACGTTAGCCCACTGCACTCTGGACCAGTATAAATAAATCTGAGTAGATAATACTAATAAGTGGACTGTATGGTTATTAGGTGACTGATCAAGTAGAAGGATGGAGAGAGAACACACAATTAAGTAACATGACCATCACTCACCCATTAACAGCATCATAACGGTGCATCGTAGATCGTTGACCTAGCTAAGGTACATCTACTGAGCGTAACAATACTATCGGCCGATAACTGCTACAAAAAGTGAGTACTTAGCTGGTGAGGGAGTCACTTCGTTTGTTGGTGTTCTCCCGCGGTCTTGCTCGACAGCGATGATACTCCCGGCAAGCCGATGATGGTAGAGTAGGGGTTGTCCCGTCGAGTCAAGGAAGATTAATTTCCGTGAACTCTTATACGCCCACGAGACCGGGCGTTATTTAACATGTGGTTGGTTGGGGTAGCGATTCAGATCTTCTCACTATTCCGACCTTATTACAGTTTATACATATAACTTTACACACTATGTATATCCTGGCTTAATGCCCCACTAGTTTGTACACATTCACCGTCTCGATACTTGTATTTCGAGTTGAGATAATGTTAGTTCATCTTCTCCACATTCAATATGGCGACCCTGACGTGGCGTCCCTTTCACTCGGCGACGCCAGTGCATTCACTTACAATTATTTACAACTCTGCTTCACAAGATTCACCATTTCACAATATTCATCGAACAGATTTCAGTCTCTTCAAATACAAAAACCACCCAGCATCAGGGTTTACGACTTTATCCTGTCATATGGTCGCTTCACTGGAATTCAAATTAGGCCTAAGCCGACATCCCACGCTGGCGATATTCACTATTTCCACAATTACTGCCCTATTACTGGGCCTCCTGGACCGATTGTCCCACTTTATACACGTCGCACACGTTGATATCACTCCATATTACGAAGTGAAGTAATTAAGTCCGGTTTGGCGGTCGTATTCGCCAAATTCCACGAGCCATCCCATCACCTGGCATCTGGTGGGTAAGCTGTAGTCCTTCCAACTCACCTTAGCCTCCCTACCCAGCATCCTTCCCGTTTCCTGCCCCGCTAATACGATGGTTCTGTATTTATACCCACCTAAGCGTTAAGCTACTAGCAGTACATTAAAGATATCTGTTCATATTGGAAAGTTTATCAATTACAACTTTCGGAAAATACCAATATTTTCCACAGAAACATTGCTTTGGTGTAGAGTTTTTTGAAGTTTGAAATGACCTGCTGGTCCATGGGCTGGATGAGAGGAGTGGTATTAGAGGGCAAGAACTTCACTGTGATGAAATTACACTCCTCAAACAATAGGTCTTCCAAGTCTGGAGGATGAGCAGGAGCATTGTCCATTACCAGGAGGCACTTAACTGGGGGGGGTGCCACCTTGCCTCAGTGGGATACTGTCGATCTCCCTGCCTTAGTGGGATACTGTCGGTTTGTTGAATGAAGATTTTTTTTTTTTCAATGGGACAGCTGTCTCCCACTGAGGCAGGGTGACCCAAAAAAGAAAGAAACATTTTCACCATCATTCAAACATAACCACTGTCTTTGCAGAGGTGCCCAGGTATGACAGTTTAGATGTCACTCCAAACAGTCAATATCCCAACCCCTCCTTTAGAGTACAAGTATTGTATTTATTTATTTTTAATTTCACATTACATTGTTGAAACAAATTTTTTTCTTCACTGGTTCTCGTGGTAAAGATAAGTCATAAAAGTAAGCGAAATTTTTTTTTTTTTTATCTTACACACACAAAGACAAATACATAACCTCTTTTTTTTGTAGTTGGGCAAAAATCTACTGACCTTGAGTATCCTAATTCAAATCACATTTTTTACACAATTTCTCTAAATTAACCTTTTTTATATTCTTTTCTTAAATAATATACAGGAGGGCCCTACTTACACGGTGGGTTAGGTTCCAGGCTACTACTGTAAAGCAAATTACCCTCTTTTTCACTTAAATGCATGTAAATGCTTGATAGCATGTTTACACTATCTTTTATTAAGTTAGGAATAGAACTAGGCATAAAAAATAAAGTAAAATTCACATACAGTACACTCATTACTTTAAAATATTTGTGGTCTTAATGTAGAGTGAGAGGTGAGTAGTATTTATTGTAGGAAGTCAGATGAGGTAGCCCATTTAGCTACCACACCTCACAACTACGTTTATTTGTTTTACTATGATTTGTATACATTTTCTTCATGTGTAGTGTATTTCTTGTATAATTTTGAAATTTTTTTTTAAAGTATCCCAGAGCGAATTATTATTATTATTATTATGCTTATTGCCACTGACATACCTTGTTCACCGAGTTTAAAGATGGATTAGTGAAAATGTCTATAATATTATTGTAATTTATGGCATCTAAAGCACCCCAGAATGATTATTATTGTTATTATTATTATTATTATTATTATTATTATTATTATTATTATTATTGCATCTTCAATACTAGTGAGACACTCTTAGTGATTTTAATGTGTACCTGTATGCCAGCAGAGTGTGTAAGTTTATTTAGGTACAGGTACATAAGTACAGTTATCAGAGTAAAATATGCAACAACTTTAAAACACTTGAAATTTTGGAAAGTTTCCAGACATAATCAATAGACGTGGAGCTCATGGAGGATGCAGAGTGGCATGCAAATGGCATAATAGCAAATCAGGGAGCCATATAAACAAATTTTTGGTTGTAAATTAAAATGTCTGTATTGGTGAATCGCCATAAAGTGCTACAACAATGATTATTTTGTATTTTAATTTTAAATACTTACATTCTCAGATCTCATTAACAAGCAGGCGCAGGTGCATACAGAACACCAGTTCGTCTCATAGAAGCAACTTCGTGTATATGTACTGATCTGGGAAGCTCTACTTCTGAGACTGTTGGCTGCTCGTGCATCTGGAGGTTTGGCCTTGTCTCCTCACTTTCACATGAACTATAGCATAGTAATTGTTTTACATCTTACATATTTCATTCCTTCCTTCCTCACTGGCTGCAGACCGACAGTTGGTGGCTTGCGGTCCTCAGACCATCACTTTGAGAATCACTGGTCCGCTGGTCCGCTGCATTGTATTTCTTGGAGCTCTATACCTGTGGAGATTATTCAGCACAAGGAGTGGCAGAGGCTTGCTATGGAATATTTCTAAGCCATTCTTCCCACTGTTTGTGTACATTCTTTTCTCTTGCTTCTTATGTTAATGATGTCTTCACTCTCTGGCCAGATGACTCTAGTCTCCTCCAACCCTTTCTTTTTGCTTTTAACAAGCTTGCTCAGTCTATAAAGTTTAAAACTAAATGGGAATTTTACATTACCTTTTTTTAGGTCCAGGCTTCTTATGTGACTGGCTTTTATTTTCATTTATTTCAGGTCTATACACAGTGGCATGTACTGTACATCATTGCATTTTCTACTATGCACAATCTGTTAATAAGTCCATTGTTTCTCTCTTCCTTCTCATCTGTTGTTCTCAGTTTCTGAAATCTTAAAACTTTATTCTTAGCAGTTAATTTTCTTCATTTTGGCTGTCCTTCTAGTTTCATTAATCCCACGTACTCTTACGTTAAACAGACTTTTTACTCAAACCCACTTAATGTGAAACCTCAGCCAATGCCACCTTAAATATTGATAAAAACTGTAAACACCCCACCACACAAAAAAAGGAAAGTACAGTGGACCCCCGGTTAACGGCCATAATTCGTTCCAGAATGCTGTTCAAGTGCCGTTACCGAACGAATTTATTAACATAAGGAATAATGTAAATTAGATTAGTCCTTTTGGACCCCCAAACATACACTTACAAAAGCACTTACAAAAATACACTTACATAATTGTTAGTGTTTGGAGCAGGCCGTTAACCGGGGGTTTACTGTACGTACCCTGAGAGGAATTAATATGGATTTTTTCTTCAAACACTTCAATATTTCTAAATATAAGGGGTTACTTAATTATTATTTTGACCTCATTGGCTACCTACCACCAAAATAAGAGTAGTCTAAAGAAGATACTTTACACTTAACCATTGTTCATTCAATAGCTATCTTTTCAAGTGTGTGAACATCACAATTCATTGATCCTTGGACAGTGGTATAAAATGTCAACACAATTGAGACGAATGCAGCATAATTTGATATTTTATTGGCAACGTTTCGCCCACATACTGAGCATTAAAGTCAACTGTGTGGGCTAAATGCTGCCAATAAAAGATCGCATTATACAGCATTTGTGTCTTCATCAATGATTCTTGTTAATTGCTCACTATACCATACTGTTGGTTAGTAATAAGCATGATTATTGGCTATTTCTTTAGTTGTCTTATATTTTAATGTACAGAATGTTCATTTTGAATCAATACAAAATACAATATTTGTGTATATACATATACCTTCCACATTAATTTACTGTATTTGGGGGCACAACACACAAATATAGGCACCTTACACGAGTACTGTAATAGCTTCTAGTCACTCACCCATTCTTTCCACTTAATTTCTCTTACAGTTTTAGCTTGGCAGTCATGAAATATAATGAAAATGGATCTTTCATATCTCTTAGTACTGTTGATATTCTAGAGTTTTTAAGCTTTTATTTTGCAATACCATTCTGAGAAAAAAGTGAAAATAGCTTTACAAATGGATCTTCAGACAGAAAGCCACTCAGTCTTTGTTAATAAAGTAGCCATTTTCAGTAATAATAATACTAATAATACACCAAATAGAAATATTTTTAATAGCAATGAGATTCTTTGTAGAAAGATACTGTTAGGATTTATACTGCATAGTTACTTTCCTCATACTAATTGTACATATAAGTTCACATTCTGAGTTGACAAGTGCCCCATGCAAATAATATATACAATGCATGAACAGCAAAATAAATTGTTAGGTTGTAATCTACAATATGTGCAGAATGTCACAGTACTGATATAAGGCAATATAAAAAATAATAATTGTCTACTTTTCTCATTAATAATTTCACATCATAAATAGATGCCATATTGATACAGACAGTAAAGTATAATTTTTAAGTAAACTTTAATGCAGTATTCTATACACTGTACAGACCTAAACCAACATATCCGAGTTAAATATGCGAGACTGTTGTTGAAGAATCACAAAAGAAGCTCAATTTTGTGGTTATATGCACTGTAATAAATTTACTTACAATACAGTAGCCACAGTAGAAATACAAAAAAATATTTTTTTTGCCAACTTGTAACGGCAAAGATTGGTATGAGTACATTATAGAACATTTAATTTTTTTAATCACTGAGCTCTCAGTGCCTCCTCTATATCACCAAAATTAACTAAAAAGTATAGAAAACTAATAAAGTTCCTTGGTGATATAGACAGAGGGCCAAGGTTCAAGTTGAGGCACTGGGGAAACTGTACAGTGTTCCTACATCATTTTAGGATCAGATATTTTAGTTCTAGCTTCTACTGTAGGTGAAGAAATGATTTCATTAAAAGGTTCCTATTGCTATAAATATGACTGGATCAGCTAAGGGATGTTTTGTAAAACTTCTAAAATCTTTTAATATAACTTTCATTACAATTACTTGTTTTGTAATTGATAGTTGTTATAAATAATATTGGGTACACAAGAAGAGAAAAATGACAAGGGTGAATAGAGGAGAATCTTACTAATGTCATCAACATATCCAAGTGAAAAGCTTATCTCAAGCCATAAATATGGCACCTGTAGCCTGTGTTTTGGTTCCAGAGGGGGAAAACTCATACCAAGATATATATACAGTGGTACCCCGACTTACGATATTTTTTCATTCCAGAATGCTGTTCAAGTGCCATTAACAAACGAATTTATCTCCATAAGAAATGATGTAAAATAGACTAGTCCTTTTAGACCCCCAAAATGACACTTACAAAAGCATTTAAAAAAATACTTACATAAAAGGGTGTGTTTGGGGACCATCGTAAGTCGGGGTACCACTGTATATATATACTTATGAGCAGCTCCCAACTCGAACAATTATGTAAGTGTATTTTTGTAGGTGCTTTTGTAAGTGTATTTTTGGGGGTCTGAAATGGATTAACCTAATTTTCATTATTTCTTATGGGAAAAAATTCCTTCGGTATCGGCACTTGAATAGCCAACTGGAACAAATTTTGCTCATAAGTAGAGGTACCACTGTATATATATACAGTGTACCCCCGCCTAACGAGCAAAATTCATTCCAGAAGCCTGCTCAAGTGCCATTACCGAACGAATTTACTTCCTTAAGAAATAATGTCACGTAGGTTAAGTCTATTTCAGACCCCCAAAAATACACTTCCACAAGCACTTACAATATTATTACATAATTGTACGATTTCCGGGGTGCTCGTTAGGCGGGGGTCCACTGTATATATATACATTGTTCATTCAATATAATGTGTGTCAATACCAGAAAATATAATTAAGCAGTGCAATCATTCTGGTTTCAAAAAAATACACAATTTACGTTGATTTAAAAAATTCATGTACTGTATTTTTTAACTTTGGAATAGCTCATTCCATTTTATTCAGGATACACAGGCTTGAAAAAAGTTCAATATCACTATTCACAAATAGTTAATCTGGCACTTGCAATACTATAGTTCATGATCACTAAAGCTGAGCAATAATTTGATTATAACTTTAAAATTATTAATCTTCTAAAAAGTCAAGAAGAGTTTGCATAAGAGAAAATTTGTATGCACAGTTTTGAAAGAGGAATATTTATACCACCATATACAGGTGTCCTTAAAAGTTCTATAATACATTTAATGGTATAACCATTGTTTATTCTAGAATTACAATATCTTCTAATGGAAGAAACTATTTATCAATTGCCTCAAGAGTTGGGCCATAAAATATAAGTTCTGGAATTTGACCTCCCTGAACACCTGTACCATTAGTACTTTCAGATGAGCAATGAAACATGAAAGTGAGAGCTCCCATATTAACTTCACTCATCCCTTCTTGACCAAAATATGACAGTTCGGCTCCATCTAAAATAGCAGATGCAGTATAATAAACATCACGCTCCACTTGCACTGGGTGTGTGAAGTACACATGAAAAGTGTTGGATGAACCATCAGAGAAGAACTTGGTTGTGCTCTCTGCTAATACCTGTGAATTAGAATTAGTTTTATCAAAAACTTAGAAAACTATTTGGATGCAGTTATGAAATTATCATTACATATCACTTTTAAATTTATTTTAACCCATAATCTGTGCACTGCTGGTAGCACTGATAATAATGATGCCAGTTTTTCAGAAAAATTAAAAACATTATCTTACAGAATTGTGTAACATTAACATCTTGAGGTCCAGACCCCCAATCTGAAAAGTGTCCACAGGGTCCAAGAATTTAAAAAAAAATTTTTTTATTTTTTCCTATGAAATGGTAGAGAATCTTTTTTTGGTGGTAATAAAACTAAAAGAATGAAGTTTGCTGAAAAAAATTGACGAAATGACACTATCACAAATATTGTTGTGTCAGCGATAATTACGCATCAGTGATTTTGCTCATTTTTATGCCAATTTTAAGCCAATTACAATGTTCCAGTCGACCAAATTTTTAGCTATTTCGCTAGCATGCCTTCTATTTATTGACTGAGCACAAGAAACTGCCCAATCAATTATTTCAACTACCCAGTAAAGTGATCAGAAATTGGTAATTTGGCAAATTTCACACAAATTTCAAAATATTCCAATTTCGAAATAGGGTCTAGAATGAACAATGCAGGCATTCCTGGCACTAAAATGACATTTCCTCTGTTATTAGTTATGTTTCCAGGCTTTACACATGAATTCCATTTATATTTTTTATTCACACCAAAAAATAGACCCAACAGTTGATGTGTAATGGACGCGTGATGTGATTTGTTGACTCTTGAACATCGGCAAAAATTAAACATTTCCACTACTTTGAGCTCAATTTCAAGCTATTTTCAGTCTTAAAAACAATCAAAATCATCTGTTTTTGTAATACATCTTCTATCTATCAAATGAGATCAAGAAACGTAAATACACCAATAAAAATCATATGAAAATACACCGCAAAGTCACTGTTTTAAACCAAAAACACGGTAGCAGTTTTTTTCTCATGCACTGCATGCTGCATGATTTTTTAATATGGTGCATATTTACCACACAGACCCATTCTCTCATATCTAGGCCCAAATTTACTGCTCACAGCTTATGTGAGAGAGCCAAGCTCATCACATAGTACTATGGCATGGACCCTGGCTTTAAACCCCTAGAGCATGACATGGACCCTCAAGGGGTTAAATACTGAACGTAAGTACAAAACTCTAACAATTCTACAAAGATGCTCAAGTAATACTGGAGAAAGTTACAATACTTACTTCCCCATACTTTTTCAACTCAATCCTGACATTGTAATCTGCTGCACCACTTGATGAGCCATAGAGACCATAACCAACAACAAATATTCTCTTGTCCACCATAAAGTTAATTGAATCAACTCGTCCTCTATATCGCCACTGGTTACTTCTGTAAGCTGAAGACTGAAATCTGCAAAAATATTAAATATATGTATAGGGTTATATCTTATTAGCTCATTACATAAATAAGTGATGATCAACACAATTTTGAATATCTTCCTTAATAAAATTCAACACCTCCAAATGAACCATGTCTCCTAAATCCAAACAAATCACAAAAAAAGCTGATATGACTTCCAAAATTCATACTTTGATTCATTAACAAAAAACATAACTAACAAAAAATATTTTCAAAATTTATCACTCCAATTAAAACATCTAAGTAAATTTACTAAATAAGGCATATAAAACATAACTCGAAAAAACTCAGATCCTGGGATAAAATAAAATTACTCTTCAAAGAAAAGTTAATTTATTACAGCAGCAACTACAGATAAACTCGATAGCATCTCTATCACATAGACAAACCTAGCCTCCCCCCAAAAATTATAAAAGACATTTGAGCCCATATTGAAAATGATCTTAGATAACTATCCTAATTCTTGGCTCCAGCCATTTCTTCTGAGGTAAACCAAAAAAAACAAAATTTCAAAAAAATAAACGAAGCAATCAAACTGAAGTACTTTCAATAGTATGCAAGCAAATTGCACAATTACTGTCACCAGTCATAGCAGTGCTTTTTAACCTTTAAACTGTCCAAACGCAGATCTACGTTCACTCGCGTAGCGCTCCGAACGTAGATCTACGTTTTATTTTTCCTACCTCCAAATTTGGCATGATTGGCCTGAGATGCCTGGTCAGTATAGAATGGGTCTTAACACTCGGTGTGCACAGTATTAAAAAATCTGGGACCACTTAGTACCTTGTGGGAGCACCAGTTCGATTGAGCGCCAGCTAGAGCAAATAGCGTGGCAAACACCTGGGATTCACTGATGTCATGTTGTATTAACACTCCTCTTTTAAGAGGAAAGTGATGGATGTGGCCACAAATGGTCAAGGAAATATAAAAAACCTCGATAATAACCCATGTGTAACATTTGTGCAACATCCTTTCATTTTTGATACCATTGGTAGTGTCATCCTGCCAGAATGTCCTATAACCTATGCTCTAAGTAAAGAGAAACGATTCTGGAACATGTGTAATATGTATTCGGCAGGCTGGCCGGCTGGCTGGCTTTGGCGGTCTCTGTCTGTATCTGTCTATATCTCTGTCTCTCTCTCACATGTACACATAAGTACAGTTATTATAGTGTAAATTACCTAGGATAACAACCCCTTCTCCTGAATATATTACAGTACTAAATGTAAAAGGAGAAACTTTCGTTTTTTTCTTTTGGGCCACCCTGCCTCGGTGGGAAACGGCTGACGTGTTGAAAGAAGAAAGACCTAGGATAACCCAAAAATTCCAGGCAACGTGCTATACAGTGCTTGTAGATATAAGGCATAATAAGCATGACGCAAGTAATACGCATTTTCACATGCTCAGGAATCAGGGAGCCAGAGAGATAAGCATACAGACAGACAGGCAGACAGAGACAGGCAGACAGACAGAGACAGGCAGACAGACAGAGACAGGCAGACAGACAGAGACAGGCAGGCAGACAGACAGAGACAGGCAGACAGACAGAGACAGGCAGACAGACAGGCAGACAGACAGAGACAGGCAGACAGACAGAGACAGGCAGACAGACAGAGACAGGCAGACAGACAGAGACAGGCAGACAGGACAGAGGACAGGCAGACAGACAGAGGCAGGCAGACAGACAGAGGCAGGAGACAGGCGAGGCAGGCAGACAGAGACAGGGCAGGCAGACAGACAGAGCAGGCAGGCAGACAGACAGCAGACAGCGAGGCAGGCAGACAGAGGCAGCAGAGCAGGCAGGCAGACAGAGGCAGCAGACAGAGCAAGGCAGGCAGACAGAGAGAGGCAGGCAGACAGACAGCAGACAGCAGCAGGCAGACAGACAGAGGCAGGCAGACAGACAGAGGCAGGCAGACAGACAGAGGCAGACAGACAGACAGAGGCAGACAGACAGACAGAGGCAGACAGACAGAGACAGCAGGCAGACAGACAGAGACAGCAGGCAGACAGACAGAGGCAGAGGCAGACAGGACAGACAGCAGAGCAGAGCAGACAGACAGGGCAGCAGACAGACAGGAGGCAGACAGACAGACAGAGGCAGACAGACAGAGACAGGCAGGCAGACAGACAGAGACAGGCAGGCAGACAGACAGAGACAGGCAGGCAGACAGACAGAGACAGGCAGGCAGACAGACAGAGACAGGCAGGCAGACAGACAGAGACAGGCAGACAGCAGAGCAGAGACAGCAAGACAGACAGAGACAGGCAGACAGACAGAGACAGGCAGACAGACAGGACA
The DNA here is from genome assembly GCA_009830355.1 of Cherax destructor. Taxonomy (NCBI): domain Eukaryota; kingdom Metazoa; phylum Arthropoda; class Malacostraca; order Decapoda; family Parastacidae; genus Cherax; species Cherax destructor. The sequence continues at coordinate 28,005 of WNWK01000036.1, forward strand.
GCGACGAGACAGGCAGACAGACAGACAGACAGGCAGACAGACAGAGACAGGCAGACAGACAGAGACAGGCAGACAGACAGAGACAGGCAGACAGCAGACAGAGACAGGCAGACAGACAGAGAGAGGCAGACAGACAGAGAGAGGCAGACAGACAGAGACAGGCAGACAGACAGCAGACAGACAGAGGCAGACAGACAGAGCAGCAGACAGACAGACAGACAGGCAGACAGACAGACAGAGACAGGCAGACAGACAGGAGCAGACAGAGCAGACAGACAGACAGAGCAGGCAGACAGACAGAGACAGACAGACAGACAGAGACAGACAGACAGAGACAGGCAGACAGAGACAGGCAGAGCCAGGCAGACAGACAGAGCCAGGCAGACAGACAGAGAGCCAGGCAGACAGACAGACAGAGACAGGCAGACAGAGCAGAAGGCAGACAGACAGACAGACAGAGACAGGCAGACAGACAGAGAGACAGGCAGACAGACAGAGCAGCAGACAGACAGACAGACAGGCAGACAGACAGGCAGACAGCAGACAGACAGACAGGACAGGAGACAGCAGACAGACAGAGACAGGCAGACAGACAGACGACAGGCAGACGAGACAGACGACAGACGACAGACAGGAGCAGACAGACAGACAGAGACAGGCAGACAGACAGACAGACAGAGACAGGCAGGCAGACAGACAGAGACAGGCAGACAGACAGAGACAGGCAGACAGACAGACAGAGACAGGCAGACAGACAGACAGAGACAGGCAGACAGACAGACAGAGACAGGCAGACAGACAGACAGAGAGCAGGCAGACAGAGAGACAGGCAGACAGACAGAGACAGGCAGACAGACAGAGACAGGCAGACAGACAGAGACAGGCAGACAGACAGACACACAGAAGGACAGAAAGACAGATAAGCAGAAGTCGATGGTTGCACTGGAGTATGCATAAATTCTGTAATGGATTTCTGTTCTATTTTACCCCGCAGTACATTACACAACTGACGGTAAGGCATCAGCTGCTATAGACACTGTTTCAGGGTCCTCTTCAGTGAAAAAGTCTAACTTTAAGTCAGTAAATCAGTCAGTCAAGTGAGTAAGTCACTCAGTAATACAGTCAGTCAGTAAATTAGTCGGTAAGTCAGTCAGTCAGTCAAGTCAGTCAGTCAGTAAATCAGTCAGTCATCACACAAACTCATATTTTACCTCATTCTAAGACTTAAACGCTTAAACCTTTTTTTGTCACTTTCAGTAACACTTGCATGCCTACTGGGTGCCATGATTGCTTGGCAGATTTAAGATATGGCAATTAAAATATGTATCTAAACAAACACAGCGAGCTCCTAGCAGAGGATGGTCCTACACACGTATGAACTATAAACCGAAGGCTGGGAGGGTGGCGGGGTATGGCGGTAGGTCTTCCCTGTTGACTCAGTGGTCTAACCCACAGCCAAGCCAAGCAGAGTGTACGTATCTCGCGGGTGACCACTCGCTCCAAATTTTTTCCCCTCCCGCAAACTGAACTGTGTCAAGTTAATTTTACGAAGTGTTAAAAGTATGCCGCAATTCTTCAATATGTAGTGCTATTACCAAAATGTGTCAAACAAAACCGTGTTAAACGACTGTCTACTGTATCAGAACATAAATTTTTATAAATTAAGTAAAAACGAGAAAAAAAAGGTATATCGGCAACACTTCTGCAAGCGGCAGAGCTCCATGTTGCCGTCAAGTGAGCATTCAGCCCCCAACTTAGCAGTAAGTACTGGTCCTAAAAAATTTTTTTGTCTTATAGCATAACTGTGATAAACCACCTCAATTACTGGGAACGCTTGAAGTTCCTAAACCTGTACTCCCTAGAATGCAGGCGGGAGAGATACATTATTATATACATGTGGAAAATTCTCGAGGGATTAGTACCAAACTTGCACACGAGAGTCACTCCCTGTGAAAGCAAAAGACTCGGCAGGCGATGTAACATCCCCCCAATGAAAAGCAAGGGTGCCATTAGCACATTGAGAGACAACACAATAAGTGTCAGGGGCCCAAGACTGTTCAACTGCCTCCCAGCATACATCAGGGGAATTACCAACAAACCCCTGGCTGTCTTCAAGCAGGCACTGGACAGGCACCTGAAGTCTGTACCTGACCAGCCAGGCTGTGGTTCATATGTTGGACTGCATGCGACCAGCAGTAACAGCCTGGTTGATCAGGCTCTGATCCAACATGAGGCCTGGTCACAGACCGAGCCACAGGGGCATTGACCCCTGGAACTCTCTCCAGGTATACTCCAGGTATACACAGAAAATTGCCCTCTTTAGTTTAAAAAAAAAAATCAAAATATTCAGAGCGCTGCGCGAGTGAACGTAGATCTATATTTGGACAATTTAAGGGTTAATGAATCTCTTGAGACCAAAAAATCCCCAAACATAATAGGTGAAAGTGTGTGTACCAATACTATTGAAAAATATTTAAGAAAATGTTACACTTGGAAATATGCTCTTACATAATGAAACAAAAAACTGATAAATCTACATATGGTATCACTTCAGAAAACAAACATCTACTTTATCTGTTTATTGTTCTGCTAACAGCACTGTATACTTTAGATCACAACATCCCTCTTTTTTAAACTAGATTGCTTTGGGTTTGTACATTCTCCATTATCAAGTCTTACCTCAAAAACAGATACCTATGTGTGACAGCAAATCACATTTCCCCCACAAACACTGGGGTACCACAAAGCAGCATAGTAGGCCCTCTACTGTTCCTCCTTTATATCAGTGACTTGCCAAATGTGACTCAATTTTTTTTTTTCAGATGACACCTGTAGCACTGTATGACCCTTGTGGGTTTAGCACTTAGTTACAATTATAATAATAATTCAGATGACACATCACATTTGTCATGTCAGACCCCCTTAAGAAAGAGAGGTCTGGATGCTAGTGAGGGGCTCTTGATCTGTGGAACTAGATTTAAATTTCCTTCCTTGGATCAAACCTGAATGCTTCCCATTCCCCAGGTTCTATATGGTCTCTACATGTTTAGTGCTGTCCTGAGTATAATAAAAAGAAAACTGTCTCCTCAAACATGGTAAAAAAATATTTGCATAACATAGATCTATATAATTGGAAACAAAAACTAACCTTATAAATTTTGGGATAAATAATACTCTGTGGAAAGAATGAAGGTTAATTCCTTAGCTCAAACCTTAATAACAAACTTATATTCAACATGCACATCCAACACATACTAAATATAAAAAACTGGACATTCTTTCAGATTTGCTAATACAAACACAAACCACACTATATCACATGCAAATCTACCCATATATAACTTTTGTTGTATAACTGATTATCTTGCAATTAATTATTTGGTTTCCAACATTTTTTCCAGTGGTTTTGCTTAGTCTAACGCCTAAACAAATAAGGCAATGTGAAAAAAATATGCAAAACAATGGGACTGTAAAAATGGTTATCATAAGATGTTGAAAATCCAGTGCTCCCTCATGTCCAAAGTAGTTGAATAATGTATGATCTATATATGTGCTTGATCTAAAGCAGCAAACTATTTAAAATAACTCAAAAACTGATTATTAATACAGTGGACCCCCGAGTAACGAACACCCGGAAATCGTACAATTATGTAAGTATAATATTGTAAGTGCTTTTGTAAGTGTATTTTTGGGGGTCTGAAATGGACTAACCTACTTGACATTATTTCTTAAGGGAGTAAATTCGTTTGGTAATGGCACTTGAGCAGGCTTCTGGATGAATTTTGTTCGTTACTCGGGGGTCCACTGTACTGTGAACGAAAGAAAGCTGGACATCATAGCACTGAAGAAAACAAAGATAAAAGGGAATGATGAAGAGCCAAGTGAGAGAATTATTTTTATACTGTAAAGTGGGATAGTGTGTTCAAGAGGGAGTGGATAATTTTAAGAAAAGTAATTTTGTTTCTAGTCTGTTCATGCATTCTTTTTGTTCTGCTGTAATAATTTTTTCACATAATGTTTATTTGCCACATACTCCTGTTTCACTGCCTCTTTGCTGTTAACTTTGTATCCATCAATTGCTCTTTCAACCATAGATTATAACACTGCTAAACACCTGCTTAGCATCCTTTATCAAACATTCCTTGTATTCTTCTCTCATATCATTCAGATTCAAGTGCTCAGTCTCTTGCTCCAAGATCACTGACTATTATTCACCTGTGGCAAATCTGTTTCTTGAGGCCTTGCCTTGGTTTAATTGGATATGAAACTGTAGGCTTGTTGCGAGCAGTGAAATGCAAGAAAAGATCTGTAGTTTCCTGCAAGGAGAGGATTCCAGACTGTGCAGCTCCATTAGCAAACTCACCCAGTTCCATGCAGGGTATACGAATTAAGTTCAGTGCTGTACCTAAAACCTGAAAATTATTTAAAGTTAGTTATATAATTTATTCCTACTGTTTGTTCAAGTGAATACAAACTTCCACACATAATAAGAGACTGTGTTACATTAAGTTGGCATCTAAGGTGCTTCAGCCAGAAAAGCCTTTGTTTCCTTCAGATAACCTGAATCCTACAAGAAAACTGTTGGTTATTTCTGCTTTATTTTTGTTAATTCTGTAACAGTACAATTTATTAAATTAAAAATTATGATTTAAGAGATTCATTCATAAATATGGGTGTGACTTGAACAAATAAATCAAAGCAGGTTTCAGTTAAGTACATATACTGCCAACAGTAATGAAAAGACAGGTGCAAAGCAAGATTTATTGTGATAATCTTTCACTCTAGAGTTTTATTAAGTCATAACTTGATACGCTTAACATAGAACAAATAAAATTCACTGACTTAACCCTTTCAGGGTCCAAGGCCATTTTTGGAAGGGGTGCACCAGTGTCCAAGAATTTAAAAAAAAAATAACTATTTTTTCTTATGAAATGGTAGAGAATCTTTTTCTGAAGGTAATAAAACAAAAAGTACGAAATTTGATTGAAAATTGACGAAATTATGCTCTCGCAAATTTTGACGAGTCAGTGATATTTACGCATCGGCGATTTTGCCGACTTTGACTCCCATTTTCGGCCAATTACATTATTCCAGTCGACCAAATTCTTAGCTATTTCACTAGTATTACTTCTATTATATCGATTGACCACAAGAAATCGCCCAGTCAACTGTTTCAACTACAAAATAAAGTGATTGGAAATTGGTAATTTAGCCAATTTAACTCAGTTCAAAATATTCCAATTTCAAAATAGGGTGCAGAATAAACAATGCAGGCATTCCTGGCACTAAACTAACATGTCCTCTGTTCATTAGTTACGTTTTCAGTCTTTACAAATGAATTCCATTTTGATTTTTTATTCACATAATGAATTTTTATTCAAACCAAAAAATGGAAAATTTACTGTTATGCAATATTGTAATAATTGTACAAATAATATCAACACATTTGTGAACGCATATTAGACCCACCAGCTGGCGCGTATTAGACATGTGAGGTCATTTGTTTACTCTTGAACATATGCAAAAATTTAACATTTCTGCTATTTTGAGCTCAGTTTCAAGCCATTTCCAGTACTAAAACCAATCAAAATCATCTCTATATCTGTAATATATCTTCCATTCTATCACATGAGACAAAGAAATCGCAAATACAACTATAAAAAGTATACAAAAAAACACTGCAAAGTCGTTTTTTAATCGAAAATTACGGTTTCATTTTTTTTTCTCTCATTATGCACTGTGTGCTGCAGGATTTGTTTTATGTGGTGCACACTTACCACATAGTGGTATTCTCTCATATCTAGGCCCAAATTTACCGCTCAAAGCTTATCTGAGTGAGCTGACCTCATGACGTAGAACTATGGGTTGGACCCTGAAAGGGTTAATACAACTATATGTAGAACAAAACAGTCAGTGCTTGCTCTGCTCCTGTGTCTTTATTTATATCAGATCATCTTGGCTTTTGTTCACAAAATTTGTCTCGTGCGTGCATGCCTTCATTAGTGTTACCAGTAGTCAAAGGCACTTGTCAATAGACACTTGGCCTGTTGAATGTGAAATTACCTACAATATTTGTAATTACCTATGTAACTACAGGAGTAGAGCTATTGTATTCTCATGGTGTCTTGTCATCAATACTCTGCTCACCATATATATATATTTTTTTTAAATTTCCAAGGTTGCAGCACTTATTAATTCTCTTTTAATGCATTCCACTGGTCAGCCACTCTATTTGAGAATTCTTTTTTTCTACTATCTTTTCCACTCCCCTTTCATTAAATTTTGCAGTGGTGGCCTCCTCTTATCCCTATTGCAGGTACTGTGAAATCATCTTTATCGACTCTTTTAGAATCCTTTCAAGACCTTATAGTATGTGGTTAACGTGTCTTCTCTTTTCCTCATACAGTGGTACCTCGAGTTACGATGCTGTCATCTTACGTTATTTTCGAGTACCGATATTTATAACGTAAAAAAATTGATTGCGAGTAACGATGTTTGCTTCGTGTAACGACATTCGTACCGGACGTGTCCGCCTGGCGCCCAGCTGAGCGCGCACTCCAGGGAGCGTCAGTGTGCTATTGTTTACAAGCGAGAGCGACCACCCACCCACACCCACGCATTCATACCAGTATATTGTCATTATTCCACTGTTTTTAGTGCTTGCAACTGCTAAATAAGCTACCATGGGTCCAAGGAAAGATCCTAGTGGTAAGCCTGTGGCAAAGAGGAACAGAAATACATGTACGATAGAACTGAAGAAGGAGATAATAGAAAAATATGAAAGTGGAGTGCGTATCAGTGAGCTGGCCAGGCTGTATGGTAAACCCTTTTCTACCATCGCTACCATTGTGGCCAAAAAAAATTCAAGTAAAATCAAGGAAGCTGTTGTTGCAAAAGGTTCATGTGTGATCACAAAACACAGACCACAAGTGCTGGAAGATGTGGAAAGGTTGTTGTTGGTGTGGATCAACGAGAAACAGTTAGCAGGAGATACTGTTTCGGAGGCAATAATATGTGAAAAGCAAGGCAGTTGCATGATGATCTCGTTAAGAAAATGCCTGCAACGAGTGCTGAAGTGAGCGAATTTAAAGCCAGCAGAGGCTGGTTTCACAAATTTAAGAATCGAAGTGGCATACATAGTGTTGTGAGGCATGGTGAGGCATCCAGTTCTGACAAAATTGCGGCTGAAAAATATGTGCCTGAATTCCAGGAGTACATAGAGGCTGAACAATTCCTCCCCAACAAGTGTTTAATTGTGATGAAACAGGCTTGTTTTGGAAGAAAATGCCCAACAGGACCTACATTACTCAGGAGGAAAAGGCACAGCCAGGACATAAGCCTATGAAAGACAGGCTAACTTTGATGCTTTGTGCTAATGCCAGTGGTGATTGCAAAGTGAAGCCTTTACTGGTGTATCTTTTGAAAATCCCGAGTGTTTGGCAGATGCGGTGTCAGCAAGTCTAACTTGTGTGTGATGTGGAAGTCTAACAAAAAGGCTTGGGTCACAAAGGACATTTTCTTAGATTGGTTCAATGGCGTGTTTGGCCCCAGTGTGAAGAAATATCTATTGGACAATAATTTGCCACTTAAGTGCCTCCTGATAATGGACAATGCTCCTTGTCATCCTCCAAACTTGGTAGAGAAAATTGTGGAGGAGTTTAAATTCATCAAAGTGAAGTTCTTGCCCCTAATACCACTCCTCTCCTCCAGCCCATGGACCAGCAGGTCATTTCCAACTTTAAAACTCTACACCAAAGCAATGTTTCAAAAGTGCTTTGATGTGACCACAGACATGAATATAACCCTAAGAGAATTTTGGAAAAACATTTCCATATGCTGCATTGTGTAAACCTTATAGGTAAGGCTTGGGAGGGAGTGACTACCAGGACTTTGAACTCTGCCTGGAGAAAATTGTGGCCAGACTGTGTCCTAGAGAGGGATTTTGAAGGTTTGGGGCTGAGCCTCAGAACCCTGAGCCTGAGCCTGTTGTGGAAGAAATTGTGGAATTGGGCAAGTCTTTGGGGTTAGAGGTGAGTGGTGAGGATGTGGAACAGTTGGTGGAGGAGCACAAGGAAGAGCTAACCACTGAAGATCTGCAAGAGCTTCAACAGCAACTGGAACAAGAGTCCAGTGGTCAGGACAATGGTTCAGAGGAGGAGGAGGTGGAACAGAAATGGAAGAAATTGCCTTCTTCAAGGATTAGGGAGATCTGTGCCAAATGGAGTGATGTGCAAGGCTTTATGGATGAATATCACCCTAACCATGCTGTTGCAGGCCGTGCTGGCAACCTGTACAATGACACAGTGGTGTGTCATTTCAGGGATGTGTTAAAGAATCGCCAGACACAGAGCTCCCTGGACAAATTTATTGTTAGAAAGAGGTCCAGTGACTCAAGCTGGTCCTAGTGGCATTAAAAGAAAAAGGGAAGTAACCCCAGAAAAGAACTTGGTACCTGCAGTGTTAATGGAAGGGGATTCCCCTTCCAAACACTAGTATACTACTACACCTTCTCCCCTCCTCCCGTCCTCCACACATCAACAACTCTTCAATAAATGTAAGTGACATGTTATTGTACAATATTTACATGTGTATTTAAGTATTCTTCATTAAATTGTGTATTATTTAATGTCAAAAAGTTCTAAAAAATATTTTATTTAACTACTTTTGGAAGTCTTGGACGGATTAAATTTATTTCCATTATTTCTTATGGGGAAAATTGATTCGAGTAACGATTGTTTCGCCTTAAGATATGCCCTCTCTGACGGATTAATATCGTAAGTCGAGGTACCACTGTATCAGCAAACAAGAGTGACTTGAATGTTTTCGACCTTTCATCTCATTTCATGTTGCTCAACTTTGGCAGCCATTTTGTAGCTTTTCTTTTTTTCAGGTGTGGGCACCACACAACTGCTGCATATTCCAATTTTGGCCTAATATAAATTATAAAAAATTTAACATTTCACCATCCATATAACTGAAAGATATTTCATAGTTTTCCAGCTTCATTTATATCATCTGATGAAATTTTTTTTTGCTAATAATAACTCCTAGATCTTTCTCTTTCTGATACAGTGGTACCTTGGGTTACGAGCTTAATTTGTTCCAGAAGGCTGTTAGTGCTGATACCGAACGAATTTGTTCCCATAAGGAATAATGTAAATTAGATTAATCCATTTCAGACCCCCAAAAATACACTTACAAAAGCACTTACAAAAGTACTCTTACATAATTGTTTAAATTGGGAGCTGTTCGTATGCCGAGGTACCACTGTATGTACTTCCAATATTTTGTCAGTCTTTATTCCTCATGTGGCCTGTCACTCCATGTGTTTAATGTATCCAGATCTTCTTGGAAAAATTTAGTCATTTTCATTATTAATTTTGCATAAGATTTTTGCATCATCTGCAAAAATTTTCATATTCCTTCTGGTAAATCATTTATATAAATTAGAAATACGTGTATTATTGGGTCACATACTGAACCTTGTGGCACCCCACTTGTAACATCTTCCTCAATGCAGACATTTTCCCTCTTATAACTGCATCTTACTCTCAAAGTCTCTCATCCACTGTAATAATTTATCTTTAATTCCTCCTATAATTTGCAATTTCCAAATTAGTTGAAGTCTAAGTAAATACAATCAGCCCATCCATTATTTTCCTGAACAATTTCTGTAACTGTCATAATAACTTAACAGATTTGATGTAGTACATGAATGTGCAGACTGAAAACCAGATTGTTTGCCAGTTAGTATGTTATTCTCTAAGTGTTGAATTCACTTTAATGACTTTATCTAATAATTTTACAACACTTGTCAACAAAATTGGCCTATAGTTTAAAGAGTCTTTTTTGTCACCTTTTTTTTTTTTTTAAATATAGGCACAATATGTGCCCTCTTCTATATGTTTGCTAATTTACCTTCCTGTAGTACAATCCTACAAAATTTCCAAAGTGGATGACATAACTCACCTGCACATTCTTTTTAAAACCCAAGGTGTTATCCTGTGTGGTCCTATAGCTTCTTTTCTTATCAGTCTTTAATAAGTTTCTTTACTGGGGCTAAAATTTCCTACATGAAAAAATCTTTTGTGAACACAATGACACTTTCTATTCAATACAGTGGACCCCCGGATTACGTCATTATTTCGTTCCAGAATGCTGTTCAAGTGCCGTTACTGAACGAATTTGTTCCCATAAGGAATAATGTAAATTAGATTAGTCCTTTTTAGACCCCCAAAAATACAATTACCAAAAGCACTTACAAAAATACACTTACATAATTGTTCGAGTTTGGAGCAGTACGTAATCTGGGGGTCCACTGTACTTCACACATTTCCACCTCTACCTCTTGCGTTTTGTTTTTGTTTTTATTGCATGTGTGTGTTTGTTTTGTGTTTGCACTCACTGAGTTTTGTTTGTGGGGGTTGAGATTCTGACTCCCGGCCCTGCCTTCTAGACTACATTGATCGGCATCACTGATATTTGGCTTTTTAGGCCTTACCATATCTACTTTTGAAGCTGTGTATTGAGTTTGTCCCTATCACTGCCTCATCCAAGTCATTCCACTTTTTAACCATCCTGAGACTAGAGAAATACAGTGGTACCTCAACTTACGATGGTCCCCAAACTACCCTTTTATGTAAGTTTATTTTTTTAAATGCTTTTGAAAGTGTAATTTTGGGGGTCTAAAAAGACTAGTCTATTTTACATCATTCCTTATGGGGATAAATTCGTTTGGTAATGGCACTTGAACAGCATTCTGGAATGAAAAAATATCGTAAGTCGAGGTACCACTGTACTTTCTTACATCCCTATAGCTCAATTGTGTCTTCAGCTTCTGCCTGTCCCTCTTGATCCTGGTTCTCTTAATTTAAATAGTTTGTCCTTATCTGTCCTACCAATTCCTTTAAAGATTTTGTAGGCTTAAATCAAGGGATGTTTTAGACGGATAAAATTTTAATATTTATATATGTGACAGCAAATAGGCCATAGGGAGACGTAGGATTCAATGTGAAAGACACATTTTGCCACACACAATTGAATTCATCCAATGATACAATAGAAGTACAGTGGCACCTCGGTTAACGATGGTCCCCAAACTCACCCTTTTATGTAAGTTTATTTTTTTAAATGCTTTTGTAAGTTTTTTTTGGGGGGTCTAAAAGGACTAGTCTATTTTACATTATTCCTAATGGGGATAAATTCGTTTGGTAATGGCACTTGAACAGCATTTAGGAATGAAAAAATATCGTTAACCGAGGTACCACTGTACAGTATTAGGTAACAATCCTTTAACTGTGAGAAATCTTGCATTTTTAGTTAGCCTTTATGTGTGGGGAAATTAAAAAAAAATACAGTTTGGAAAAGCATATTTTTTTCTAAATTGAACTACAAAAAAAAAAAAAAAAAAAAAACCTAATGTTTTTATGGTGTGTTGAAGTTGGTGACAAATGATCATTTGGTAGCAACAATGGAATAATTGTGCATAGCAGTTCATTTTTTTTTTTAATCTGAAGCCAAATTAGGATTGTTTTTATTTAAATTGTTTTTATTTAAATTTTTATTTTTGTCAGCAGTAGCAGAGGAATTCATAGAACATAGAAAATAGAAAATCTTGAAAATCCCACACCAAATATTATCTAACTTGGAGATTTTAACCACCCAAATGTGAAATGGAAGATGGTAAATTTGAAATAGTGCCTGAAGCACATTAGTTCAACAAATATAGTACTAGAGTGCTAGTGAGGCTCTGTGAAAAATTTGATTTGAACCAACAGATAACAACCTACTAGAAATGAAAATGTTCTAGACTTGATCTTAGCTAATGATGAGGAACTAACCAGAGACATAATAAAAAAAATGCAATATACTCGGATCATAACTTCACAGAAGTACAAACTAATATGTATAAATTTAGGGGTGAAAAATTGAAATAGTGAATGAGAAGGGATATTAGGTATATTTAACTTCAACAATCAAAAAAACTAACCTGGATAAAACAATAAACAATTAGCAGGTGATAGTATTTCCACGGCGATAATTTGTGAAAAGGCAAGGCAGTTGCACGCAGATCTTGTCAAGACAATGCCTTGAACCAGTGCTGAGGAGAGTGATTTTAAAGCCAGCAGAGGCTATTTTGAGAGGTTTAAGAAATGTAGTGGCATACACAGTGTTGTGAGGCATGGTGAGGCAGCCAGCTCAGACAAACGTGCAGCTGAAAAATTTGTGAGTGAATTTAAGGGGTTTGTAGAGGCTGAAGAATTCTTTCCCCAAAAAGTGTTTAATTGTGATGAAACAGGCCTGTTTTGGAAGAAAATGCCCAACAGGACCTTCATTACTCAGGAGGAAAAAGCACTGCCAGGACACAAGCCTATGAAAGACAGGCTAACTCTTATGATGTGTGCCAATGCCAGTGGTGATTTTAAAGTGAAGCCTTTACTGGTGTATCATGCAGAAAATCCCAAAGCCTTCAAAAACACAATGTTAACAGGAATAATTTGTGTGTGCATTGGAAGGCTAACACTAATGCATGGGTCACTAAGGACTTTTTCATGGAATGGTTGACTGGAGTGTTTGGCCCTAGTGTGAAGAAATACCTTCTGGAAAAGAAATTGCCACTCAAGTGCCTCCTGGTACTGGACAATGCTCCTGCTCATCCTCACAACTTGCAAGAGTTGTTGTCTGACAACTTCAATTTCATCAGAGTGAAGTTCTTGCCTCCTAACACCACTCCTCTCATCCAGCCCATGGACCAGCAGGTCATTGCAAACTTCAAGAAACTGTACACCAAAGCAGTGTTTCAGAAGTGCTTTGATGTGACCTCAGACACTTGCATTGACCCTAAGAGAGTTCTTGAAAGATCACTTCAATATCGTGCATTGCATAGGCCTTATAGGTAAGGCTTGGGAGGGAGTGACTTCCAGGACTTTGAACTCTGCTTGGAGACCACTGTGGCCAGATTGTGTTGAAAAGAGGGATTTTGAAGGATTTGAGGCTGACCCTGACGATCCTGTGCCTGTTGTGGAAGATATTGTGGCATTGGGGAACAGCCTGGGGTTGGAGGTGAGTGGTGAGGATGTGGAAGAGTTGGTGGAGAAGCACAGGGTAGAGCTAACAACTGAAGAGTTGCAAGAGCTGGAACTGGAACAGCATCAGACCAGAGCTGAGGTTATTGCTTCACAGGAGGAGGGAGAGAGAGTGAAGGAGGTGCCTTCTTCAGAGATTAAGGAAATGTGTTCTATGTGAAGTAGGTTGCAGACATTTGTTGAAAAACACCACCTGAGCAAGCTGAAATGAGCCATCTGTGCAACCACTTCAGTGGCAGAGCCATGTTGCACTTCAGGAAAATATTAGAGTCGCCAGAAACAGAGGACTGTGGACAGTTATTTCACGAGGCAGGGATCCAGTGACTCTCAAGCTGGTCCTAGTGGCATTAAAAGAAAAAGAAGGGAAGTAACCCCAGATAAGGACTTGTTACCTGAAGTCATTTTGGAGGGGGATTTCCCTTCCAACCACTAACACCCTGCCCCTGTCATCCTCCCTATCTTCCAGATGCCTGCAACTCTCTTCAATAAAGGTAAGTAAATGTTATTTATTAATCTGTTTTTTATTATTTAGTATGTGAATATTTTTGGGTGGAATGGATTAATTGTATTTACATTATTTCTTATGGGAAATAAGGTTTCGAATTACATATTTTTCGTGTTAAGTACAGTGGTACTCGTTTAAGGCCCGAAAATGCATTAGTATATTTTTAATGCTTTTGAAGGTATTTGGGGCAAAGGAAAATTATTTATGGGTTTCTTGGAATGGATTGAAAAGATTCTGTGAAATATCGTAAACGAGGTCACTGTATGTACTAGCTCCTGGAACGGATTACTTGCGTTAGTCAAGGGACCACTGTATTATTGAAGTACGTACATAAATGCAATAATATTGACAGGAATCATAAAAAAATGATTGTTCTACAATTGGCTGGTGGAATATTGGAAATATTCCAAATATTTTGGGATTTGGTGAGAGTAAAGGGCAAGATATTTTGCAAATGTCAAAAACTTAACAACTTTATTTTTTTTGTAAAATAACTAAAGATAATTACATGATTACCTCCAATGAGAACATCGCACTAGCATTGTTTTATAAGTACCAAGTCCCAAAACCACCTTTTGTTGTGCCATTTAGGCCAGGGTTCTTGCCAAATGTCATTTTGGCTCGCAACTCAAAGCAAAAAAATTGACTGAGTGATGGCTCTTAACTCAGAAAACTCGTAAGTTGGGGCACTCATAAGTCATGGTATCACTGTATATATAGGGTGGAGTCAGGTGGAGAATGTTGGGTAGGTTGGATTTGAGACATTCTCCACCTGACTCCACCCTATATACTATACAAGATGGACCCGCTTTACAGCGTTTTGCTAATACAGCAGTTTTTAATTACAGTAGTGTCCCTGTATCTGCGGGGATACAGTCTTAGACCTATCATGGATACCTGAAACTGTGGATAGTAGCAAACCCTATGTCATTTTTCATTTACATACCTACAATAAAGTGTAATTGATAAATTACACACAATAAGTGGAGAATTAGCACTTTTTCACTGATGAAACTGCCATTATCACTACTTTTGTGCTTTGTGGCCATTATTAAGTAAAATTAAGGGTTATTTTTGGGTCACAGTAAATCATGGATAATTGAAACTGCGGAAACCGAATCCATGAATATGGGGGTTCTACTGTATACCCATTCTTCGTTTATTCAGGCTATCTACAATAAATATATTCACTACTCACTATAAGTTAAGTATGAAAATATTTTAAGTAATGTGTGTACTGTATATGCATTTTTGAGGCCTAGCTCTATTGCTCACTTAATATATGATAATGTAAACATGTTATCAGGCTTTTATATGCATTTGAAAGTGAAAAAAGCTAAGTTTCATTTTACAGCAGTAGCCTGGAAACTAACCTGCTGTATAAGTGGGGCACTCGTGTACTCTTTACCCAGGCAGATCTGTTTGCCGTCTCAAATCCAACCTACCCAACATTCTCCACCTGACTCTACCTTATATATACACTCATGTACTATGACTTGCTAAAGCCCACTGTGTGGGTGAAATGTAGTCCATAAAAAATCTCGTACTACATTTGTGTTTATTTTTCCATCGTGTTGGTATTTTATACCATTTATCGTCAAATCCTGGTGTTTGAACACATTCACCAGCCATTAGCATTGTGCTCGAGCATATGCAGCAATGGGTGGTGCAATCTGTGAGCATTTAATGTAAACAGACCTTTGTGAACCCTTTGTAGTAAGAACACAATACAATCCAAACATATCAATGAGAGGTCTCATTCAACCAGTCCCTAAAACTAATGACGTCTTGGAAACTATGTATTTTTTACCCAATGTTCATATCAACATTTAACTGTTTTCTGCCCTATAACACACGCATGAAATTTGTGCATACCCTTTTGAATGTGTGCGTATGTGCATGTGTGCATGCAAGAGTGCGCACGTACGTGTGCTCTAATGTGTGCATGTGCTGCCATACCAATCGCCACATACCCTCTTGTTTGAGGTATGGTGATCACTTCCTAATGTCATTTCCTGCTAAAGAGATGTTATGTCTGTGCACACACAACAAGGTATCCAGGAAAATACATGGGCATTTGTTATATGTTTAGGAGTGTAAAACACAGCTGTGTGTGGAGCTATGTTTCAGGGACTTCCACAGACTGCAACAGTTCTAAGAACATGACTAGTGCCTGCCTGTATATAAGTATACATATGTTAGAACAGTAGAAAAGGGAAGCATGTCAGTTGGATGTTTGTTTATATATACAGTGGTACCCGAGTTTCGAACGGCTCCCAACTCGACCTATTATGTAAGTTTATTATTGTAAGTGCTTTTGTAAGTGTATTTTTTGGGGGTCTGAAATTGACTAATCTAATTTACATTATTCCTTATGGGAACAAATTCGTTCGGTAACAGCACTTGAACAGCATTCTGGAATGAAGAAAGTTCGAAACTCTGGGTACTACTGTATACTGTTGACACTATTAGTGTGGATATTGTATTATATTCAATGGCTAACCATACATACTTTGTGCATGATTTGGATGTTATGAGCCACAACGTTATCAGAAAATTTAAAAAATTAGAAAACTTTCCAAAAAAGTGTAAAAAAAAAATTATAGTGTGTGGCAGTCATCAATGTTGCCATCAGTGGAGGGTCAATGACCTTCAGCTTCATGCCTTCATATTCCATTAAGTACCAATGGGAAAATTCTTGTGTTGGTCTCATTGTAACCACAGAAATAATTTTTTTTTTTTTTTTCAAATCTAGACATTGTGAGCAAGTTTAATTTTGGGGGTCATGACAGTAAATGGGTTAATCAGCAGATGGCTGTGGGTCATTCTTTTATTGAGGTTAATTGAGTGTAAAAAGGGGTTTGGTAACAGGAGTACTCATTTTGATAAAAAAAGGGTAAATGAGTACAGTATACAAGATGCGATATAGGGTGCAATGATAGCAGTTTGTCAGACTATGTATTAACAGACAAAATGTTAATGGGTGTATTTATGGATGTTCATATTTTTAAAGGAGCAACAGTTGTCAGATTATTTAGCAGTAGCTAAAATAAGAGTAAGGGGTGGATGGAGTACAAAGATACTGACAGAAGAAGTAAATGAAAGTAAATGATATAAGCAACTGTTGGAGAGAGGGTTGGGCTAGATAAAGTGTGGAGAAATAAAGGGAAGTCAAGGAGGTATGGGGTAAATTTAAGAATGCACTGCTAGTGTGTGCAGTAGGAGTTTGTGGGTATAGGAGGATGGGTGCAGGTGGGAAGAGAAATGATTGGTGGAATGATGAGGTAAGGAGAGTAGTAAGGGATTAAAAAATTAAAATATGTTTTTGCAATGTAAAAATGACAGAAGGCAGAATATATGGTAAGGAAGAAGGTTAAAGGGAGAGCCAATGAGTGAGTCTCTATCACCCAATTTTGCAGAGAATAAGAAGCTGTTTTGGAGAGAGATCAATAAGGTGAGGAAGCCTGGAAAGCAAATGCACTTAGCACTTACATACGAAAGATGATAGATGTTAGAGGGGAAGGTGGGTGGAAGTACTGGAAAGATGAAGATGATATTTTGATGCTTTACTGAATGTTAGTGATGAAGGGAAGGTGGTGATTTCAAGCATGGAACAGGGAAAAATAATACAGTATATGAGTGAGGAGCAGCCTGAGGTGGATGTGGGGAAATTGCATGAGGCAGTGGGTAGAATGAGTGGGGGTAAGGCAGCTGTGATTGATGGGATTAAGACAGCAGTGTTAAAAGCAGCTGGGGATATAATGTTGGAGTGGTTATTCAATACATGGATGAAAGAAGGGAAGGTACCAAAAGGTTGGCAGGATGCATGCATAATTTCCTTGTTTAAATGAAAGGGAGACAAGAAGGAATGTATGAATTATAGGGGAATAAGCCTGCTGAGTATACAAAGTAAAGTTTGTGGTAGAATTACAGTGGTACCTCGGTATACGTCCGCTTTGGAATAAGTCCAACTTAGTATATGTCCTGTTTGGACGCGAAAATTCTTGCTTGGTATACGACCTTTGTTTGGAGTATGACTCGCGTGCTAGAACTTGTATGGGTCAAAATGAGTCGCAACACCACGGGCTACCCTTGTTTACCTCTGTCTTGATGTGGAGGAGTTAGTGGAGGGGCACAGGGAAGAACTGACCACTGAGGAGCTGCAGGAACTTGAGAAAGAGGAGCACAAGACTAAGATGGATGCACTCTCTTCAGGCTCGGAAGAGGAGATAGAGGAAGCCCCTACTTCATTAATCAAGGAAATCTTTGCCAAATGGATGGACATCAAAAACTTTGCAGAGAAGTACCACCCCAACAAAGCCCAAACAATCTGTAATAGCATTGTCTGGAATGACTAGACAGTGTCACATTTCTGAAACATCCTGAGGAAAAGGCAGAAGCAAAGTTCTTTGGACAGATTTTTAGTAAAAGTCAAACCTGGTGAGCTTCAACCAGGTCCAAATAGTGAAAAGAGACAAAAAAGAGAAGGGGACTCTTCTTCCAAACAATAACATTTCCTCCTCCCTTCTCAGTACAATCCTAGTAGGCACTCAACTCTTTTCAGCAAAGTGAGGTTAAATTTTGCATTTATTTCATCTAATTCTTTTGTTTATATGTATATATTTTAGTATTAAGTAGTGTTTAAATTATTTTATACAACCCCATCAATGTATAATATGCCAGCAACAATAGGATTATTTTTCATGGGAATGGATTTATCGTTTTCCTTATAGTATTTCTTATGGGAAAATTCGTTTGGTATATGTTCTGTTTGGTATAAGTCCAAGGTACTTATACCAAGGTACCACTGTATTAATGAAAGGGTTAGTGATAAGACAGAAGGATTGCAGTAGAATTGCAGAAGAGCAGGGAGGATTTAGGAAGGGAAGGGGATGTATATATCAATTGTTTACATTGAACATAGCATATAAGTGAGCAGTACTTATACGGTGGAACTCTGGTTTTCGTACGGTCCGCATATCGTACAATTCAGATTTAGAACACTTTTTTGTGTGAAATTTTGGTCCAGATTTCATACCTCAATTCGGAAATCGTACGTATTATACGCGTCCCCCCGGCAGGAACGCCGTCAGTCTGGCTTTGTCACTGGTTGAGTGAGCATTCATCCGAAGCATTTCGCAATTTTTGTGCTTGCTTATTGATTGCGACTGCGAAATAAGCCACCTTGGGCCCAAAGAAAGTTCCTAGTGCCAGCCCTATGGTAAAGAAGGTGAGAAACATGATAGAATTCAAGGAGGAGATTGTAGAAAAATACAAAACTGGCGTATGTTTAGCCGAGCTTGCCAGGATGTATGGGAAGTCGAAATCAACAATCTGTTCCATCCTGGCTAAGAAAGTAGAAATCAAGGAAGCTAAAGTTGCAAAAGGGGTAAATGTGCTAACGAAACAGAGATCACATACAATCGAAGATGTGGAGTTGTTGTTGGTGTGGATCAACGAGAAACAGTTAGTGGGAGATAGTGTTGTGGAGTCGATCATTTGCGAAAAGGCAAGGCAGTTGCATGTGGATTTCGTAAAGAAAATGCCTGGAACAAGTGCTGCTGTTAGTGAATTTAAGGCCAGCAAAGGCTGGTTCAACAGATTCAAGAAGCGTAGTGGCATACAGTGTTGTAAGGCATGGTGAGGCTGCAAGTTCAGACAAATGTGCAGTCGAAGAATTTGTTGATGAACTCAAGGAGTACGTAGAGGCTGAAGGACTCCTCCCCCAACAAGTGTTCAATTGATACCTGAAGTCCCTATGGAGGGGGATTCCCCTTCCAAACACTAACCTCAACTCCCTCTCCCCTCCTCGCCTTCTTCAATACTCCAACAAGAGTCTTCAATAAAGGTATGTAATGTTCATTTATCATTAAAATTAGTGCTTTATATTTATTTCTCATTGTTTTCTGTATGTAAAACTATAATTATTCTTTAAAAAATGCATTTTTTGTTAATATTTTTGGGTGTCTGGAACGGATTAATTGTATTTACATTATTTTTTATGGGAAATATTACTTCGTTTTTCGTACTTTTCGAATTTAGAACGATCTTCTGGAATTATGCTCTTGGAGTGACCAAGAGTATAATTCAAGAGCTGAGGAGGGGTTTTTGAGGTGGTTTGGACGTGTAAAGAGAGTGTACAGGGATCGGTTGGTGAAGAGGGCATATAAATATGGAGTGGAAGGTAGAAGGGGACAGGGGTCATCCCAAGAATAGCTTGAGGGAGAAAGAAACCATACCACGGGCGGGGATTGAACTCGTGGCGAGTGAGTCGTAAAACTCCAGGACAGTGCGTAAGCCACTGGGCCAGTTGGCTACAGTGGCTTACACGCTGGCCTGGAGTATTACAACTCACTTGCCACGAGTTCAATCCCCACCTGTGGTCTGGTTTGTTTGCAATCGTGTCATTACAATTTCATGAGTCTTGAGGGAGGGAGTTTTAGGGGCTTGAGCATTCAGCAGGCTTGTGTGAACGTGTAAGAGCAAGTGGAGACAAGTGGTTTTTAATGGATGTGCTGTTGGAGTGTGACCAGGGTAACTTTATGAAAGGATTTGGAGAAAACAGTTAGATGGACTCAGGTCCTGGAGGTGGGAAGGGCAGTGCTTGCACTCTGAAGGAGGGGTGGTGATGTTGCAGTTGGAGGGGTAATCTGATTATGATGTCAGCACACTTCTGGAAAGACAGTGATTGAGTGAATATTGGTGAATATACTGTCTTCTTTGCATCACTATGCCTTTGCTAGAGATGGCTGTTGTTTAATATAAAAAAAAAAGTGTGTGTGTTTGTTTGTTTATTTTTAGGGGGATTCTTCTGTGCAAGTTAATACACTACAGTAGAAAAATGTCAGCAAAATCAGTTGTTAACATCTTGACTCTAGTGGAATACACAAAGGACACTTAGCCATAAGCTAGACTCAGGCAGGAATTCTTAGCTTCTTTATGTTTACAGACCACTCAATGAATTCCCCAATATGTCCCCATACCTCCTTGAACAAACTGTCAAAATCATCACCAGTTCTATTAGGTACAAGTATGACTTATAAAGATGTCAATAGCTTGGTTTTACTTTACATATGGATAGCTAGGAACATAAATGAAAGAAAATAATAAGATTTTATCATATTTATAGAAAAAAACGGCAAATTGTTCAGAGATCGAGTCCCATACCCCCATTATTTGGTTTTCATACCCCAAGTTAAGAACCCCTGAGCTAGAGAGTAAAATTGCAATCCACGAACAAAAATGTTTTCAAAGTAAACCCTCTGTATAATAAATTAATAGGAAAGGATTGTCAGAGTGTCTGTTAAATCATAATAATGTTAAAAAAATACAAAAGAAATCACTGTTGTACTGCATACCTTATATAGTACTGTACAAATAATTTAGATACATATACTACAATAAAGGAGTTAAAAGTACAATTTAACTAGCTGATTTTACCCATAATATTAAAAGTCCTTTATATTGAGGTTTACTGTCTGTTTGGAATTTCACATTATTAACAGGCAAAATACACTTAAAACTCCTGTCATTTACTAATTAAAATATTTTAATGTAAATTTATTAGTTATGGAGCAATTAATATTCTTCTCAATAACATTTTCACTACAATTTTTGAACAATGAGGCAAGTTATTTATACTAAAATAATAAATTATGAAATTATAGAATGCAAGAATATTCATAAAATATAGTGGACCCTCTGATATCAGCCATTGCGGATATCAGCCAAATCAGATTTTGGCCACTTTTTGGCAGAAATTCTATCCTGGATTTTGGCTGCAACTTGGAAATCGGCCATATTGGACACGTAAATCACTCTTGGGCACATTAAATGTCTTATTTTAGGTTAATATAGACATTTTCAATAATCCATCTATGATATTTTCTTCAAAATTACAGTGGACCCTCGCTATTCGAACACTCCAAAACTCGCCCTTATTCCAGAATGCTGTTCAAGTGCTGTTACCAAACGAATTTATTCCCATAAGGAATGATGTAAATTAGATTAGTCAATTTCAGACCCCCAAAAATACACTTATAAAGGCACTTACAATAATAAACTTACATAAAAGGGTGAGTTTTGGAGTGTTCAAATAGCGAGGGTCCACTGTATATAAGAAACAAGTTACATAGCATATAAACATGCAATGTTTATATGCTATCGAGTGGTGAGTACTGGTGAATCAAGGAGGTGGAGGGTAAACATTACGTTTTCTCTGATTCAGCATTAGAGAAAACTGTGAATCTGGCGTCTGGCCCATTCACTGCCCTTCATACGCGTTTGTTTACAATTCTCGGCATGAATTATTCATTACTTCTCCCTTTGTTTATGATGGCATCAAAAGGTAGTTGTTAGAAACGATTAAACTCAGTGAACATGGTATGTTGATGTAATAATATGGCTGTGTAGTGTAGCCCAGGGGGGCTACATACGTGTACCTACATCTATCGGCAACCTACACTGACTTCCTACAAATAAATACTACTCAACTCTTGCCCTACATTAAGACTACACATAGTACTGTGGCAGTAAAAGACAAAGAAGGGAAGTAACCCTAGAGAGGCTTTGATACCTGAAGTCTTTATGGAGGGGGATTCCCAACTCCCTCTCCCCTCCTCGCCTCTTCAATACGCCAACAAGAGTCTTTAATAAAGGCATGTAATGTTCATTTATCATTAAAATTTGTACTTTAGAATTATTTCTCATTGTTTTATGCATGTAAAACTATAGGTAATCTTTAAAAAATGTATTTTTTGTTAATATTTTTGGGTGCCTGGAACGGATTAATTGTATTTACATTAATTCTTATGGGAAATATTACTTCGGTTTTCGCCCTTTTCGGATTTAGGCCGACCTTCTGGAACAGATTACGGCCGATAACCGGGGGTCCACTGTACCATATATATATATATATATACACATACACATATATATATGTGCAATAAGATCACAGTAAACAGGTGATATCACAATATGCAGAACAACCACTGTGAAAAAATTGTGAAATTCCAAGTGTTTTAGTGACTTCTCACATTATCCTTGATAATGTGAGAAGTCATGAAAGCATTTGGAATTTCACTATTTTTCACAGTGGTTGTTCTGTGTATATATGTACGTATATATTTTAATACTGTACATATTTTGTTTCCTGGTTAATATTAACTACAGTAACCCCTCTATATAACGGACTAATAGGTAGGACTGTCCAAGTGTCCGTTAAATCAAATAATGTTTAAAAGTTAAAGAAAAAGCACTGTGTTGTACACCTAATATAGCACTGTACCCTTCAATTTGCAGTTATATTACAATAAAAAATGAAAATTAAAGAGTTAAAATTTGCCTAGTGGAATTTTTTCCATTATTTTAAAATTCTGATATGGCAAGGTCCATTATATCTAGGGTTTACTGTATATGGTGAATATCTTTTCACTTTGATATTTGAGCTGTGTATGTGAGTGTGTTTTGTATTTGATATAATACCTAAATATCTATTATCTATAATTTAAAATTATTTAAAAAAAAGGAAAAATAAAAAATATACACTTCAAAAACTAAGTGATCATAATAGCATTACATATATGATAATTTCAGCCAAATCAGTTAATATCTTCGTTAAATTATATATTTCCAGAAGCACTACATAACAATAAACATGACAAATGATTTAGGGTGAACATGTAATGCAAAGGGGTTTCTGCTAATTAATTCTAGATCTACAATTCTAGTAAAAGTTACTTTTAGATCACTAATAGAAGAAAAAGCTAGTTAAATTAGAAAAAGGTGGTTTTAAAAGGAGTTAGGTTTTAAAAGGAGTGAGGTTCTCATGTACTGACTTTTAAAATGATGCAGTTTAAGTGGGATACAAGTTAATTTTAAATTTGAAGATATCTTAATAATATACAAATAGATAAACAAACAAAAAATTATACTTTTGCAGCAGTTAAGTTTCCATAATACCTTGACAAACTGAGTCTCTGTAATACCTTGACAAATTGAGGAAGAAGTGGATAGATCAATTTCTATCATTTCCAATCCAGAGATGCAGCATCTGACCCCAGGAGCCAAGTAGAGGAATGACAGAAAGAAATTCTTTAATATTGTATTCTTCTTTCCAAACACAGAAGCCAAGTAGATGAAGCCTGGCTCGAAAACTTTTTTTTCAATAAATTTGATCAATTTTCAGGACAGAATCTGCCCAAATGTAGAGGTGGCCTGTGTGCTTAACTCATAATGTCAGTTTGATTTTCCAAGCAAAATAGAAGCTCTTAGAAAACAAGGTAGTCTTGTTTACTTTAGCTTGCTTAAATAAGCTACCACACTGGACAATTATGCAGATCACTTTTAGAAAGAATTCTTTGTTTAATCACCTGGGAACTACCCACAACTTGAGGATTCTGCATGGAATATTTAGAACTACATCAAAGACACCTCACATTTTCACAACATGGGATATGTGAATATCCCACCCTGAAAAAAAATTAGTCCAAAATGAGAATTCAAGAGGTCCATGAAATTTTCCAAGAGATTTTAAGGACAAGCCCATCATTCAAGAGCTTGTAGGAATTCTTGATGATGAAAGTTGATTGAGATACTGAAGAGAAAAAAAAAAAAAGATCATCTGGTTAAAATCATCACTTTTACACCCTGAAAAGAAGAAAGTTTGCCCATGAATCTTGAGATATTCACAAGTAAACTATTCACTTCCAAAAGATGAAAAGACATGTAAAACTGAGAGATGCTCAATAAATCAAGGCTGGTATCCCAGTGATAACTTAATTACAATGATTTCCACAGAAGTTCGAGGTAAGATTTCTAACATTTTTTCTAGCCTAAGTTTTTTGCCTAGTTACACTAACATGGCAAATTTGACTTTCCTTAATTTTGTATGGCCAAAAAGACTTAAAATAATTCTTCTTGTAGAAGTAAAAAACAAAAAAGATACAGAAGAGAAAAATCTTGTGAATTGTGGGCTATTGCAAAACAGTTTTGAAGTTGCTGGAATCTTGGGTTTCATCGAAAACAAATCTTCAAAAGGAGATTCAAACCCATCAGTCTATTTATCAGAAAACTAAATACTGTACTGAAACAAAGAGACAGGTCCATAAAAGGAGGGAGCACTGATAAACTGTATTTGAAAAAGTAAATTTGTCCATTTGGGCCAAACAGGTACAATACTGCTAACCACCTCTAAATATTTAAGACAAGTACCCTATTTACAACACATCTTACACAAGACACAAACTTCATGGAAATGAAAAGGAAAATGATGAAGTAAGCAAACCAAAGACATCTTTGAGGAAGAAACCAGTTCTTTAAAGTCAATCCTCCCTTATGTAAGAAGACCAATGACTGAAAGTCAAGATCCCTTAGAAAAGTGCACAGAATCAGAAAATATATTATTACCTTTCGTTTATTTTCAGCTGTTGGTTCTAGTTCTTGACGTATACACTCTGCTTCAGCCCAGGATAATGCTGCATCAAAGAGAATAATTTCTCGGCAATTCAAAGTTTCTCTTGACAAGACACTGGTCAGAGTCGGAAAGTCAATATCTACAAAGCCATCAGATTGTAGTGCCATCTCAGCCTGCAATAATCAGATGATTTATATAAGGTTGGAAGACAGACCACCTAGGGAGGTAATACCATCCTGTCATGTGTGTGAAACAGGTGCCTATTAAATGTTTTGCACTCTGGCAGGATTGTTGGTCTTTTCTTTCTCACTCATGAATACAAGATAACAGGTAAATCTTATGAAATTTTGCTTACATTCAGTATACACTTGTCTTTACTTCCCTCTGTATTCCTTAATATTTTTTATCCCTTTAGTATTTTCTTTTCAGTTCCATTGGGCATTGGTTACAATTCTTCCCCAGTAAGTGATGTGTCATAGAAGACACCAAAACTATTAGGCTGGCAGCTCCATTTTCTATATGCAGTTACTAAAACAAAACAAAACAACAACAAAAATGAAATTTTAAAGTTGGGTTCTTTGAATATATATGGATGAAGTACAGATGTTAAGAAATAACTGATTGTTAATGTTATGAATGAATGACAAGTGGATGTCACAGAACAGGGATAGGGGAGTTTGATTGTTAAGCTGAATGGCAAGGTAAGGTAGTCAACTGGGAAGTCTGGATGTAAGCTGAGCTGAGGGAAGAAGAACCATCAAAACGAATTACAAGCATGTCACAGCTGTGTTAGAGAGAATGAGAGCTAAAGAAAATAGTAGTATTGCTTTGTTCACACAAATGTTGCAAACTCTTATAGAAAATGACACACTCTGAATGTCGAATGAAAATTTGTGAGGGGATATAAATGTTTAAATTCAAGAAGTAAGAGGTTAAAAATATCAAGTGGAATGTGAAAAGACTTAAAATGTCTATGCACTTATAAGTGAGAGGAGAAAATATTTAAGAAGGCTTAAGTGAATACTTAGGAAATTTTGAATCAAGTGAAAGAGTAACTGTTTTGGGAAACCTTAATGCTTAAGTTTGGAAACAGTGTTGTAAAAGGCATAGTAAGAAAATCTGGAGTGCAGCAATAAGAGCTAATATGTATTGACAATTAATTAAATTGCATTATAAAAGAAATTTGGTAATAGGTAATAAAAATTTAAAAAAGATAAACTGTGTGGAAATTAAGAGGTGTGGAGTTACTAAAAGTATTAGTCAGAGGGCTGAAGAGGGGTTGTTGAGGTGGTTTGGTCATTTAGAGAGAATGGAACAAAGTAGAATGACTTGGAGAGTGTATAAATCTGTAGGGAAAGGAAGGCGAGGTAGGGGTCGTCCTCGAAAAGGTTGGAGGGAGGGGTAAAGGAGGTTTTGTGGGCTAAGGGCTTGGACTTCCAGTAAGCGTGTGTGAGCATGTTAGATAGGAGTGAATGGAGATGAATGGTTTTTGGGACCTGACGAGCTGTTGGAGTGTGAGCAGGGTAATATTTTGTGAAGGAATTCAGCGAAACCGGTTAGCTGGACTTGAGTCCTGAAAATGAGAAGTACAATGCTTGCACTTTAAAGGAGAGGTTTAGGATACTGGCAGTTTGGAGGGACATCTAAACTGTTGTATCTGAACGCCTCTGCAAAGACAGTGATTATGTATGAGTGATGGTGAAAATGTTGAAAGTTTTTTTTTTCTTTTTGGATCACCCTGCCTCGGTTGGAAACAGCCGACGTGTTAAAAAAATAGTATACAGCATTAAGTACAGTATTATGAAAAGTGTAATGGGAGCAATTTACTACCTCATGTGTTAGTGGATAAAAGTTAGAAGGATAAACTTTTAATGTATATGTTATTAAAGGAGTAACTTGTGTGTAAGATAATAAGGGATATGCAATTTCACCACATAAGTGAAATCACATATCCCTTTCAAGGGCTTGCACCTGGAAAATAATCCCCATATCTTCTACATACCCTAACCTGAGTCTCATTATCCACATAAAAGTTCTTTACTGCTTTTACTAACCTACTACCTATTCCAAACATCTGCAACATCTTTTGTTTTGCTCTCCTATCTGCACTATCATGTGCTTTTTCTAAATCCAAACATGCAACAAAAAGTTCCTTACCTTTATGTAAATACTTTTCACTTATGTGCTTCAATGGTCATTTATCTTTGATGGAGTAAGGTCAACAAAAAAAACTTAGTGGTTGGAATGAGGTGTAGGTGATGATCCAGGAAGGGTTGGAGAGAGAGTGAAGGTTGTTTTAAGAGTTAGGGCCTCAGCACCTAGAAATCATGTATAAGTATTAGACTAGTTTGTGGGGGTTGCCAGAGTCCTGGAGATGAGATATGTAATTCTTGCACATGGAATGATGTATGGGGATGTTGCAATTTGGTGCATCGTTTGAACTATGATGTCTATTCACTTCAGGAAAGACAACTAGAGAATGAGTGAAGGTGAATATAAGACACCACTGATCATATTTTACTGATAAGCAATCTTTTTGGCTCTGGTCTTTAAGGATTCTGCTTTGTCGCTTTTGAAATCTCATCTTTTTTGGTCAATGATATCCAAGCCATCTCCTTTTTCCTATGGCATTCCTTAGGGCTCTGTTCTTGTACTGGCATTGTTTACTATATTTATGTTAGTGGCTTAGCCTCACTGTTGGATGCCCCAGGGCTTGATTATCACTTTTGTGCTGACAATACACAGATTTGCATCCAGATTTTGAATGTGGAAGATGCAAAACTAATTTAGCTCTTGTCTGCTTGATGCTCAGACTTTGATGACAAATAGAAAATTGAAACTAAATGAAAGACAGAAATTTTGATAATCGGGGAAAATCTCGGGGCATACAGATTAGAGATTTTAGTTCCTTTGATTATGGTACAATAGACCGTTATATTACATGGTAGTTACATTCATGAAAATGCCGTGTTAGATAAACTGAAGAACTTGTGGGAAAAATAGGGTTGCATTCCTGGGAGCCCAAAAAAAGCCAAACAAAAAATACCTCCAGATCTTACAAAAAATAAAAGTGAATATGTAATTGTAGTTCATTGTCGTGATTTATTATGTTGTTTTTACTGCTTAAGACTACAATTGCAACAGAAATAATATTATTTCTTACCTTAAATTATGGGTGCTGGTGTTTGTCGATAATTGTGAAGAGAGTGGAGAGTTATGCTGTGGCCATACTGGTCTGAGGTGGATGGTAGAGAAGTTGATGGTTGTACTGGAGTGTGCATAAATTCTGTAATGGATTTTTGTTCTATTTTATCCTGCAGAATATTAGATTTGTCACGGTCCTCTTCAGTGAAAAAGTCTAACTTTAAGTCAGTATGTCAGTCAGTCAAGTCAGTCAGTCAGTCAGTTATTCATCACACAAACTCATAATTACCTGATTCTTTTTCATTATACAAACTGACGCTTCATTACGGCCACAGGCTATCTCTTGTCTAATATCTCTATTTTCTTTGGTAATTCTAAGACAAATGCTTATACCTTTTCTTGCCACTTTCAGCAACACTTGTATGCCTACTGGGTGCCATGATTGCTTGGTAGATACAAGATATGGCAATTAAAAGATCAAAACACAATTCACAAACACAGCTAGCTCCTAAAACAATGAAACTGAATGCATATGAACGAATGCTGGGATGGGGGGTGGCGAGTGTGTCGGGGATGGCAGGAGGTCTCCCCTGCTGACCCACAAGGCAGCAGCTTGAGCTGGGGAAATTTTTTCCGCGCCTGCAAACGGAACCGTGTTAAGTTATTTTTACAAAGTGTTGCATAAAACTGTGCCGCAATTTTTCAAGTGCCATAACCAAAACATGGCAAATAAATCTGTGTAATATAACGGTCTACTGTACTGTCAGTTTTCAGCCTGTACCATCAATGAAGGGTCTCAATGTTTATCTGGATTCTTCACTGTCATTTATTGGGCATATCAACTAGATTATGGGAATCAAATGCAAAATGGGAGTTGACAGTTACTTTTTGCTGATGATACTGTGCTTATGGGAGATTCTAAAGAAAAGTTCCAAAGGTTAGTGGACTGAGTTTGGGAGGATGTGTAAAGGTAGAAAGTTGAAAGTGAACATAGATAAGAGTAAGGTGATGAGGGTATCAAACGATTTAAATAAAGAAAAATTGGATATCACATTGGAGAGAGGGATTATAGAAGAAGTGAATGTTTTCAGATATTTGGGAGTTGACTCGTCAGTGGATGGGTTTATGAAGGATGAAGTTAACCATAGAATTGATGAAGGAAAAAAGGAGTGGTGTGTTGAGGTATCTGTGGAGACAAAAAAAACGTTATCCATGGAGGCAAAGAAGGGAATGTACGAAAGTATAGTGGTACCAACACTCTTACATGGGTATGAAGCATGGGTTGCAAATGCTGCAGCGAGGAGGCGGCTGGAGGCAGTGGAGATGTCCTGTCTAAGGGCAATGTGTGGTGTAAATATTATGCAGAAAATTCGGAGTGTGGAAATTAGGTGTTGAGTTACTAAAAGTATTTGTCAGAGGGCTGAAGAGGGGTTGTTGAGGTGGTTTGGTCATTTAGAGAGAATGGATCAAAGTAGAATGACTTGGAGAGCGTATGAATTTGTAGGGAAAAGAAGGCGGGGTAGGGGTCGTCATTGAAAAGGTTGGAGGGAGGGGGTAAAGGAGGTTTTGTGGGCGAGGGGCTTGGACTTCCAGCAAGCATGTGTGAGCGTGTTAGATAGGAGTGAATGGAGACGAATGGTTTTTGGGACATGATGAGCTGTTGGAGTGTGAGCAGGGTAATATTTTGTGAAGGGATTAAGGAAAACCAGTTAATTGATTTAGTTGGACTTGAGTCTTGGAAATGGGAAGTACAATGCCTGCA
Source organism: Cherax destructor (assembly GCA_009830355.1). Classification (NCBI taxonomy): domain Eukaryota; kingdom Metazoa; phylum Arthropoda; class Malacostraca; order Decapoda; family Parastacidae; genus Cherax; species Cherax destructor. Next base: position 57,914 of record WNWK01000036.1, read on the forward strand.
CTTTAAAGGAGGGGAATGAGATATTGGCGGTTTGAAGGGATTTTCTGAACTGTCGTATTTTAGTGCTTCTGCAAAGACAGTGATTATGTGTGAGTGAGGTGAAAGTGTTGAATGATGATGAAAGTATTTTCTTTTGGGGATTTTCTTTCTTTTTGGGTCACCCTGCCTCGGTGGGATACGGCCGACGTGTTAAAAAAAAATCAACTAGACTGTAATTCTTGCAGTTTTCATAATCATGTTCACTATGTAATTAGAAAGCATGTAAACTTGCAGAGTATCTAGGTCCTTATCCATATGTTTGTTTCTTCTCAAACTGATTTTTGCAATTGTTTGTTGTGGATTTGCCTAATTACTTGCTTAAAAGACATCAGTCTACTGAATCATGCATCTACAGTGCCAGTCACGGCATTATGTTGGGTGAGCGCCCCGGCATAATGCTGTGATGAAAATCAAAGGCCTACCATACAGGGAGGGTCTTTTTTTGTCAGTGCATTATGCCAGGTCGCAGCCGTTAGCATGACGTCACGGCCTGTCGCCACACTCCACAGTGACTCCTCAGTGCTCACGAAGCTGCCATGGTGAGAGGAAGTGTTGCACTTTTGTCTCTCATTCGCCCCATCTTTTGTCCGGTGTTCCCTTTGATTTTGGGGCTATACATGTTTGATTATGGGTAAAAGGAAGTCTTTAACACCTGAAACTATAGCTCAAATCATAAGGCTTCACAAAGCTGGGCACCAGACAAAAGAAATAGTGGAGAATGTTGGTGTGTGTGAGCATTCAGTGAGGAACTGGGTGCAGCGTTTCAAGGCTGGTGGCGGTGTCGCGTTACCGTCTGCCAAACATTGGCCAGGCCCCTTGAAGAAGACATCTGTTCATTCCTTAACTGTTAAAGAAGCAGTTAGAGAGTACACCTAAGATAACTGCTAGAGAATTGAAAGAAAAAACCCACATCTTCTCTCAGATGTGTCTGTAAGAACTGTTAACAGACGTGTGTCAGAACTGGGCGACAGTAGTCACCGCCAGGTTAAGAAACCGATCCTCTCCAAGCCACAGAAGAAATGTAGGCTGGATTATGCAATGAAATATCTTCACTGGAATCCTCAACAGTGGTCTGAAGTACTTTGGAGTGATGAAGCAACCTTACCGTCACCTGTAACCGTGGGGAACATGTGTACTGGCCCAGAGGTAGTGACCCGCTAGACCCACGCTACACCTGTGGGACCACCAAACACCCAGACTCGCTCATGGTTTGGGGGTGTTTCAGTGCTCAGAGTGTTGAACTCATTGTACTTCCCAAAAACCAGTCTATGAACCAGTATAATTACCTGGAGTTATTGTGTGACAATTTACCTGAGGCGTTTGACAAGTGTGGGGTTACGGTTTTTATGCAGGATGGTGCACCGTGTCATACCGCCAAATCTGTAGTTCAGTGGCTTAAGGACTGTAAAGTGAAGTTCTTTAATGACTGGCCAGGCAATTCCCAGATCTAAACCCTATTGAGAACCTCTGGTCAATAGTGAAACAAAGTTTACTGGGCAAGGATATCAGTTCCATCCCTCAGCTGGAGGCTGCTCTGCATGAGGCATGGAATAATATACCTCCCCAAACCCTCAAGAATTTGTGCGAGTCTTCCTACACGGCTGAGGGATGTGATTAAGCGTAAAGGACGCAGCACCAAGTATTAAACCTCAGTAAGTGTGCAAATATTTATATTATAATCTTTCATGGTACAGTAGAACCTCAGTTTTCATTTCCCTGGTTTTCGTTAAATTCGGTTTTCTATGACTTTTTTCGTCAAAATTTTGTCCCAGTTTTCATTCATCACCTCAGTCCGCCTGCCCGCGCCCACACAAAGCATCCCACGCATTCTAAGTCAGTCTGGCTTTGTTTCTCGTCGAGTGAGCATTAACTTGCGCGTTCATCCGAAACATTTCAAAATCATTGTTTTTTGTGCTTGTTTATTGAGTGCAACTGCTAAATAAGCCACCATGGGGCCAAAGATAAAGAAGGCGAGAAACATTATAGAATTGTGGCATTGGGAAAGTCCATGGGGTTGGATGTGAGTGGCCAGGATGTGGAAGAGTTGGTGGACGACCACAGGGAAGAGCTAACCAGTGAAGAGCTGCAACACCTTCAACTGGAACAGCAACAGATCGCAGCTGAGGAAATTGCTTCAGAGGAGGAGAAAAAGAGGGGAGAATGTGCCTTCTTCAGTGATTAAGGACATGTGTGCAAAGTGGAGTGAGTTGCAAAGTTTTGTGGAGAAATATCACCCTAACAAAGCTGTTGCAAACTGTGTCTGCAACATGTTCAATGACAATGCCTTGTCCCATTTTAGGCAAATCTTAGAGATGCCAGAAACAGACCTCTCTGGACAGGGGTCCAGTGCCAGTAAAAGACAAATTAGGGAAGTAACCCCAGATAGGGACTTGATACCTGAAGTCCTTATGGAAAGGGATTCCCCTTCCGACCTCTCCTCCTCGTGTCTTCCATACGCCAACAAGAATCTTCAATAAAGGTAAAAGTGATATTAAATGTTCATTTATCCATTTCATTAGTCCTTTATATTTATTTATCATTGTTTTCTGTATGTAAAACTATAGTTATTCTCTATAAAATGTATTTTTTGTTAATATTTTCGGGTGTCTGGAGCGGATTAATTGGATTTATGTACATTATTTCTTATGGGAAATATTGCTTCAGTTTTCGTCAAATTCGATTTTTGTCAGACTTTCTGGAACGAATTAATGACGAAAACAGAGGTTCCACTGTATGTGTTTGTGTTTTGGTATGTGTGGGGGGGAGGGGCGGCATAATGCCATGAGTAGCACTGTAGACTAGTATTTTCACTCTTACCTGGAGTTCCCACTAGTCCCTACTTGTATGAGTTATGCTAGCTCCCTATCAAGGCAAGAATTGAATTTAAACTTTGTTTATTAACATTTAAAACTATTAAGTTTAATGAACCAAAGTATCTTGCTGATGTGCTTTGTGCCTTTTAACCCTTAAACTGTCCACACGTAGATATACGTTCACGTGCGTAGCTGACCGAATATTTTGAGAAAAAAATAAATTTTTCTTTTTCTTTAAAATGAAGAGTGCATTTTGTTTGTCATTCCCACATGTTGTAATACTGCACACACTAAGTGCACAGACCCATTCTCTAATCTCTAGGCAACTCAGGCTTATCGTGGCAAGGTTAAAAGCATTTGAAAAAAAACGTAAATCTACGTTCGGAGCAGTACGCACGCGAACGTATATCTACGTGTGGACAGTTTAAGGGTTAAATCAGCATCAGGAATATTTCCACAAAATGCTGCAGACCGCTTCAGACTGAGTATCATGCTGTTGGGGCGAAATTATTTGAATTAAGAGTCTTTTCTTATGTAGCTCCCTGACTATATAACAGGTAACCAGTAGTGTCTATTAAGAGTTGGGTATCTGTTTATGCTTTCAAGTCTCAGCTGCAAGCATGCCTCTTTTATAAAGCTTATGATCCTGATAATGCTGCCACTCTTGAGCGTAAACTTAGTATTCTTTTTGTTGTAATTGTTGCATTTATGGTTTGATATACGAGCACTTGTGAATTTTTCAAAAGAACTGGCACTCAAAAATTATAAAATCCCAAATTATTATTATGAAAAAAATTTTTTTTAGATGCAATCATGATGCATTTTATTTAAATGTTATTTTTGATGAATAATGAATTTCTAATTACGGTGGACCCCTGCCTAACGAACACCCCGGAAATCGTACAATTATGTAAGTATAATATTGTAAGTGCTTTTGTAAGTGTATTTTTGGGGGTCTGAAATGGACTAACCTAGTACAGTGGTACCTCGACTTACGATGGTCCCCAAACTCACCCTTTTATGTAAGTTTATTTTTTTAAATGCTTTTGTAAGTGTAATTTTGGGGGTCTAAAAGGACTAGTCTATTTTACAACATTTCTTAAGGAGATAAATTCGTTTGGTAATGGCACTTGAACAGCATTCTGGAATGAAAAAATATCGTAAGTCGAGGTACCACTGTACTTGACATTTTTTCTTAAGGGAGTAAATTCGTTCGGTAATGGCACTTGAGCAGGCTTCTGGAATGAATTTTGCTCGTTAGGCGGGGGTCCACTGTATTAATTAATATTTATTGATATTTAAGTATACAGTGGTACCTCGAGTTACGATGGTCCCCAAAATCGCCCTTTTATGTAAGTTTATTTTTTTAAATGCTTTTGTAAGTATATTTTTGGGGGTGTAAAAGGACTAGTCTATTTTACATTATTCCTTATGGGGATAAATTCGTTTGGTAATGGCACTTGAACAGCATTCTCGAACGAAAAAATATCGTAACTCGAGGTACCACTGTATATTGTATATCTTACTTTAATAACTTATCAGATATTTTTATGATTATAAATACTGTACTCTCACTAGTCATGACAAAGAATTTGTATTATACATACCACCATATTTGCATTTTTTTTATTTCCTCCTAATCCTCCTATAATCTGGTGGGTTACCATTTTCATATCTGAACACTTAAAACTGGCAGCTGAGCATTCATTCAAAAAGTATGAAATAATGTAAAAATTATTTTGGTCTAACTTCAGACCCTCATTAAATATGAGTAGGAGAGAAGTCTACATATTTTGCTGTACATGCAACAAGTCAGGTCCATTATCAATGCATTGTAGCCATAAGGCAGATATCCTAAGGGAATCCTTCATATATTCCACATAAATTTTCTTGATCATCTAACTTTAATTAACTTTCCCTATAGTTGAGTAACCTACATTTGCAAAAAAAAAAAAAAAAAAAAAAAAAAAGTTGTGTGCTCCACCACAAACTTAACAGATAAGTCATCATGCTTCCTCTAAGTAGTGTAAAACTCATAAACACTTATTACAGTGGTCCCTCGGTTTTCGTGCATCTCCAAACTCGAACATTTATGTAAGTGTATTTTCGTAAGTGCTGTTGCAAGTGTATTTTTGGGGGTCTGAAATAGACTAACCTACGTGACATTATTTCTTAAGGAAGTAAATTGTTCGGTAATGGCACTTGAGCAGCATTCTGGAACGAATTTTCGACGAAAACCGAGGGACCACTGTATAAGAGAAAGTCTTAATGAACCCAGAGACTACTTGTATGTTCTGACAACAATTCATTAAGACAAAAAAGTAATTTAAAGTAATTTTTAAATAAAACTAGTAACCATTTCTGGATAAGAAACTCAAGAGATTAACTAATCTGTATATTTCGATCCCCTTTTGGGATTCCAAAAGGGGGTCATGTTATTACAATTTTGTGAGTATAACAAGTATAGTTACTATCTTAATCTGCAATAATTTCTTACATACCTGAGCATCAATAACTTCCCAACAACGTGTCATTAGCTCAGGCTCTTCAAACAGACGAGACTGTGAAAGAAGAAGGCAGGCATTTCGAGCTGTCAATGACACTTCGAGAAATTTTACACACTGCTGAGCCAAGTGTGGAACAAGGTACTTTTTAGCAGCATAAAGTGTCGCTAGAACCGTATCAGGCTCCAGGCGGATCTCATCACAGTAGAGATACCTGTGAAAACAAAACCCATTTCTTATTAATACATGAAACAAAAAGCATCCCATTTAGGCACCCACAGTTACATTATATATTAGACTAATGTGCAACTAACAAGTTGGTTTGCAGTGCACCAGGAGTGGTTTAACTAACACACTAAATTGTAGTCTGTAGTGTGCAAAGAGTGGTGCAACTAACACACCAGTCTGCAATATGCAAAGCTTGGTGCAACTAATACATTGGTCTGTAATGTACAAAGAGTAGTGCAACAAACACACCAGTTCCTTGTGTACAAAGAGTAGTGTGACTAACAAACCAGTTTATAGTGTAAAAAGAGTGATGCAACTAACACCTGTGCTTTATTTGTGACAAGTTTTGAGGCTCTTTTTAACCCCTGTTAACTGTTTGGTCAACCAGGTTTGTGCTACCAGCCCATAGGCCCTCATAGCCATCATAACCAAACCAGTATGGCACTTGTAGAAAGAGGATTAAAACTTCTTGAAAACTATCTTTATTCCTGCAATACTTCTAATATCTGCTGAAGAGTCTTGGGCCACTGATGTTGACATAGTTAGTGTCTGCTAATTGTGTCCATGGCCTGCCTTCTCATCAGTGAGTTTATTCTATACTGTATTCTGTATCTTTTGCCCCAACAAATTAATAGCAATGTTCGGGTTTAGTTACTCAGTATCAGACCCGTGCGTCCTCCAAACAGCTTTATAAGTGATTTTAAAGCTTTATAAGTAATTGGGTCTAAAGGACTAGTCTATTCATACTAATAATGTGGTAATGGCACTGACACATCTTACGATCGGTCCACCATGATTATACAGGACCCTTTTCAATATAGTTGATTTTTAAATGCTTTTGTAAGTGTAATTTTGGGGGTCTAAAAGGACTAGTCTATTTTACATCATTTCTTATGGAGATAAATTCGTTTGGTAATGGCACTTGAACAGCATTCTGGAATGAAAAAATATCGTAAGTCGGGGTACCACTGTATACTGTATTATCAGGAACCTTCCTCTCTCCTCAATTCCAGAAATATGTCAAGTGCCTTGAGGCATTCTTAATAGTTCATATGATTTGTTATTCTATGCTGGCAGTATATGATCTATGTACATTTTCCTGCTCAGCTCTCTCTTCTGCCTTGAAAGGCACTTTGAGTATACCATAGAATACTATTAAAGCCATGAGAATACAAGTGATTTAAAAAGTACTGTACCATCATTAGCATTGCTTCTCTTGTTTTAAAAGTTCTCATAATCAAACCAATCATTTTCCAAATGTTTGCTGCACCTGCCTTATTTCATTTTCCAAATGAGAGACCATCTAACATAATCATTCCTAAGTCTTTTACCTATTCCTTATACTCTATGATAAGGTCTGCCTGTGTTCTGTATACTGTTCTTGCTTTGAAGTCTTCATTTCTCCCATTCCTAAACAGGTGAAATGTTCACCATTGAACATCATATTAATTTTTTTTTTGACCATTTGAAGACTTTGCTGATATGTTTGTAATTTTTCTTTTTCTTCTACCGAGGTAACGTTAACCCTGATGGTGGTTCACCTTAACATGGAGATGGGGTTTGAGTGGCTTGTGTCTAGGGATAGGGGCCTCCTCAGTGGAAGGTTTTCTCCCAACAGAGGGCTGCCTGTCAAAAAACCCATCTCTCTTGATGTAAATGGTAGGGATATTTTTTTCCCTTTCATCTAAATTTCCTGGCACAGCTGATGGCGTGGAAAGAATTATGTAAAATATAAAAAATACTTTAAATAGTATTATTTGGATTGCATAAATTATATCACAAAAAAGTATTAAAGTGGACTGGTCATGACAATACCAGGTTGATAATGATGGTGTAAATTTGATGTTAGAAATGGAATATGTTTAAAGCTCTGAATGACCAAACAATGTTAAAGCTTTGTAGATAAATAAAGCCTTTCATACTTTGGTATCGCCTGTATAAGATATGAAGCCGTGGCTGATGTTCTTGTCTGTCTGCTATGAAGAAGAGAAACAGTAATAGTGCCAGTCTGCAAAACTTTCTACTTTACGGAGACTTGGACTTTTATTTTTTACCTATAATTACCTATAACAATTTTGTTATAGTGATCCAATAGCTGCGATAGGTAAGATCTTCCTGCTCAGAAGTCATGTTGACTTGGGTTGTTAGCTCATATTTCTCCACAAAATCAATAATTTGGTGTCTCGGATTTTCATGATGTGTGCTAAGGTGTGCAGTTTTTTGCTATTGCTTTGCTAACCCCTTTGCAAAGAGGGGCTATGTCTGCACTTTTAATGCTTGTGATGTAAATAATACATCTGTCTTTAGTGTGCAGAGTGTGGTGTAAATAACAACACATTATTCTTTAGTGTGTAAAGAGTGGTGCAAGTAACATACTAGTCTGTAGTGTTAAAATAAGGAATTATCTGGGAAGGTGATATAATATTTTTATGACACAATGAGTGATAAAAATCAGAGATGGTGAAAAATACAAAATCAGATAGCAAACACAATGATGAACAGGACATCAAATATGGTAATGTATGAAGGAGCTCCTAAGATAAAATTATTCATATTTTATCATAGGTGATAAAATATGAATAAAAATGAGCAGTATAAAATATATACAGTATATCAGTCAACGCATATTTTGGCAATGAACTGCATGCATGACAAGGATTTACCGATATAAATAGCTTACAAATTATAAGAATGTCGAGAAGTGATTAACCTAAGTTATAACAGAAATAAAATCGCTGGATAAAGATATTTAACTCGTGCAACAAAAAATCTTGATAAAACTGTATTACCGTAGTAGAGTAAGGAATGCAGATGGTTCCACATCAGGGACCTGCACCTCTTCCTCAGATTTTAATCCACCATAAAACATGGCATAGAACACACTGCTGCCCACAGCTAGTACATATTTATGAGCAGGAATCCTTTGAGTGCTCCCTGTTAAAATGAATAAAAATGTTTTAGTCACATAATTCAACAATTGATGACTTAAGATTCTCCCAAATAATACAGCATCCAGTGAAACAACATACAACATGTATAGCAGAAGGTTGTTAAGTTGGCTTAGTTTTAACTAGCAGGTACGTACTTAAGTATCCTTTTATAGTATTGTACTATATTAACCAAATCCATCTATCTGATGTTTAACCTCACTGGCCAATATTTATTGTCAAGACTGTGGGTTATTATTAGCCACATATATAATACATACTCTGCTGGTGAGTAGTTTTATCTTTAAATAAATAAATTTTTTACTCTTGCGTCAAGTACTGCTTAATAACTTTTACTTTTGTCTTAAGTTTTGAATTTATTTTAATTTTATTATGGGTTACTTAATTAAGGCAATATATTGCCAGGATAAGTACAGAAGTATTCAAGAGGAAATGAGATCACTACCTCCCCCAAATGCCAAATAAACCAAGCTGTGATGGATATGCAAGCCAGCAGACTGCCAACATCAACAGAAAAGTCTGGCCCTGGTCTGAGCCAGGAAAAACTCTTGAAACTGCTCATGGGTATGACAGGCCACTGTAAACCCTCTCAGTGCATGGATTACATTCCTGAGAATTGGCATGTAACATAAAAGAGCATTATGATAAGCAGAGAATATATGGGAAAATAGGATTATATCCCAAATACAATACCTTTAAATTTGTCAGTTAACTATTGTACTAGGCAGTAATTACTGCCATATAACTTGCTTCACATTCTTATAGTGCTTTTTTTATTGAACACAATTCACGAGCAGTTCCCATCACGCATATAACCAACTTTAAAAGGGTAAACACCTCCAACATCACTAGTATATTCCCTTTTTTTTGGGCACTACGGCTCACATTGAGCCAGTGAAACATCTAAATTATTGGGAATGCCTTCAAGTCTTGAACATGTACTCATTGGAGCAGAGGAGAGAGAGATACTTGATAATATATATGTACCTGGAAAGTACTCGAGGGCCTGGTACCAAATCTGCACACTGCCATAACAACATACTGGAGTGAGAGATATGGGAGGAAGTGTAAAATAAACCCAGTGAGGAGCAGGGGTGCAGTGGGGACAATAAGGGAGCACTGTATCAACATCCAGGGTCCCAGACTATTCAACATCTTACCAGAAGATATCCGAAACACGGCTGGAACAAATGTAGAAGCCTTCAAGAGGAAACTGGACAGGTATCTTCACCAGGTGCCAGATCAACCAGGCTGTGACGGATATGTGGGGCAGTGAGCCTCCAGCAGCAACAGCCTGGTTGATCAGGCAAGCACCAGATGAGCCTGGCCCATGGCCGGGCTCAGAGAGTAGAGCAACTCTTCAAAGGTATATCAAAGGTAAAGGTGGTTAGCTCTTATATTGTCACAGCCCCCTGAAATTAAAAGTGTTGACAGTGTCACGATTTAAAAAATAATATGAAATGGTAGAGAATCATTTTCTGAAGGCAATGACACTAAAAATGCAAAATTTGATGAAAAACTTATGGAATTACACAGGCACAAATTTGGTGGTCTGACACATTTTGCACATCAGTTATTTCACCCACTTTGTTTTTTTTTTTTTTTATTAACACATAGGCCATTTCCCACCAAGGCAGGGTGGCCCGACAAAGAAAAACTTTCATCATCATTCACTCCATCACTGTCTTGCCAGAGGCATGCTTACACTACAGCTACAAAACTGCAACATTAACACTCCGCCTTCAGAGTGCCGGCACTGTACTTCCCATCTCCAGGAATCAAGTCCGGCCTGCCGGTTTCCCTGAAACCCTTCATAAATGTTACCTTCCTTACACTCCAACAGCACGTCAAGTCCTAAAAACCATTTGTCTCCATTCACTCCTATTTAACACGCTCAAGCACGCTTGCTGGAAGTCCAAGCCCCTCGCACACAAAACCTCCTTTACCCCCTCCCTCCAACCTTTCCTAGGCCGACCCCTACCCCGCCTTCCCTCCACTACAGATTTATACACTCTCGAAGTCATTCTATTTTGTTCCATCCTCTTTATATGTCCAAGCCATCTCAATAACCCCTCCTCAGCTCTCTGGATAATAGTTTTGGTAATCCCACACCTCCTCCTAATCTCCAAACTATGGATTCTCTGCATTATATTCACACCACACATTGCCCTCAGACATGACATCTCTACTGCTTCCAGCCTTCTCCTTGTTGCAACATTCACAACCCATGTCTCACACCCATACAAGAGTGTTGGTATAACTATACTCTCATACATTCCCCTCTTTGCTTTCATGGACAAAGTTCTGTCTCCACAAGCTCCTTAGTGCACCACTCACCTTTTTACCCTTGTTAATTCTATGATTCACCTCATCCTTCATATACCCATCTGCTGACACATCCACTCCCAAATATCTGAACACATTCACCTCCTCCATACTCTCTCCCTCCAATCTGATATCCAATCTTCTGTTATCTAATTTTTTTGTTATCCTCATCACCTTACTCTTTCCTATATTCACTTTTAATTTCCTTCTTTTACATACCCTACCAAACTCATCCACCAACCTCTGCAACCCACTTTGTGTCCTATTTTAAGCCAATTCCATTGCTCAGTTTGAAGGCCTACTAAATATTTTGCTATTATGCCTTCCATTATATCAACAGAGTGAAAGAAATTGCCAATTCAACTATCCGATCTACCTTATAAAGTGCACATAAATTGGCAATTTGTCCAATTATACACAAAATTCAACAAATTCCAGTTTAAAAATGGAGTCCAAAATCAACACTGTAGGTATTCCAGCTACTAAAGCAACCTATCCTGTTCATTAACAACATTCCCAGGCCTCTCCTATATAACACTTGCTCTCAATTTTGAATCCATCATACAAAAAAATGCAAGATTTACCCTATTTCTTGGATTAGTAAAATATACAAAAACCAAGAATGATTAGTCATGGTTTAGGTTGTCCCAATAATTATAGCAGGCCTAGTAAAAGCCCATTAAACAGACTGGGGTGGGGGACCCTACCTTTCCTCAGGAAAATCGCCAAAAATCCAATATTTCTGTTGCTTTGATCCCTGTTTCAAGCTATGTACTTATATTCCTGAAACTGACCAAATTCATCTCTATTTCACTATGTCTTCCATTCTATCAATTAATAACAAGAAACGGCCATACAATCCATCATTAGACACCTTAAAGCCACTGTTTAAAACCAAACTTAAGGTCAGACAGAGGTCTGCTTTTCTCATTATGCACTGCTTGAGATAAGATTTTTTTATACTGTGCACACTCACTGCACAGATCTACCTGAGCTACATTGATGTCAGTAATGTAGATCTACATGGGAGAAAGTGAAAGGATGGGGAACATAATGAAACCAAGGCATAATCAGTTTTATGATTGTACTGTATATTAACTTAAATTTTTATTTAAGAAAAAATTACTTTTCCTTTTAAGTAATATTTAGAGCTAGTCAGGCACTATTTTAATGTCATACCTGGTTGCCCAACAACAAAATGAACATCGGCCATGAGTTCATTGTTAAGCATTGCAGCATTTCTCTCTCGAAGGCTGGTTGCATGGAAGTTTGGGTCTGATGATGTGGAGGCAACAGAGGCCCCAAGAGGAACAGGAGAGAGTGGAGGGGGGGAAGTGACACTGTTGTGTCTGTGCTGAGGAGATGTGGGTGCACTTGAAGGCTGTAGGATTCCTCCTCCTCGTCCACTTCCAGTACGAGGATTACTACCTTCGCATTGATCTTCAATGCTTCGTAAGGGTGGCATCAGTGGCCCCAGGAAAAGGGAGTTTTCGCTATCCAAAAGGCTTCCTGCAATTAAAATTGCATAATCATTGTATGTTTCTATTTGACTGTAATATTAACTTGAAAACTTCTTTAATGTACTCTACTCATACAAAGTCTCTGCTTGTAGATACCGTAAAAAAGCTCCTTTGTACCCAAAATTAATAATTAAGACACAAACTAAAGTAATATTGTTGCAGATCATCTGGTCCAGGATGACCAGGAATCAAAATTCATAGGAAATTTGACGTTTATCTTTTAATTATAAGTGATAGCACCTTACTCTCCCCAATGTCAAATCTTCAAAAGACACATTTACTGATATTATATTTTTTTAAATATATAAATTACATTGTATGTTAAGATGCAGACCATAGTTGAGCACTGGTAAGCCAGTGATGTTGCTGCCTCAACTCTTTATGGGCTCAGTAACACCACTGCGCACAACTTTTTCCTCTCTCAACAAAAATTATTCTTCATTTTTAGTAAATTAATAAATATGCTCAGTTTAGTATTTATAGCCAACAGAAATTAAAATTCAAACCTGATGTAGAGAGGAGGGAGTGTAGGGCAAAAGGATCTTCATACTGTGTTCTTTTGCACACTTGCTTGCTTGAGGGTGATGTTTGACTCCCGTTGTCCATTCTTGTACACTTCGCATCAAGATGAGGGATAAACTGTCTCACTTGCACCTAAAATGTTAAGCTCTGCTTGTCAGAAACAGGATTATTATTTTTTTAAAAGATGTAAAGTTATTCTGTACAAAATCATGTCAGTGAGCTATAGTTTTACTTCACTTATGGAATCTTGCCTACTGGGTATTTATGGAAACACTGTGAAAGAATCATCTTTTTCAACCAATTTCTTAAAGTGGGTGAAAAGATAATTCTTTGACTAACTTGAAATGGTAAGGAAAAAAGTTCCAGATTTTTCTATAATTTACCCAGTGTTACACAGCCTGCCATACAGCAGACTAATCATAACATTGCTTAAGCTCATTGTGAAGGAAATAGTGTAATGTGCATGTCATTTGACCTTATTCAAGTCTAGTATATTTAGCTTTACCTATATTTTGTATAGAACTTAAGTTCAAATGATACTTGAAGACATGACATAGAATTTCTCTAATACTTACCTAATTGAGTTAAATGGACAAAACTGTCAAAAGTAACGGTGTTTTAAATGACATCAGGATATTTAATATTGATGTATACATGATGTACAGTACTGTATTAATATTACATATTAGATAATGTTGACCACTTACCTATGCTTTACCTGTGACTGGTTTTGAGGGCTCTTTTACCCTTGCAACTTAGCTTAAGGTCTAGGTTTCCTGTTAACTTATTGGTCAACCAGCTTGTTTGTATAAGCAGCCTGCAGGCCCACATAGTCCTCATAACCTGCTTGATCTGGCACTTGCAACAGGAAACTGTTCATTTTCTTGAAAACTTATGTCTTCATTCTGGTAGTATTTCTGATATCTGCTTGTAAACCATACTACGGGTGGGGTTCGAACCTGCGGTCAGAGTCTCAAAACTCCAGACCGTCGCGTAAGCCACTGGGCCAGCTAGCTTCAATAAGATTCATCCAACTAGGTATATTTCTACACCATAGGAAGGTTAGCATAGGCACCACTGTGTCCACAAATGCAAGTTTTTACAGACGAATCTCCCGCTAGCATGGCCGTGATGAACTCTAGCTCAAGTCACCTTCAAAGCCGTCCAACATGACTCACGAAATCGTAATGACACGATTACAAACAAACCATACGTGCTCTCAAGCAACATGCTGTAGACAACAGCACTGTCATAACCAAACTAAAAGAGGGGGCATTGTAATGAAGAACACCATGGACTACAAAGCCAAAATGTTAGATTTGTAAGGAACCTGACCTAACCCAAACTTCACAGAGAAGCACTGCATGAGGCCTACTGGCCCTGGCTACACCAGATGTATACCAGTTTCCTGTACAAATGTTTTAATATCTTAAATATTTTACTGTTTATAGTACTTATATAAAGGCTAAGGACTTTACACCTTTAGTAGAATGTTTTATTTATAATTGGGGCTAAGGAACTGAACACCTTCAAAATGAATACTTTGCAAACAGCAAAGTGTACAGCAGCAGGCGGCAGTAGGCCTGCTGCTGTACACTTCTGTTCTGTGCTTAAGTTGATAAACCTTCTATAAAAATAGATTGCTGAAAAGTTGAGGGTAAACACACACAACTCTGATATACCTGTGACTGCTTTTAAGAGTTTTCCTAATCCACAGCATGATGTAGGGGCCACTTTTTATTTTTTGGGTGCTTGCCTGGTCAATCAGGTTGTTGCTGCTGAGGGCCACATATCCATTACAGATTGGCTGATCTGACACTTGGCAGAGGCAGTGATTAATTTTTTTTCCCTTGAAGATTTCTACACCTAGGACATTTTATTATTTAAACATTTTATTATAGAATCTTGTGAAATTCAAATATATTCTTGTTTATTACAAATATGTATATATTTGGCATGAATAAGTCCAAGGACTGAAATGGTTTCATGAAAAATGTCAGGTTTGCTCACCTGTTTTTATTTATGTTTTTGCTCTCTATTTACTCCGAACTATAATATATACAACATTTCCCTATTGTGCTACCATCATATGGGCTATTAGATTCAAAAACAAACTTTATTTCTGTAAAGTGGAATACAGTATATTATACGGTTAGGGTGATTGATATATTACTACGTACTTTACAGAAAGCCCCTTGATATGCAAAGTATATGACAATATGACAGTAAGAATACATAGTATTGGAAGTATTTAGCAATTCAATAAAAAAAGTGTAATTAGAGATATATTAACCCTTTCAGGGTCCAAACCGTAGTTCTACGTCATGAGTTCAGCTCACTCAGATAAGCTGTGAGCGGTAAATTTGGGCCTGGATATGAGAGAATACATCTATGTGGGGTAAGTGTGCACCACATAAAACAAATCCTGCAGCACACAGTGCATAATGAGAGAAAAAAAACTGAAACCGTAATTTTCGATTAAAACAGTGACTTTGCAGTGTTTTTTCGTGTACTTTTTATAGTTGTATTTGCGATTTCCTGATCTCATTTGATAGAATGGAAGATATATTACAGATATAGAGATGATTTTGATTGGTTTTAGTATTGGAAATGGCTTGAAACTGAGCTCAAAGTAGCGGAAATGTTAAATTTTTGCCAATGTTCAAGAGTAAACAAATAGCCTCACACGTCTAATATGCCCCAGCTGGTGGGTCTAATACATGTTCACAAATGTGGTGATATTATTTGTACAATTATTACAATATTGCATAACAGTAAATCTTCCATTTTTTGGTTTGAATAAAAATTCATTATGTGAATAAAAAATCAAAATGGAATTCATTTGTAAAGACTGAAAACGTAACTAATGAACAGAGGAAATGTTAGTTTAGTGCCAGGAATGCCTGCATTGTTTATTCTGCACCCTATTTTGAAATTGGAATATTTTGAACTTGAGTTAAATTGGCTAAATTACCAATTTCCAATCACTTTATTTTGTAGTTGAAACAGTTGACTGGGCGATTTCTTGTGCTCAATCGGTAGAATAGAAGTAATAAAAGTGAAATAGCAAAGAATTTGGTCGACTGGAATAATGTAATTGGCCTAAAATGGGAGTCAAAGTTGGCAAAATCACCGATGCGTAAATATCACTGACGCATCAAAATTCGCGAGACATAATTTTGTCAATTTTCAATCAAATTTCGTACGTTTTGTTTTAATACCTTCAGAAAAAGATTCTCTAGCATTTTTTTTTAAATTCTTGGACACTGGCGCACCCCTTCCAAAAATGGCGTTGGACCCTAAAAGGGTTAAGAAGCAAAAGACTCGGCAGGAGATGCAACATCCCCCTAATGAAAAGCAGGGGAACCATGAGTACACTGAGAGACAACATAATAAGTGTCAGGGGTCCAAGACTGTTTCCCTTATGTATGCCTCCCAGCAAACATAAGGGGAATTACCAATAGACCCCTGTCCATCGTCAAGAAGGCTCTGGATGGGTATCTAAAGTCAGTACCTGACCAGTCGGGCTGTGGTTTGTACGTTGGTTTATGTGCGGCCAGCAGTAACAGCCTGGTTGATCGGGCCCTCATCCACCATGAGGCCTGGTCTCAGACTGGGCTGTGGGGGCATTGACCTCAGAACACCCTCCAGGTATATGTGATAAATGATGGTAGACGAGGACAGGGACAATACAGGTCTGAATTGCTGCTTTTGTTTTAAAAAGACATGTGAGCAAACACTAAGACATATTTACTAGAAAATGTTTCACTCCTGGGACCTTGATCACTTCAGAAGTGATAAAGGTCCCAGGACAGAAACTTTTTCTAATAAAAATGTCCTTGTGTTTGCTCATGTCTTTTTAAACCAATTTGTTGGTATCTATTACCAAGGTTTATACCATGCTGCTTTTGTGTTTTTATCATCTGCAACTAGTGTATTCCCAGAACATCTACTGTTACAGCTGTCTATCATATACTGTATATATAATTAAAAGAGACCTAGTTTGATTACGCAGCACAGTTCTAGTTTTCATACTACATAAGGGATATACATACTGTTAATTCATATTTAGAAAATATACGTATAGGAAAGTATGTACTGGTTTAGAAATAAAGTGCAGATGAAGGAACACTGCTAAGTTGAGTCGTTGAAGCTAACACCTTGGGTTGCTTTAAAAATAGCTTTGATAAATATGCGATTGAGAAGGACCTGCCTAGCATGGGCCAGTAGTGTATAAAATTTTAATATGTACCAACAGTATGATGATAATGAGACAATGTTCTGGTTATGATATATCATAATCACACACATCATGACCAAGTGCTCCTCCATTCTTATATTTAAAATAAATGAGTTTAGGTTAAATTAGTGATTCCCAATAGTTTTACTAAATTTATAGTATATGGGAGAACTTTGATTGACAGTAGGAAATTATCGGAGGCTTCTCCTGACCAATCAACAACTTAGTAATGTCATTGAACTCGCCTGCATTCAGCAGATAAAACTCTAGCATATATAAATAAAAATCAGTATCTGTTTATGTAGGTAGAAAAATATGATTTTATTTGGCTTATTAATCTAAAGGGATGGTAACCCAGCGAGTTGACTTATTTACCATTGGGGTCCTTTGTTGCCCCTCCCCAGGATGCGATCCATAGATAGCAGCACATGCTGGTACCTACTTACTGCTAGGCAAACATGGAGAACAGGTGCAAAGAAACATGCAAAAGTGTTACCACTTATGCCTCTGTGAATCCTAGGTCCAGATTTAACCTGAAGGTGCTACTGCTTGAGCCACAAGTTATACAAAGGTATATAAAAATATACATAACCTTCGTGGTGGTCTCCCTTTTCTTCCATAACTAACTTAAACAGCATAGACCATATTTTCTACATTCTAGTTAAATCAATTTTATGGTGAAAGCAAGAAAAGCCACTAATTTATTCTTAGCCTTAACAAGCTAGCATTCCGTACTACTTACGTTGTAGCACTCGTGCTATATATTGTGTATATAATTGCACTACTTCCTCACAAACTTATTAGCTAATATAATAATTAGCAATAGAATAGTAGACTGTTCATGGTCGCCATCTTGTTTATTTTGCTCTGACCAACATGCTTAAAACACTCAATAATATCTCGAGAAACTTAATAAATCTTAGAAAATGTTTCAGATAAGTTACAGTGAAAAAACTTATATTTATTTACTGGCGTCTTCATTTAATATATTTGTGTCTATATATGGATTTTGTCACGTGAAATATTTCATTAATGGCGAGCGCTAAACCCGTAGAGGTCATGCAGCGCAGAGGCATAGGAGGCATTCACGTTCGATCCAAGGGAGAGGCCAGGTCCAGTTCCATGGATCAAGAGCCCCTCACCGGTATCAAGGAACCTCCCACGAGGGGGGTGAATAAGTGAAAAAAAAATCTTGAAATTCGAGAAAAATTGTCCCTTTATAAAGGTTTCTTGATTGGGTAGGACTCTTGATCTAAAGAAATGGAACTCGAGGTAGTCAGGTCTAAGCCGGGGAGTGATGGACCTGCCTCGTATGGGTCAGTAGGCCTTCTGCAGTGTTCCTTCTTTCTTATGTTCTTTTTATCAGCACTGATTACATCCCATTCCCTAGATCTGTATAGCATTCACAAGTTAACGCTAACTTATAATTATAATAATAAATATGTGAGGAAACTTCACCAAAAAACGAACTATAACATAATCCATACAGTGAAACTTTTTTATTAATGAGAAATATCTATGTAGCAGTATTATGGATATATAGCAATACATTCACGAGTTTAGAATAAGTGTCATCATCCTGAAAAATCTTTTTTTATATAATTCCGCCTTATGAAGTCTTGATGTAGAATATACAAGCAGCTTCATTTTTCTCAGATTATATCATTGCACTTGATTTTTTGTATAACATACAATTGCGTAAGGAAATTGTTTAATATGAATAAACATTGTAATAAATCATTTTACATAAGAATTTATTTGTGTTAATGAAACAATTGCTTTGCTATAACCGGGTTATATTGAGTACTGTTTCTGCTAGCATTTAATTTCTGGATTCATCAAAATTATGTAAAAGGTTTCTGAGCAGACCTTGATAATGTTAACAGCTTGCTCTACCCCGGCCTTAAGCATTGGTGACAAATTTTCCGTTTTCTTCCCCAGGACATTTGTCCTCTTGCCCTCTGGGCAGTTGGTCGGGGTACCATACATCAGCTTCTCTTATGCTGAAATCTGTTGTTGTTGACTCAAGTGGTAGATTAGATTTAGATTTTGCCACCGAAGTGGATAGTTTATTGTGCACCCCATATCCATCCTGTGGACGGTAGCGCAAGAGCATATGGATACACAAAAGGCCTAGGAACTAGGCCCCAAAAGGGTTAACAATTGTACATATGGATTTATATCTACAGTTCACTTATCTGTTAAAAGCAAATTTAGGGAATTTGCTTAGTATATCTGGTATCTTATTTTCATTAATAAGATATCTTGACATGTCACATAGGTTATTATACTGTCTATCTCTGTATTCCTCAATAAGTGGACAATTAAGCACATAGTGTTCAAGACAGTTTAGTTAGTTTGATATCTTATTATGCACCCCATACCCATCCTGTGCGGTAGCAAAAGATTACAGAGGTACATCAATGGGTCCAGGGACTGGACCTCAAAAGTTTGATAGCTGAGCGTTACAAGGTAATGAACTCAGATGGTCACAATCATGACAAGTTACAAAGGTATTTGCAGATTACAGAGAGGTATAATAGGGTCCAGAGACTGGGCCCCAAAGTTTTGATAGCTGAACAAGGTACAATGGTAATTAATTCACTAGTTAACAGGTAATGAATCATGTAAGTAAATTTACTACCGTACATGTTGCACCATGAACAAATTATATAAGCAATGAGCAATCTATTACACACCCAGCCACAACTGTAATGAGTTACTGGTGCAAATTTTAATTGTTGGGTCACACACACACATATACATATACACATACACACGCATACATGTATATACATACACACATACACATACACACATGTACATACACACACACACACGTGTCAATGCTTTATTTACAGGGAGCAAAGTCAGGGTATTTTTCCAGAATGGTCTGTAATATACCACTGTGGATAAAATACTTTGACATATCTTGAACATTTCTGAATGAGTAGTCTCTGAATTCATTAATTTTATCGCACTCCAGTACATAATGACGCAGGGTGTGACAATAATCCAACTGGCAAAGTTTACATCTTGTTTGGTCTACATCTGGTGGTGGTGATTTAACCTGCCAAAGATACTTGTAACCCAGCCGGAGGCGGGCGGTAGTGACATCCAAGAGTCTGCTTATTTTGTTGGATGCACCATAGACAGACAGTGACCATATTCCTGATCACATAATTTGCATTTAGTTTGATCATCATCTGTGTGTCTCCCAAACTGCCAGAAGTACTTGTAGCCAAGCCTAAGCCTGGCCATTATAACATCAGTCAGTCTGTTCACATTTCAAGTTGCTCCATAAACATACTTATCTATGTTCATGTTATAGTGGGTTATAGATCTACTCAGGCTTCTAACTGCATTCCTATAACAATCATTTTCATTATTTACTTCTCTCCTAATAATAGGAAAAGTTAACAGATGGATATATAATTTCCTAACAAATAGAACACAAAGAGTAGTAGTCAACAGAGTAAAGTCTGAGGCGGCTACAGTGAAAACCTCTGTTCCACAAGGCACAGTACTCGCTCTCATCTTGTTCCTCATATCGGACATAGACAGGGAAATAAGCCACAGTGCCGTGTCTTCCTTTGCAGATGACACCCGAATCTGCATGATTGTGTCCACCATTGAAGACACTGCAAGACTCCAAGCAGACATCAACGAAATCTTTAAATGGGCTGCAGAAAACAATATGAAGTTCAATGATGAGAAATTTCAATTACTCCGATATGGAAAACGTGAGGAAATTAAAATTTCATCGGAGTATAAAACAAATTCCAACCACACAATAAAGCGAAAAACTAATGTCAAAGACCTGGGAGTGATCATGTCAAAGGATCTTACCTTCAAGGACCATAACACTGTAGCTATCGCATCTGCTAGAAAAATGACGATGGATAATGAGAACCTTCAAAACCAGGGATGCCAAGCCCATGACACTTTTCAGGTAGCTTGTTCTATCTAGGCTGGAATATTGCTGCACACTAACTGCACCTTTCAAGGCAGGTGAAATTGCTGAACTAGAAAATGTGCAGAGAACCTTCACAGCACGCATTACTGCGATAAACCACCTCAATTATTGGGAACGATTGAAGTTCCTAAACCTGTACTCCCTAGAACGCAGGCGGGAGAGATACATTATTATATACACTTGGAAAATCCTAGAGGGATTAGTACCAAACTTGCACACGAGAGTCACTCCCTACAAAAGCAAAAGACTCGGCAGACGATGCAACATCCCCCAATGAAAAGCAGGGGGTACCACAAGCACGTTGAGACACAACACAGTAAGTGTTAGAGGCCCAACTGTTCAACTGCCTCCCAGCATACATTAGGAGGATTACCAATAGACCCCTGGCTGTCTTCAAGCAGGCACTGGACAGGCACCTAAAGTCAGTACCTGACCAGCCGGGCTGTGGTTCGTACGTCGGACTGCGTGCGGCCAGCAATAACAGCCTGGTTGATCAGGCTCTGATTCACCATGAGGCCTGGTCACAGACCGGGCCGCGGGGGCGTTGACCCTTGACCCCTGGGCCCTGACACTTATTGTGTCAGGGGCCCAGGGGTTTAGAGCAGGTCGCTCCTGTATGTCCCAACTACTGGACCACTACGACAAGGTCCTGGATGCTCTGGAAAACAAACAGAATGCAGATGTTATACACACAGACTTTGCAAAAGCCTTTGACAAGTGTGACCATGGTGTAATAGCACACAAAATGCGTGATAAAAGAATAACAGGAAAAGTTGGTAGATGGATCTATAATTTCCTAACAAGTTCCACAAGGCACAGTACTCGCTCCCATCTTGTTCCTCATCCTCATATCGGACATAGACAGGGATATAAGCCACAGTGCCGTGTCTTCCTTTGCAGACGACACCCGAATCTGCATGAGTGTGTCCACCATTGAAGACACTGCAAGACTCCAAGCAGACATCAACCAAATCTTTAAATGGGCTGCAGAAAACAATATGAAGTTCAGTGATGAGAAATTTCAATTACTCCGATATGGAAAACGTGAGGAAATTAAAATTTCATCGGAGTATAAAACAAATTCCAACCACACAATAGAGCGAAAAACTAATGTCAAAGACCTTGGAGTGATCATGTCAGAGAATCTCACCTTCAAGGACCATAACACTAGTAATCGCATCTGCTAGAAAAATGACAGGATGGATAATGAGAACCTTCAAAACCAGGTTGACACTTTTCAGGTCGCTTGGTCTATCTAGGCTGGAATATTGCTGCACACTAACTGCACCTTTCAAGGCAGGTGAAATTGCTGACCTAGAAAATGTGCAGAGAACCTTCACCGCACGCATAACTGTGATAAACCACCTCAATTACTGGGAACGCTTGACCTTCCTAAACTTGTACTCCCTAGAACGCAGGCGGGAGAGATACATTATTATATACACTTGGAAAATCCTAGAGGGATTAGTACCAAACTTACACACGAAAATCTCTCCCTACGAAAGCAAAAGACTCTGCAGACGATGTAACATCCCACCAATGAAAAACAAGGGTGCCACTAGCACGTTGAGAGACAACACAGTAAGTGTCAAAGGCCCAACTGTTCAACTGCCTCCCAGCATACATAAGGGGGATTACCGATAGACCCCTGGCTGTCTTCAAGCAGGCACTGGACAGGCACCTAAAGTCGGTACCTGCCCAGCCAGGCTGTGGTTCGTACGTTGGACTGCGTGCGGCCAGCAGTAACAGCCTGGTTGATCAGGCCCTGATCCACCATGAGACCTGGTCACAGACCGGGCCGCGGGGGCATTGACCACCGGAACTCTCTCCAGATAAACTCCAGGTAGCTGGGATTGGAGTTAGTGACCAATGAAGAGGTAGCCCAGGAGCTGTGAATCGACCACATATAGATGAGTAAATATAGTTGAGTACATACCAGGTATAGGTACACGTAAATATAGTTACATAAATTAGCATACATAGCTTATGTGTACATTATCTAGGATAATCCAAAAAAAAAGTCAAGACTTATTTCTATTGGGGTTCTTTTTATATCTTTTTTAAACCTTAAAAATTAAAGTAACTGAACTATGTGAAAAGCACTTACAATAAAAGGAGGTATACTAGGAATAATGTAAACTGAGTTATTTACATTAACATTAAAGAGAGGATTAGATCACAGTAAAGTCACAAATGTTCCACTTAACATAACACTTAATGGTACACCCATCACAAGACTCACAGAGGGAAAATTCCTAGGAATCCACCTTGACAGTAGCCTTAAATTCCAAACACATATACAACAAATTTCCAAGAAAATCTCGAAGACAGTAGGCATATTATCAAAGATACGCTATTATGTACCTCAATCAGCTCTCCTTGCACTCTATCATTCACTTATCTACCCGTATCTCACCTATGGAATCTGTGCATGGGGATCAACAACGTTAAATCACCTTAGACCACTCATAACACAACAAAAGGCCGCAGTCAGAATGATAACAAATTCCCACTCTAGACAGCATACTCCACCAATATTCAAAAGTCTCAAACTACTCACCGTAAAGAACATTCATACTTACTCTTGTGCCTACTACATATATAAAACTTTACACTCTAATATAAACCCTCTGCTCAAAACTCTCTCACCAACTTTAATAGGACCCATGACCACAACACACGACACAGATCACTTTTTGATATACCCCGTGTTCATATCAACCTATGTAAAATTCTATGCACATAAAGGGCCCCAGAATCTGAATTCATTACCAGTAAATATTAAGATAATCTTGTCTGAAAATCAATTTAAGACTCAACTCAAAAACCACCTACTCACCCAAACCTAAATGATCATGCTATAAACTACTTTGAAAAATGCTCATTGTTACTTTCCTATACGATAATCTCAATTTTTAATAATATGTTACTATTATGTTACCCCTACTCATATTATAAGTTAATGTCAAAAATGCTCAATGTTATTTTCCTTAAGATAATCTCAATTCCATATTATCATTCAAGAATCTTAACACCTGTAACAATCTAAGATCTAATATCATTATATAATAATTTAAACAGTAAAATTTCATCATATTGTAATTTTGAAAATAATTTTTAACTAGAATAAACTCAATAAATTTCTCTAATATTAAGTACCTAGTTTTTAAGGACTAGAATAAGCTGCCCTAATGCCATGGCATGTCAGTGGCTCTCCTTGCACTCAATTTACATTGTAACTTCCAATACCCATGTAACCTGCAATGAAATAAAATTTGTTTGTTTGTTTGTTTGTATGTTAGCAATACAAGAAATCACTCTCCCTATTTTGTTGTATTGGAATATTATGACCACCACTTATTCCTTTTGCGTACACTGAGGCAGAGGAGGCTGGGCACATGGATACGGGATACCTTTCTTGGATCGCGCAGATACCGAAATATATCTAGTTGATTGTTTTTCCCGTTATTCTCTCCGGAAGATACTTCGTCTCCTTTATAATTCCCGCCCATATATAGTCACAATTTTTTTCCCCCCCGGACTCCCGTGAGGCAGGGTTCAATAGGCTTAAGCTTTGGTGGCCCTTAACAACCCCAACACCCAAACATGAAGTGGAATATACCTAAGAATGTTATTCGTTTCAGTGCTTTTGGTTCCCTAGTTGGGGGTGTTATATTATTCAAGTAAGCCCACCCTTTTTTTACATACTTATTCAGAGCAACAACTTGTATGAAATGTAATTATAAAATGGGATAATGATTTTAGCCAGATTATTAACCCTCATGGAAATAAGTCTGACTTTTGGTAAGTAAGTTTATTCAGGTATACACAAATACATTTACATACATTATCATACATAGCAGCATATGTGTAGAGAACCTAGGATAACCCAAAAGTCAGACAGAGTGACTTATTTCCATTGGGGTCCTTTTTACACTTTAATATTTTACATTGTAGGATATATATGTTATTATATTATAAAGGATATATGTATACTAGGAATAAGGTAAAAAGAGTTATTTACATATACATGTGTGTTAGCTAAAAAAATAAAAAATCATTCTCCCTTTCTGTCGCTACATTCATTAGGTACCTTTTGGTTCTCTTCTTGAACTGGCTCATGCTATGACTGGCTTTGACATGTGCAGGCAGTCTGTTCCATTCCTTTATTGCTGTACAATAAAAGGTGTTTGAAGCCTGGCCACTGACTGTGGGAACTACAAAGTTGTGCTCTCCCCCCCTAGTACTATGACTGCTTTGGTTCCCAGCCTTGACAAAATTGGCAGCAAGATATTCTGGACACTGTTTGTCAGCAATTTTATAAACTTGATTTAATTTAAGTTGTTTTACTCTGTCTTTAATATTCAGCATATCCAATTGTTGTAATTCATCCTGGCCTACATGCTCTCTTGGACCCAGGTGGGTGGGGGAAGTATCCTAGGTAATTTATACTATGTATGATAATTATATATGTGTGCATGTGCCTAAACAAACTTACTTAACCCAGAGGTTTACCCCCAATAAACATACTGAAGAAGCTACTATGTCTGGCTTGTTTTCCATTGGGTTATTTTGATCCTCTTATCCAGGATGCAATCCACATTATTCAGCAAACATCCTGATATCTACTTAAGTGCTTTGTGAACAAAGACAACAGGAGTGAGGAAACATGCCCAGGTGGAAATATTTGGTCGTGTTTCCTTAAGACATTCTGTCCAGGTTCACCGAGCTTTAAGTAAGCAAGTTTACTCATACAGGTACACACAAATACAATTACATAAATTATCATATATATTAGCATGTGTAGATTACCTAGGATAACCCAAAAAAGTCAGTGACCTATTTCCTTTGGGGTCGTGGGTACACACTGAAGTCCACAGGTTGATCCCCAGTATGGGTGGAAACTTTTAAAACGTTTTTCCTTAAAGCACCTGCTGTCCATGTTCACCTATCAATAAAATAGGTACCTGGGTGTTAGCTAAATGGTGAGAGTCGCATCCTGGGGACAAAATTAACCTAATTTGACCGAAATGCTCTGCATAACCAGGGGCTTTCTACATAGTATGTTATTGATGTCAGCTAGATATACTATATAAGTTGTATCATGTACTTATAGAAATACAGTGGACCCCCGAGTAACGTAAAAACTTCATTCCAGAAGCCTGCTCAAGTGCCATTACCGAACGAATTTAATCCCTTAAGGAATAATGTCACGTAGGTTAGTCTATTTCAGACCCCCAAAAATACACTTCCATAAGCACTTACAATATTATACTTACATAATTGTACGATTTCCGGGGTGTTCGTTACTCGGGGGTCCACTGTATAGATTATTATTATTATTAATAAATTTTTATAGGCTAATTTTGAGAAATTATAGTTAGAAATTCATAAAACTTCTTGGAAATTTGTTGCATGTACAGGTATATATAGAATGTTGTAAACTGTGCATAAACACTGACAAATATGTGCAGTACAGACAAAAAAGCTTAATTAAGACATTTATTAAGGAAGTGTTTCACCCACCCATCAGTTATGACATTACATCTTTCTTCACTAGGGTTCCTATGATACAAACCATTGCTCTGCTCTGTTAAAAGGTCACTGATGACCTAGACTTTCCTCTTCCGGCTAAGAATTTCACCTACATTATTGATCCATGCATTAGTTTCAACTGCTTCTCATTTGGTGACTGTGCAGAGCCATTTCGTTAGCATAGCCTTGGGAAAACCCCTTAGTGCTGTCCTGGCTAATCTGTATATGGAGCACGTGAAGGAGGAGATAATAGTCACACATCCCCAGTGGTGTCACATGGCTGTTATGTGTATAACAATAAAAATACAGTGGAACCCCGGTTAACGAAAGCCCCGGAAATCGTGCAATTATGTAAGTATAATATTGTAAGTGCTTGTGGAAGTGTATTTCTGGGAGTCTGAAATAGACTAACCTAAATGACATTTTTTCTTAAGGAAGTAAATTCGTTCGGTAATGGCACTTGAGCAGGCTTCTGCAATGAATTTTTTTCATTAACCGGGGTTCCACTGTAATTATAATGTAATAATATTTATTTCTACAAGTACATGTACAAGGTATACAGGCCTAGCTGACATCAGTGACATACTAATATATAGAGAGCCCCTTGTTATGCAGAGCATTTCAGGCATATTAGGTCAATTTTGTCCCCAGGATGCGACCCACACCAGTCGGCTAACACCCA
Organism: Cherax destructor; assembly: GCA_009830355.1. Taxonomy (NCBI): domain Eukaryota; kingdom Metazoa; phylum Arthropoda; class Malacostraca; order Decapoda; family Parastacidae; genus Cherax; species Cherax destructor. The sequence continues at coordinate 85,246 of WNWK01000036.1, forward strand.
GGTACCTATTTTACTGATAGGTGAACATGGACAGCAGGTGCCTTAAGGAAACACAGACCCGCAGACCTCAGTGTGTGAGCTGAGTGCACTAGCAATCGAGCTACAAGACACCTTATCATGCTGAGACAACTAGACACCACTGAACCCCTTAACACTTATCTTTACCGAAGTGTCAATCAACCTCACCAATCCATCGCAGCAGCTGGATGACAACAATAAAATAAAAAAGACATGGACAAAATAAACATTGTCAGACTTGAAAACATTTCAGTTTCAGGTGGTATCTAGACTGTCATCCCATTTGGGTCATCTGACCACTCATCTAGACTGAATGAAATATGAAGTTTATCCAGATCTGAAATGAACAACTCATAGGAGTTCACTTTCACCTGCAGATGGAGGGAGCAGGAACAAAGAAATTCTCCCTACCTGAGTCTACCTGAATCTCTCCAGGTAGGAGAATTTCTTTGTTCCTTGGCCTCCTTTCCCCTCCCCTTTTTTTGATCTGCAAGGTTGATAGAAGTGAAACTCCACTATAAGTTAGTTCATTTCCAGATCTGGAATAAAACTTTCATAATTTTTTCATCTAATTGTATTTATTCAACAGTCATAGATGAGTGGTCAGTTATTGAACCCCAAAAATGGGGAGACTGAGACAAGTCTTAAGATGGCTACACTACACCTGAAATTGCTTGAAAAATATTAATTTCTTAATCTGTCAACCCCTAGAAAAAGATCATCACCCCACGGAGGCCCCAAGGGAGCCTCACTCCTGCCACCCTTCTGGATCGATTTTTGGGGGATCACAAGTAAGAGCAGAAACCTCTTGCTTGAACTTTTACAAGCATGGTCAGTCACATCTAGGAAAGTCTCGCCTACTATAAATAATATGAGTGTCCCATGGCCTGGTAGGGAACACTTGCTTCACACACAGTGTCCGTGCAGTTCAGTCCCTGACAAGGGTGGAAACATTGGGCGTGTTTCTTTACACTTGCTGTCCCGTTCACCTAACACCTGGGTGCTAGTCGACTGGTGTGGGTCACATCCTGGGGGACAAGATTTAAGGACCTCAGTGAAAATAAGATAGTCCACGATGACACACTGACTTTCTTGGGTTATCCTGAGTGGCTAACCCTCCTGGGTTAACAATCCAAATGAAATATTATCTTGTATGTGACATAATTTCTTTGATCATATATCTATTCATTTAAAGTCACATATTTCAATGAACATATATTTTCTTTAAGAGAATTTTACAGGATAAATAAAACTATAAACAAAGGATGTGTGTATTAAATGTTATTTTTTTATTGTTCAGTTATACATACCTGTATGATGTTTCGTATTGCAGAGAAACTCTTGGAGGCAGTAAATATAATGGAAGTGAGAGCTTGAATGGAAAGACAGTGATTATTACTGGCGCAAATACTGGTATTGGGAAAGAGACAGCTTTGGAGATGGCGCTGCGACATGCCCGTGTCATTATGGCCTGTAGGGACATGGACAAGTGTAGAGAGGTTGGATAAAGGATTGTTTCTTGGATCAATAATGAGTTAGGAATGGATGTGCACTCATTGTTAGAGAAATACTTAAGTGGATGGTTTAACTATATTAGTCTTCATTTTTTTTTTTTTTAAATTTTCTATACTATGCTGCATAACTTTACAAAATGTCTTGAATATAAAATTTATAGTGTATATCTACAGTTTTTCATAATGAATAAACTCTGATCTCCAAGAAATCAGGAGATTTTTCTTTTCTAGGCAAGGAAAGATATTGCACTGGCTTCCAGAAATAAATACATATATTGCCAAGAATGTGACTTAGCTTCACAAGAATCAATAAGAAACTTTGCAAAAATGGAATAAGTAGATAATAAATGATTTTATACTTAGGCAGGAAAATATTGACATCTGGCTCTCATTTCTATGAAATAAACTTACATAATTGCTCAAAATTACTGTACTTCACAATAATACAATAAATACACTTGAACACATGTGAATGAAAATATTAATAAATGTACATACATATTACATTGCTCTTATTTTCTATGACTTACCTTCTAATTACTGTACTTACAATAATACAAAATACATAACACATTTTAGCAATGACTTTTGTGAAACTCGTAATTGTGTTTTTTAGGGTTCGGAAATAGTATTTACTGTAATATGTTTGATAGAAAAATATTTTTATATTTTTTATATTTTTGTAACTTTTATTTTCATTCTTTTTCTCTAACTTTCATCATCACTCACTCCATCACTGTCTTGCAAGAGGTGCGCCCACACTACAGCTACAAAACTGTAACATTAACACCCCTCCTTCAGAGTGCCGGCACTGTACTTCCCATCTTCAGGAATCAAGTCCGGCCTGCCGGTTTCCCTGAAACCCTTCATAAATGTTACCTTGCTTACACTCCAACAGCACGTCAAGTCCTTAAAACCATTTGTATCCATTCGCTCCTATCTAACACGCTCACGCACACTTGCTGGAAGTCCAAGCCCTTCGCACACAAAACCTTCTTTACCCCCTCCCTCCAACCTTTTCTAGGCCGACCCCTACCCCGCCTTCCCTCCACTACAGATTTATACACTCGAAGTCATTCTATTTTGTTCCATCCTCTCTACATGTCCAAACCATCTCAATACCCCTCCTCAGCCCTCTGGATAATAGTTTTGGTAATCCCACACCTCCTCCTAATCTCCAAACTACGGATTCTCTGCATTATATTCACACCACACATTGCCCTCAGACATGAAATCTCCACTGCCTCCAGCCTTCTCCTTGTTGCAACATTCACAACCCATGTCTCACACCCATACAAGTGTGTTGGTATAACTATACTCTCATACATTTCCCTCTTTGCTTTCATGGATAAAGTTCTGTCTCCACAAGCTCCTTAGTGCATCACTCACCTTTTCCCCTCGTCAATTCTATGATTCACCTCATTCTTCATAGACCCATCTGCTGACACATCCACTCCCAAATATCTGAACACATTCACTTCCTCCATACTCTCTCCTTCCAATCTGATATCCAATCTTCCGTTATCTATTTTTTTTTGTTATCCTCATCACCTTATTCTTTCCTATATTCACTTTTAATTTCCTTCTTTTACATACCCTACCAAACTCATCCACCAACCTCTGCAACTTCTCTTCAGAATCCCCCAAAAGCACAGTGTCATCAGCAAAGAGCAACTGTGACAACTCCCACTTTGTGTTAGATTCTTTATCTTTTAACCCCACACCTCTTGCCAACACCCGAGCATTCACTTCTCTTACAACTCCATCTATAAATATATTGAACAACCATGGTGACATCACACATCCCTGTCTAAGGCCTACTTTTACTGGGAAATAATCTCCCTCTCGCCTATATACTCTAACCTGAGCCTCACTATCCTCATAAAACTTTTCACCGCTTTCAATAACCTACCTCCTATTCCATACATTTGCAACATCTGCCACATTGCCACATTTTTTTTTCCTGAGAGTGGGCTCTTTGTCCTTAAACCTTATAAAGTTTGTTGAAGACTCGGGAATCCCATATACAGAGACTTTTTTTTAAATACTGCACCAGTCTTCTGGTTACTGCAGGAAAAAATGCTGTAACTTCTGTATTCACAAAAATCACTGCATCAAGTTGTGTAATAATCAGTGAATGAAATGCAGATGTTGATTTAGATATAATTTATTGGGTTTAACGACTTACATTTCAATAAGATAGTGAAGTTATTATAAGTGCACGTTATACTGGAATATTTTTGGGTGACTTAAGATAGTAATAAAATATAAAATGTGTATGCAGTCCTGTACAGCTCTCATATCACCATGATGTAGTGGTTTCTTCATTCTTCACTCTCCCTCTCTGTATATAGAAGATGGCCCTGCTTGACAGTGCTTCACTTTACAGTAGTTTTTAATTATATCCATTCTTCATTTATTTAGACTTCCTACAATAAATATATTCACCACTCACTATAATTGAGGATGAAAATATTTTAAGGTAAGTAATGTAAGTATTGTATATGCATTTTTTATGTCTAGCTCTATTGCTCACTTATGATAGTGTAAACATGTTATCAGGCTTTTATATTCATTAGAAAGTGAAAAAGACTTTTACTTTACAGCAGTAGCCCAGAACTTAACTTTCTGTATATCATTCACATCACATATTGTTCTCGCACAAAACATATCTATTTCCACCAACCTCCTCGCAGCAACATCTGGAGAATGTGATTTATATCCATACAGAAATATTTTTTTATCAATAGTCTTTGATTACCATATTTGCACCTAGGCCCCCCAAAAGCCAAACAACTTTTTTTTAGACATCCAGATCTTACAAAAATAAAAATGATAATGTTGTTTTTGTTGCTTAAGACTGCAAATGCAACAGAAATAATAATATTTACCTTAAATTGTGGTTGCTGGTGTATGTCATTGATTGTGAAAGAGTGCAGATGCTTGGTGTGGCTCTACTGAGCTGAGGTGGATGGTTATTGGTTGTTGGCAGAAGTGGATGGTTGAGGTTCTGGTACTAAAGTCGATGGTTGTATTGGAGTGTGCATAAATTCTGTAATGGATCTCTGGCTTCTTTTACCCTGCAGTACATTATGCATTATTCCAGAAGCTTGATACTGCCAGGTTGAAGTCACGAGTCATCAATGGACTCTGACTTTTCTTGTATAGTTACACTTGAATGACTTAATAACTCCCTGATCCAGTGTTTGTATTAAAGATGTTGTATTTGGATGCAAAAATACAACTTTTACATCTGGGGCCACATCCAGCAAAGATTTTGGATGAGTATGGAAATTATCAAGAATGTAGAGAGCCTTGAATGCAAGGTTCTTGCTGTGCAGGTAAAACTTTACTTCAGGAATAAAGTGATTCTTAACCCTTAAACTGTCCACACGTAGATATACGTTGACGTGCATAGCGCTCTGAATATTTTGAGAAAAAAATAAATTGTTCTTTTTCTTTAAAATGAAAAGTGCATTTCTTTTGGCAACCTCGAATTTTGTAATACTGTGCACATTGAGTGCACAGACCCATTCTCTAATGTCTAGGCAACTCAGGCTTATTGTGGCAAGGTTGAAAGCATTTAAAAAAAAAACGTAGATCTACGTTCGGAGCGCTACGCACATGCACATATATCTACGTGTGGACAGTTTAAGGGTTAAACCAGTCAATAAATATTTCCTCTGTTATCCATGCTGACTGGTTTGACTTCCAAATTACTGGTAAGGTGTTTTTATCTATACCTTTCAAAGCATGAGGATTCTTAGAGCGGTAAATAACCATGGTCTTACATTTGAAATCACCTGACACATTACAACAAAGGAGCAAGGTCAAGTGATCCTTTGCTGCCTTGAACCCCAGTGGAGCCCTGCAGAGACAGTGGTCTCACCCACAGCCAGGCGGCAGCCTGAGCTAGGGAAATATCCTGCGGGCGACACTCCAGATTTTTTCTTCCCCTCGCAAACCGAACCGTGTTAAGTTAATTTTACGAAGTGTTGTATTAAATTATGGTGAAATTTTTCAATAGTGTAAATAACTAAAATGTGCCAAATAATTCTGTGTAATATGAGGGTCTACTGTAGTTATTTATCTTAGTAGACCCATATATTGAAAGACCCACTTCCATTTATCAAAATACATTCACTCTGTACAGCACTCCTTCCTTCCAATCTTTCATTCCCCATATTTGTATTTATTATCACCACCTTGCTCTTTTCTGCATTCATTTTTTGACTTTTGTACACTATTCCATAAAGCCTTTTCCATCCTAATTTAAATCAAATTCATTATTTTTTATAACCACAACACCAATAAACTAGCCATATTTGTAACTCATCAGACAACCATGGCAATATCACACATCCTTGTCTTAGAAGCATTCTTGCTGTAACTTTCTCTTTTTTTTTATATACATGCTGTGGCTCATTCATCTAGTAAAAACTCCTCACAGCTTCCACAACTATACCTTTTACAGTCATGTCTTAAACTTGCAATTGTGTAAATTTTAACTTTTATTATTGCAGAAGAGGCAAGAATTGACATACTAATTAACAATGCTGGTGTGATGCGATGTAAGAAGTCATTCACTAAAGAGGGCATTGAGCTACAATTTGGGACAAATCATATTGGGCACTTCCTCCTCACAAATCTTCTTCTTGACAAACTCAAGGTACATAAAAAGATGGGCCTTTAATTGTTAAGAAAATGTCTAACATAAAGGAATATTATGAAAGCCTTTTTTCACCCAGTCATCCCACCTTGGAAAATAAAACATGTACATTTAATGAGATAGTGAGCTATTTACCAAAGTTTCTTTTCTTTTGTAGTTCATTAAATTTATACTAGTTATGTTAAATTAATAATGACCTTCAAGCTTATATTTCACACATTTATGACAGTTACAGCATTAGGAGGAGGAAATTGTTAAAGTTATGAACAGCTGACACATGGGTGTGAGGTGAGCGCACTACCCCTGTGCCATAAACATTGACGTAAACGAATTCTAATCTAGAGTTGATGTCAGGTTTTGCAAGATTGTGATGGGTCCCCACTGTTGCTTCAGAACATGTTTTACAGAACACTTATGGCTAATTCATGTGCCAGGGAGCTTTTTTTTCATGTAAGACTAGGAACAAAGAAGCACAAATGCATTATCATGCAGTCCATTTTTGACGTTTTGCCCATGCAGTGATCCTTATCACGTCGCATCGGTTTGTGACTTCATAAAGCCTACTGTGTGGGTGAAATGTAATCAAAGGATTGCATAATGCTGCATTTGTCTCTGTCCGTTTTTTTTTTTTAAACACACTGGCTGTCTCCCACTGAGGTAGGGTGACCTGAAAAAGGAGAAACACAAGTTTCTTCTTTTTCCGTCTAGTAATTTGTCCGTTATGTCAGCATTTAATACCATTTCTCTCCACATAGTATACCTATTCTTGTCGATACAAAAAATCTTACATTAATGTAAATGAAAGAATATTAGGAAAAAGGGAGGAGTTACATGAAAAGGCTGTGATTCGCTGACACGTGTGTCAGTGGGTGATATGCTTGCCTTGCATCCATACATAAGTTAGCAGTTCACAGCCCTTGCAATTCTTCCATTTTCATTCTGTAGTATTAGTGGATTTTATGGCTTGATATGCTCTTGGGGACTGCGAGCTAGGCAACTTAAATTAATGAAGGAATTCAGGAAAATCAGTTAGTTGAATTTGAGTCCTGGAGGTGGAAAATGCAGAGCCTGCACTCTAAAGAAGGTGAAGATGTTGCAGTTTGGAGGCTCATCTACACTGTGATGGCACCACACTTTTGGCAAAACACCGAGTGAATGATAGTGAATGTTTTCCTCTTCGGGTGACCCTACCTCTTTGGGAGAGGACTGATATGTAAAAAAATACTGCTATTACACTATTTTGTGTTGCCTAACCTATGAGCAGTTTCGCGTTTTTTGTTCAGATATGCTGTACTGTACTTAAGCTTATCACTAATCACTCTTTCTGTATTGTGTTTTCAGGCCTCAACTTTTGTATCAGGTATCATTTCAGTGTAGATTAAGGTGACCAGGTATGAATATTATGGAAAAAATTATTAGTAGCTGGTAGCTTTTGTAAACAGGCCTTTGGGCACTAATAGCATATTTGAAGATGGGATTAATTTCCTTAGTTTTACAGTACAGTGGTACCTCTACTTACGAGAAAAATTAATTCCAGTCGGCTATTCAAGTGCCGATACCGAAGAAATTTTTTCCCATAACAAATAATGAAAATTAGGTTAATCCATTCAAGACCCCCAAAAATACACTTATAAAAGCACCTACAAAAATACACTTACATAATTGTTCGAGTTGAGAGCTGCTCATAAGTAGAGGTACCACTGTACTTGTTACCTGGTGCTATCATGGTAGTATATTACATGTTACGTTGTGTAATATAGTATATACTATGTTGACACTTCAACTAAACAGTTATAAGGTAGTGAGTAATACTGAGCAGAGCCAAAAAAATCTTTAAACTTTGAACAGGAATATGATATTTTTTTTATATAATAGCTTTATAACAAAAATAAATCTTGATTTATGTACAAGGCTTGAGTGCCATATCATATGACTAAACGATGCGATGGATTTGTTTGCAGGCTTCAGCCCCAAGTCGTATTATAAATGTTTCAAGTGTTGCACACATGCGGGGAAGTATAAACTTCAGTGATCTCAACGGTGATAAAAATTATGATGAAGGCGAGGCATATGCTCAAAGTAAACTAGCCAATATCTTATTCACTCGAGAACTGGCAGAAAGATTAGAAGGTAAGGAGCTTCTGCTTCAAGTGCTGCAGAGAATCACTAGTATTGTATTTCTGTGATAATGTAGCTTTTGTCCAGTGTTTAATCCTAAATCATCATTATAGTATAAATTTAAATCTTTCAAAAATACCCAGTTAATGCACTGTTGAATACTGATTTAGTGTTTACCTTGTGAGTTTAACAGCATTTTATGTGAAGCGTGTAATAAATAAATAGTTTTGTCTCCTAAGAAGGTACACAAGTGTTACAGGCTTGGGTTGACATGCTTATTCCTTTCATGGAAAAACTCATTGTTTTGCATAGCATCTTGATGAACTTATACGTTTGATAATTACAGCCTCTCCTCACTTAACGATGGAGTTCCTTTCCTGAGACCTCGTCGGTAAATGAATTCGTTGCTAAGTGAGGAGCATACTATAATGGTAGTGGGTTTGTGTCAACCATCTTTGATATTGTTTTAATGTCACCTTTGCACCATTTATAACATTTCTGGTATACGTATTTTTAAATATTTTTACAGTAGTGTACTGTATATTGAAATAAACAGAATAGAAGAAATCAGCTCTAATTTACATTATTTAGGTGTAAATACTGGTCAGGGAGTCCGCCGTAAGTCTGAGGCGTTGGTAAACGAGTACGTCGCTAAGTGAGGAGAGGCTGTATTTCAGGTCTTCTCTGCTTTTTTCTTACTTAGTTGTAACTTGATAATCGTCCAGGAGGGACCAAAATGTCATCTAAAGTTTTCTTCTAAATGTGCATTTTTTATGATAAAGGTAATTAAAATGTATGAAAATACATTTTTGAAAACAGCATGTAAATAGAAAATCATGTGAAATGAACTGAAGAATGTTGGAAAAATGTGGTTACATTCCTCAAACCCCCCAAAAATGGCAAACAAATTTTTTTAGGTCTCGTAATTGTAAAAGAATGAGAATAATTTAAATGTAGTTGGATGTAGTAATGTATTATATTTAATAAATACTTTTTGGGTCACCCTGCCTCAGTGGGAAATGGCCAATGTGTTAAAAAAAAAACAACTACAAAGCATACATAATATTTTATATTTTGAATTCTGGTTGTTGGTGTATGTCAGTGATTTTGAAAGGAGTGCATCGAGATGATATTGCCCTACTGGGCTGAGGTGGATGGCTGAGGTTCTTACACTGATGTTGATGCAGTGTTGTCACAACTTCTTAAACCAGTTCTATTCACAGATAACACTACTTATGTCTACTCCCATTCAGACCCAGCAGTACTTAGAAACACCGTTAACAATGAGCTGCTAAAGATATATACTTGGATGATGACCAACAAACTCACTCTCAACATAGACAAAACATACTTCATGCTGTTTGGCAACAGAGCCTTAAATATCCAACTTAATATATCGATAAATGGATCCCCTATATCAAGACACACATAGTCAAGAAAATTTCCAAATCAGTAGGAATCCTTTCCAAGATATACTATGTACCACAAACAACACTCCTTACCCTATATCACTCTTTAATATATCCTTACCTCACCTATGGTATTTGTGCCTGGGGCTCAATCACAGCCAACCACCTTAAACCCTTAATAACCCAACAAAAAGCTGCTGTGCGGGTGATAACCATCTCCTTTGCTAGACAGCACACCCCACCACTTTTCAAAAGACTGAACTTGCTAAATATACAAGACATACACTCATTTTATTGTGCCTACTACATATACAGAACATTAAACTCCACTATAAACCCTCCACTTAAGTTACTCCTTGACAGTTACAACAGAATGCACAGTCACAATACAAAGCTTAAGGCACTTTTCAACATCCCTCGAGTCAGTCTCACACTATGCAAGAACGCTATGCACATAAAGGGCCCGAAGATCTGGAACTCGCTACCAGAACAGGTCAGGGATCCCCTGACAACTCATAAATTTAGGACTTTGCTAAAAAATTATCTTATCTCTCAATATTAACCAAATCAACCAAAACATCTGCTAATTAGTTTTATTATGTAACCTCTAGGCAATCCGTGAAATTTTACTACTTGAACCATTCCTTGTAATATTGTTTTTATTGTGTGCAACTTCAAGATTATTATATGTACCTTACTACCTCACATTAGTATTAAGTTTAAATATGATTGTAAAACAGTTAACCACTACTACTAGTCTAGTTTTAAGTACAGTGGACCCCCAGATTTCATTAATAAATCTTTCCAGAAGGCTGTTCAAGTGCCGTTACCGAACGAATTTGTTCCCATAAGGACTAATGTAAATTAGATTAGTCCATTTCAGACCCCCAAAAATGCACTTACAAAAGCACTTACAAAAATACACTTACATAATTGTTTGAGTTGGGAGCAGTACAAAATCCAGGGGTCCACTGTACTTACTATGTACTATTATCTTGTGTAGTTTTAATTAGTTACTATGTATTAGGATTAGTCTGCCCAAAATGCCCCGGCATGATAGTGGGTCTCTTTGTACTTAGCAAAACAAAATTGTAATTACACATTGTAACCTTTACAAAGAAATAAACTTTATCTTATCTTAGGTAATGGCTGTACTGGAGTACTGAGGTATTCTGTAATGCATCTTTGATCTGATTTACCCTACAGTACTTAATACATCTGACAGTAAGGCATCATCAGCTACTTCAGACCCCTCTTCAAAGTAGTGGTTCTAGATCTGTTAGAGTCCTGTCCAGTGAAAGTCGTTTTTTTTTTTTTTAGTAGCAATATGGAACTGCTCACATAACTGTTGCAGGGTTAACTTTGTTATTTGCCTCCCTTGTATCTGAGCATTGAGTTTTGCCAACATTTCCTCTGGACTTTTTTCTTCCTCATCTTCTAAGAGCTCATTCATGTCTTCTTCCTGCATATCCTCAAAGCTCTTACCTAGTAATCTCCTTGCAAGTTGAACAATTTCCTGGACCTGGCTCTCGCCTAAGGAAAAACCTGTGAAATTATTATTACACTAGGCCATAACTTTCCCCAATCTGCATTTAATGTTGATTGGGGTACTAGTTCATGATATCTGCAATGTTAAATTTAAACCAGAAATCTGGAATGCAAAGCTCTAAGTCAGTATCCATTCTTCAGACAAATTTCTGCACTTAAATGTGTTAATGCCTTAAAGTGGTTGTAATAAAGATAGTGTTTGGTGGTAACACAACTTTTATATGTGGGTGCACGTCACAAAGATTTCTGGGTGAGTGCAGGAATTATGATGAATAAAGAGAACCTTGAATACGTACAAGGTTCTTGCTGCATGGGTAAAACATGACTTCTGAAATAAAATGATGCTTAGTCAGTGTGGATGACAGGTCTTATTTACTGACTGGTTAGACCTTCAGATACCTGACGAGGTGGTTCTTTATACCTTTCAAGCACAGGAAATCTTGGAGCAATAAATAAGCATGGGCTTACTTGAAATTGCCTGATACATTACTACAAAGTAGCAAACTGGAGCAATCCTATACTACCTTGAATTTCAATGCACTTTTCTCTTGCTTCTTCCAGTAAAGAGTTGTCTCACCACCATTGAATAATTGCTGTGGCTTGTAGTCACCCTCAGAGATAATTTCCTCCAATTCAGCAGAGAAATTCCTGCAGCTGTTTGATCAGCAGAAGCAATTCTACCAGAAAATTTAATATTATGCAGCTGATTGCACAATTTTCTGTACATGTAGTTGTATTATGCATTTACCAAAGGGTAGATGTAGCTTTAGTGCGACTCCCTTTTCATACCACTGGTACAAAAAACTCGTTGCCAGAAAATCTTGTATGCCTGCTACCATCCTGGTTGAACAGGCAATTGGCAGAAAAGCCTGGGCCCAGGCTGGGCTGCATGAATAGAACTCACAAAACTGTTCATAGGTATATCACAGAGGAAATCAACCTGCTACCAGCAGATATTTACCTGCTGTCGCAAATATCAGTCTGCTACTAGCTGAATCAAGAAATAATATTACTGGAATGAAGGTAGAAACTTTCAACAGAACACTGGACTGGTACCTCCAACAAATACCAGATCAGCCAGGCTGCAATTGCTGTGTGGACTTGCAGGCTGCTAGTAGGAACACTTTATTATTTATTTCATGGCAGGGAGTGTTAAACCCATAGTGATCATTCAACGCCTTGAGAAATGGGAGGCAATCAGATTCGTTCCAAGGAAGGGTAGTTCCAGTTCTTTAGAGCAAGAGACTTTCACTGACATCAAGGGATCTCTCTTGAAGGGCTAGTAGGAACAACTTGGTTGACAAGTCAGTCATCAAGGAAGCCTAGCTTTAGGTCAGGTTGCAAGGATACAAGAACCCTCAAAACCAATCACAAGTATGCTTTACTCCTTCACTGTTTGGTTTGGTAGGATTTTCATCAGTACACATTTACCTATCATGGAGGCCAGTCTCTATCTTTACTTGAAAGTGTAAGTGCCCTGCCTTAACTTTGAAGTATGGCTTTCTTAAAACTTTTATTTACATTTGTGTGTATGGTATAATGCATTAGTAACATATTCTTTTTTTCTTCAAATTGAGTTGTAGTGAAGCTTGATTATTAAAGGTTTCTTTCTGGATAAAATAAACTGAGCAAAATTTCAAGTAATTTTTGTATTCTCAGGTACTGGAGTGACAAGCAATGCTATTCATCCTGGGATTGTTTTTACTGATATAGGTAGGCATATGGGCATAAACAACAGTTGGATAGCCAAAATATTCCTCTTCCCGCTATTATGGCTGTTCCTTAAGACACCTCGTCAAGGTGCCCAGACAACTATATATGCTGGACTAAACTCTGAACTGGAGAATGTTTCTGGAAAGTATTTCAGGTGAGTGAGAAATAGTGCATGCTTTTCTAACTAATTGACTGGACATTATAGTCAGTCAGAAAACAGCCAGAAAAGAGGGCAGCCTTTGATCATAACTGGCTCATGAGAAGAGAAGTGTATTCAGAAAATGCTGAAAACTGGAAGTGAAGTGATTAACTATACTTCACTTAAGTGAATATGGTTATTGGAGTGGCTCATAACTATATTTAAAATCCTAATCTTACACTGCATCATGGCAGCTTTCAAAAATCACACACCAAAAATTTAAATATTTTGATTGTTTTTAATTCACCGGCTATCTTCCACCGAGATAGGGCGACCCAAAATATGGAAAGACATTCACTGTCATTCATTCAATACCTGTATTGTCAAAGGTGCATAAATATAAAAATTCAGATGACCAGCAAACAACATCCCCACCCCTCCTTCAGAGTGCAAACACTGTACTTCCCACCTACAGGATTCTTAAGTCTGGCTAACTGGTTTTCTTGAATCCCTTGGTAAATGTTACCTTGCTCACATAGCATGTCAACCATAAAAACCACTTTATTCCATCTTCTCATGTGCTGTATGAATTCCTAAGGGTTTAGCCCCCTCATCCCCGATAATAATAATCCATTCACTCCCATCTAACAAATACAAGCCTGCTAGATTCTCTAGCCCCTAGCACTCGAAGCTTTTACCACCACTCTCCAAGCCCTGGTCTCGGAGTGAGCCACTGGGGTGTTGACCCCCAAAATCCTCTCCAGGTAAACTCCAGGTAAGCCTTTCTGGAGTGCCCTCTTCGTCATCCTATTCTCTGTAAATGCCCTAAGTACCTCAACATTCCCTTATGAAATACTGTTTAACTGTATAAAGCATTCTACATATTATTTCCAAATATAAACCTAGTGTGAAAGAAATTTAGGCTTTTGAAACACGTTAGATAGAAACAATGAATTTTCAGCATCGCTATTTGCCCCTTTTCCAGTGTAAAATGACAGGCCACTGCCAGATGCAAACTGAAAAATATTGGTTTAAATTATATGTATAACCCATTTGTCCCAAATCCATGCAAGTATGATTCATATCAATCTGATATGCTGTGAAAAACGTTCTGATGCTTGAAATTATCCCTCGGTAATATTTCCTTTTGTCATTGAGAAGAATTCTCTCTGCTAGATTGGGGTATGGAAAACAGAGCTTACTCCCAGTTGTCCCTTCCATATTACTATACCCAAACTGAGTGCTGCACTGCAGAAATGTGGCATGATGCTTAACCAGGTTATCAGATTCCCAGATTTGGATTCATTAGAGTTCTTTGAGCTTGTACACACTCCATTATGTGGGTTCAGATAAGAATTTCTAGAGCTTGATTTCCAGTCACTATAACAATTTCTTTAACAATGAGATGTTTGTTTTGGATGGCTGGCTGAAAAATTTCCTAGGAAGGCTTGTCATGAATGCTCGTGGGGAGGGTGCTGACATTTATATCATATCATCTAGATCTAGCTTTATGCAAAGAATATTTTTTTTATTTAAAAATTAGTATTTTTTTAATTTGAAAAAATATTGTTCATTGGGAAATAAGACAGTGGAAATTTTAGTCAGCTCTGTTTGAATAAATAGGGTTGGGTTATTGGCAATGCCCCTTTTTAATTTTCTAGGTTTTAGGTCAGGTTCCTATTTTTTTCTTTTTGGGAAAATTAAAAACATTAAGTTCTCCTTGGGGATGTGGGGGAAAGGGAAAGAAAAAAGACTTGTGATATACTGAAACTCATTTTCTTTACAGTAACAAAGCAGAAGCAGAAATATCAGAAGCTGCACAGGACAAAGCTGCTGCCAAAAGGCTTTGGGCTATCAGTGAACACTGGACTGGATTAACCTAAGAATATACAACTGTTTTGCTACAAAAATGGGAATATTGTACTTAAGCTTATTAGTAAAGGTATTATTTACAGCAATGAATGGCATTTCTTTTCAAAGTACCAGGCCTTCATTGGAAAGAATTTTGTAAAATTGCCTAACAGACTAAACATTACTACCATAAGTATGAGAATATTTTTTTTTCTTAATCATTGCTGGTGATTTTCAGTATTAACCCTTTCGGTGGCCATCACATAAAACAACGTCATTGAGACCAGGGTCCCTCGTGTAGTTCTATATCATGAGCTCAGCTCACTTGGTAAACTGTGAGCGGTAAATTTTGGCCTATATACGAGAGAATGGGTCTGTGCAGCGAGTGTACACAGTATAAAAAAAATCCTGCTCCATTCAGTGAATGATGGTAAAAGCAAAACTGTGAAATGCAATTGCTAACATTATCTATAAGAAACAAGCCTCTATGTCTGTACCCTTTACCACCTATGTGGTTGAAGTTTTTTGAAGAGTGAGAACAAACTTCCCTTTTGGGGTAGTGTAGGTGTAGGACACAATATTAACCCTTTCGGGGTTTTGGTCGTACTAATACGTCTTACGCACTGGGGTTATTGACGTACTAGTACGCCTAAATTCTAGCGCCCTCAAATCAAGCAGAAACAGCCTGTTAGGCCTAGATGTGATAGAATGGGTCTGTGCGGTCAGTGTGCGCAGTATAAAAAAATTCCTGCACCACACAGTGCATAATGAGGAAAAAAAAACTGACCGTGTTTTTGGTTTAAAACAGCGACTTTGCAGTCTATTTTCGTATGGTATTTATTGTTGTATTCTCGTTTTCTTGTTCTTATTTGATAGAATGGAAGATATATTACAGAAATAGAGATGATTTTGATTGGTTTGACAATAACAAGTACCTTGAAATTGAGCTCAAAGTAGCGAAAATGTTCGATTTTTGACGATGTTCAAGAGTAAACAAATCACACCATGCGTCCAATACACATCAACTGGCGAGTCTAATATTCATGCACAAGTGCTCTGATATTATTTATACCATTTTTACAATGATGCAGTTGTATACATAAAAATAAATCTTCTATTTTTGTGAGAATAAAAATTCAAAATGGAAAGCAAAAGTAATGTAAGAGGGGCCTGGAGACGTAACTAATAAACAGAGAAGATGTTATTTTAGTGCCAGGAATGTCTGTCTTGTTTATTATGGATCCTATTTTGAAATTGGCATCGTTTGAAATTTGTGTGAAATTGGCCAAATTGCCATTTTCTGACCACTATTTTGGGTAGTTGAAATTGGTAAATAGGCGGTTTCTTGTACTCAATCGATAGAAGAAATGGAGTTCTAGCGAAATAGCTATAATTTTAGTAGACTGAAACATTGCAATGTGCCGAAAATAGGGCTCAAAGTGGGCGAAATCGCGATGCGTAAGTGTCATGGCTACCGCTAACTTCAGAAAGCATAATTCCGTTAGTTTTCGATCAAATTTCATAATTTTTGTGGCGTTATGATCGGAAAAAGATTCTCTATCATTCCATAAGAAAAATATATTTTTTTTTTTTTAAATTCGTGGACCCTGAGAACGAGTTTCAGAGACCCCCCTTGGATCCCCAAAGGGTTAAGATATGGTGGACACTGACCAACTCTGTTGCTAGTAGTTGTGGACTTGAGAGAGCCCTGAAAAATAATTATGAGAAAGGAATACCCCTGCAGGAAATGGGGAGATCATAAATAGCTGCTGACTGAGCAGCAGTTTCTGCTTGTTCATTGCCCTCACTATCAGCATCTCCAGGAACCCAGCAAAAAACTTCATTTACTGAAAGGCAACACAACCAAAGCTGTATATGTAGCATGATGGAATGAGGGCAGTCTGATTTTTGTGAACAGCTGGTAATGCACTTGGGAGTCTGAAACAACTTCAAATGATGATGCATATATGTTTGCAGTGTGTATGATAGCACTGAGAATTGCATATAACTACTGTAAAAACACTGGCCAATTCTAGTAAATGATATTGGATTATTCTTCCAGGAACAACAGTTTCATACACAACACCACTGTTAGATTTAGAAGCAATACACTACAATAGCATTAGAATGAGATTGTAAGTGTTCATGAGTGCAAGGTAGAAGCAGGCAGGTGAACTTTTGCACATGGAAGTGGGGATGAGCAAACACAAATCATTGGAATTTTCCAAGGAGAAAGGGAAGATGCCAGATGAATGTAAAAGGAAGATAAATTAAGGGATGCCAATAGAATGAATATCTAGAAGAAAGAGGCATTATAATAAATAGGATCGACGACAAAATAAATTGGGGAAAGGCTGAAGAATATAGTTGGTCTCTGTAGTCTAGAGCAGCGCTGTATAACCCTTGTGGTTTAGCGCTTCTATTTGATTATAATAATAATCTGTAGTCTAGTTTAGATAAAATTAGGGCTGAATGAAGGTGAAGGTTTCATCTTATTAGCCCTAAGAAAGATGAAGCTGTGACAAGCAGGTTTTAGGGAGGCTGTGAGGCTTCCAGAACGTTCGACGATCAAACAGAAGTCCGAGAAATTTGACCATGTCTAGTTTAGGGATACAGTATCCCTAGAGGTATAGAATGACACGAGGGATAATAGGCCATCTTGTAAGTTATATGGTGTATTTTAGCAACAACAACAAAAAAAAACAGCTACTAGAGAGAACAGTACTGGGTGGCCATTTCAGTTACTTATCCTTTACCTACTTACATGCAAGAAAGCCTCTGACCTAAAAGTAAATGGTGACTCCATGATATTTTTAAGATTCTAAGGGTTAGAATGGCATCAGTTGGCCACCATTGCTTAGTCAGTATAGAAGCGTGACTTACTATGCAAATGCAAATGCATTCACTTAGAAAAACTTCTTTATTGAAGGTGTTTCAGTCCTGGGACCTTGAGCACTTTCAGTGAAGGTGATAAAGGTCCCAAGCCCAAAATGTCTTCAATAAAGTGTGATAAATTATGCACAATAAGTGGAGAATTATCACTTTTTCACGGATGGGAAACATTCACAGCTTCTCTTAGGCTTTGAAGAACTGCCAGCTTCTCTACTTTTGTGCTTTGGGGGCTATTAGTATTATGCAAAATTAAGAGGTATTTTTGGGTCACAGTAAACCGTGGATAACTGAAACCACAGATACTGAAAGAGTGAATACAGGGGTTCTACTGTACTAGTAAATTATTGTGGGTCCATAACTAGGACCTGCCTTTAAAATAAGATGAGGTAGGATAACCTGTAAAAAAAAAAATAATGAAAGTGAAACTTTTGAGGTTTATTACTTTTTTAATAATAATAAGCACAGTATCAGACATTTTATTTTTTTTTACCACACTGGAATACAGACAAGCATAGTCATACATGATCACAATAAAAAAGCTGACCTCACATTACCACATGGGTCAGGGCGGACACAATGACCATCACCGTAGGATTGCCTTAAATGCTACCACACATCGAGTGTATTTGATGTGTACAAATATTTTTCAATGAGAGAGAGAGATGCGTACTACTGAATAACCCGTGAAAAGTGAGTAAGATAAATGCAATTTATGAAATTACAGAATTAGTCAGTGATAAAAGACAAATTACAGCCACTTTAATATAACCATATTAATAGAATAATTTAAAAATAAATTATTTGAATTTGGATTAACTAGCAAACAGCTTCATTTCTCTAATTTACTAAAAGCAAAGTAATTTAGTTTTATGAGTAAAATAAATAAATTTTAAATTACTGCATTAGATTCACCCCTATATATTCAGGCACACTTTTAAAACTCAATTGCAGCATCTCTAACACAGCCAAAACTTTCAATTAGCAATTTATGTTCAAATGTTCAGATCAGTATATATACAACCTAAGATGAAGAAAGTCATGTCTGTGACTGAGATGCGAGTTATGTTCCATTGGTTTGAGGATTTGTGTGTCCGTCCTTGTAAAAACAAACCATGAGCTGTCTTATGCAAAATTGGTGAGCCATACAGCAAATTCTTAAATGGCACTTGAGCATATGTAAGTACAGTACTTGAATATTACGTATTTGGCTAAAACATTTGAGGCTGAGTCCAATAATAAATGGATGATCTACAGAATCTTCAATGTTTTCCAAATTATTAATTTTTCACAGTAAATATATATATTGTTTTATTGCAGAATATATTTATGTATATGCCATGCAAAATATAAGATTAGCTTCAACAATGTGTGCTTTAATATTCTTGTCATTGATGTTGATTAATTTTTCAAAGTCATCAACTAAAGTGTCATTTCAGAATCTGTTACACCTTTGTTAGAAGAGCTAAGTCACATTTGATGAAACTAGCTCTAGGAGACAATTTTAAGGAAAGATGTCAGAAGATGGCTATTATGAATCAATACATATGTAGCTAGTCAACAAGGTTCACTGATCTTTTTGGTAACAAAACTTACTGTTACAAGCATCACAATTGCTTTTCATGTCACAAGTCAAAGTTTGATGATGAGACCACTGACCCAATATGCATATCATCCTTATAAATGAGGTCATCCTATTATTTAAAAAGTTTTTAAAGCATCCATATATATATTAATAAACTACCCTCAGGATGATGTGACACATTAATGAGTAGTCATGTGGTCATCAAAAGCTCATTTGGAGCTAAGACATAGTTTTGTACAGTCAGTCAATAAATGGAAAATTAAAAACATTATCCATTAGAGTGCAGTGATAATAATTACCAAAAATTTACATTTATGTTTATTAATATTCCCAAAATATTTATATAACCAAATATTTATATAACCATTTTGTCAATGGTAAATTGCACCAAACTTATGTAAGAGAATTAAAGTTAAAAAAAAAAAAAAAATGTTATAGTATTTCAAGCTCTGGGCTGTATAAATATTTAGCAAAGTCTAAAAATTTCAGATGTTTCTTCAGACTTATTATACAGTTTGAATAATTAATACTCTTGAAATTACATCCAATGTTTACAATTTGTCCTCTGTATAATAGTATTTTTTGACTAGGTCTCACATGAAATAGGTCCAAAATGTAACAAACATTTGTTGACTCT
Source organism: Cherax destructor (assembly GCA_009830355.1). Classification (NCBI taxonomy): domain Eukaryota; kingdom Metazoa; phylum Arthropoda; class Malacostraca; order Decapoda; family Parastacidae; genus Cherax; species Cherax destructor. The sequence continues at coordinate 105,336 of WNWK01000036.1, forward strand.
AAATCAGTCTTCCATTTACTAATTTGACCTAATTTTTTTTCAAAAACAAAAAAAGTTGAACATATATTAAAGGCAATACTGAGTGTACATTATATTCACATTAATTACTCATTCCATACATAAAGTTCAATTATAGTAATTAGTTTGTGAACATTTAAGTATTATCCTTTACATAAGGCTACGATCAGCACAGCAAAGATGGCAAAATCTTTCATGCACATTCACATACAATTTTTTTTTTGTAAAAAATAACTTGTATTTATAAGGAATTTACAAAATTGTGTGTGTGTGTGTGTGTGTGTGTGCACGCACGCACGTGCACGTAGACATCTGTATTTGTATGCGTGTATGAAATTGTAATTACAAGAATAAATCTTATGCTTGTGGTGTTGTGTCTTCTGTTATAAATTGCAGTGGTTTGGGTAACCACACTTTCTTCTCTGATTTTCTTCTAGCCGTATACTATTTTATGAAGGAATATTTTTTGCAGTATTCCATCTCGGTGGCACAAAGCAATCCATTTTCTACTTTTTCACATCTTTCATAAATTCACGTAGTTATCAAATATCTCTCGACTTCCAAGGAGGGCAGTGTCAGTGCGTTAGCCTTTCTTCATAGGTTTTATTTCGTTTCTGGAATTTTAACACGTTTTTAAGGTGCGGACACCATACAACAACTATGTATTCCAAGTCTGTTCAAAAGTATATTATAATAATTTAGCATTTTGCATTAAAAACTATTTTAAAATTTGCTAATACAGCATAATTATTTTATCACTAGTATATGTGTATGTGAGGGTGTGTGCACGTGTAAATATCTATTCATATCTACAGGAGCAACATTACATTCGTGGTGTCCTGTTTTCAGTGTGTGTTTGGTGTGTGAATGTGTGTGTGTGAATAAATTTAAAGAGAGCAATACACAGCATGAGAATCCCAGACTGGCATTCACCACTATATATATATTAGAACATGCAAGTTTCTCACACACAGCTTATACTGGAATATTACAATCACATGTTCTGTTTGTTCTTGCCTGTTCAATATTTTTTATCGTTACTATGAATACTAAAGGCTTCATTATGACCAAAAATTTCCTATATTTTGTAAAATTCTTCAATTCAGCATACCAAATGGAGAAATACAGTATTGCCCCAACAGTTTTTTTCCCCTATGAGGAGCTAATATATTTTCTTTGGTAGACTTAATTATAGGCATCATTCACGAATATTTAATTCCTCTAGTTCAGATCACAACATGATGGTTCATTATGTAAAATTTGCTACACTAATTTCTATTCCTGTTGCATGCAAGGAAAACCAAAATAGGCTCCTAGCTTGCATATTCAAACTGCAAATTAGACTAGAATTGTGTGAAGATCTACACTGGGGAGTCCTTTGTCACACTGCTCTTGGATTCACTTTTCTTCATTTTTTCTTGTTCTTTATCCTTTTGTTCCTCTTTCAAGATGGCTTCCTTATCATCTTTATCACTGCAAAAGTATTATTAATTAATATATTGCAAAAATAATCTGCACAAATTAATAGTACAACAATTTCAAATCAGTGACATACTGTACCAATATAAAGTCAAATATCATATCCTCATATCAAAGTACAATAACTTTTAAAAAGGTAGAACTGTAGTCAAATTTATGTTAAATGAGGATTTTATTGTGTAACTATTTTACACCTTTTACTTGAAAATAGAATACATCTTTTAAGATAACATAACATTACACATCAGTATACCAAACCAACCAGAAAATGGAAGCCTATTATTTGGCATGCACAGGTTTAGATGTGGGTGGGTTGACCATATGACCGCAGACCTGGGGTTGACTGTATCAGACTTCCAAGGGACTTGGCTGAGGTTATTGATGCTGGACTGAAGGAAGTAATTCCTCTTGCTGTTGAAGAATTATATGCTTCATCTAAATTATCCATACTTTGACTATGACTTGGTGGTTTTGAATTATCTCGCAAGTAAACCTTTGTTACTGTTTTCAGTGGAGATCCTTTATCATTTAGCTTTTGTGATGCAGGTAATGCTAAGGGTATCTTTGATGTAAATGGGGATGGAATACTAAATGATTCTATAGGTATACTGGGTGGTAGCACAGTTGGTCTGTTAATGGGCACTGCAGGAGAGGTGCCTGAAAGAACATGTGGTGGTGGGACTTGGTATTTTTTTTGATGTGATACACTGACATTATTAATGTGTTTGTTTGTAGAGCTCATGCTAACTGGATCATCATAAGGTGCAATTTCGTATGCAACTCTGGTTTTTGCTTGGTTCTGAGAAGTATTCAAAGGCTGATACAAAGTGCTTGATGAGCTTTCACTGGGTGATCTATTCACATTTTGTACATTCCTTGGCTTCTGATTTAGAGCTTCCTCATTAGCTAACATGTGAAGATGTTTTGTTCTTTCATTATGTGCTCTGTACTCCTGATTCAGTGCTTCCCTACTTGATGACATTTGATAAGGCATTTCTGAGTCCTGAGTGAGAAATTCTCTGCTTGTTGGCATGTAATAAGGATTTCTTAGTCCTGTATTAAATTCCTCACTGCATTCTGGCATATAATATGGATTTTCTTCTTTGCTCAGAGCTTCTTTACTTATTGCCTCATAATATGGATTTATTTTCTGGTCAAGTGTGCTTCTGTTTGCTGAATGGTTTGTTACATTCTGCTTCTGTGCTTTCCTATTTGCAGACATTTGAAAGGGACTTGCTGAGCTTTCATTTAATTCATTTCTGCTTAATGACATATAGTAAGGATTTTCTGCTTCTTGATACAGTGATTCTTTGCTTTTTGAAATATAAGGACTATTTGGTCCCTGATTAAGTGCTTCCCTACTACTAGACAAATAAAAAGGTCTTCTTGATCCTTGAAAATTAGCCCCCATCCTTCCTGATGCATAGTAACCTTCATGGTCATGAATTAGTGCATCTTTGTTGATTTGTTGATTTTGGTGGTTGCCAGATATGATCTCTTGGCTTCTTGACCTGTGTCTAACAGCAAGAGAGGTGTCAGGATTTCTAGGAGGTGGAGGTGGTGGCTTAGTTTTGACCTCACTAGATAAATGTTTTGCATTAGTTGGTTGTTGCCCATAAGTAACCTGGTCTTGCAGTGGAACAGCATATATCGAATCCTCCGAGATGGATTTATCTAAGATGGGAGTACTTTTACTGTTCTTCTTCAAACCAATTTTGTTCATTGGATTCTCAAGAGCCATTGCCATATTTAGTGGTCGGCTATTTAATCCATAAGCATCCTTCTGTGTTGCATTTTTTTTTGGAAATACTTTGACAATTCTGGGTTGAGTTGTCTGTATGCGTATATTATTCGAGTTTCTAATAGCAAGCAACTGCAACTGTTCATTCGCCTGTCTTTTATCCTGTTCAGTCAGTACATTTTGGGGACAGGCTAGAACCCCTCGATTTTTGTTGCTGACATCTTGTCTGAAATTTAGCAAGCAAAATGCAATACAAAAAAATATATTTCTTAACAATGACAGAATATCTATAATATTTCATATGCTTGTTTAATTATTTCATTGTGATTTTTGGTTTGCTGAGTATTTTAATACAGTTTTTCTGTGACAAGTAAATACTGATATCTAAATTGTGCAACAGGAATTTTATAGTGACAACAATAAATTTGGTAATTAAAATACAGTACACAAATAAGAAATAATAATATACAGTGGACCCCCGGTGTTCGTCCATTTTTCGTAACAGAATGCTGTTCAAGTGCCATTACCAACCGAATTTATTCCCTGAAGAAATAATGTAACATAAACTAGTCGTTTTAGACCCCCAAAACTACACTTATAAAAGCATTTAAAAAAATAAACTTACATAAAAGGGCCTGTTTTGAGCAGGACGAACACCGGGGGTCCACTGTACATATATTCCCAATTAACTAATGACAAAAACATTTTCCACAAGAGACCTTCACATAACATAATAGAATCTCTACTATCCACAAGTTTGCTTTTAGCCACATGTACAAGCAGATAACTAATTATAACATTTAATATCATACTTGCCACTATATTTGAACATTGTTGCATATCATTTACAGTATCTTGGATTAAAGCAAGTGCTAATACATGATCTGTTTAAGAATGTATTAGTCTTCATCAACCACACGTGGGCCCAAGTACTGAGGCTTCAGTGGAAAAAAACCCACACATTTTGAGCATGTATCTGCTGGCAGTAATCACTATTTCATAAACACATACTTGCCTGTGTGATGTAACTGTTTCCTAACTGCAAAAATGTGTGAAGCCTACAGTTGTCAATAAGCAAATACAGATTCCACTATACAGGACATACAGGTGAAGTGTGAGTATACTTTTCAGAATGTGCATTTGCACTTGTGTGCATGTATTTATGAGCAGTACAGATTTTTATTCATTTTCTCACGTGTTCAATGAATGCTTTTTAAATATTAACAGTGATCTATCTTACATTCTCTATACCATTATATCACAATTTAAACTAAAAACATCATGATTTCCTCAACAGTTGCACAAACTAATACACATGAACTTCAGAAATGTGAAACAAAACCTGATGGATCAGTGGATTCAGAAGCCATGGATTAAGTCTGTTGTTTACAGAATTGTCTGTTACTAATACAAACAACAAAAGAAGCTTATCTCTATCCCCCCTCAAGGGAGGTTCCTTGACGCTGATGAGGGGCTCTTGATCTAGGGAACTGGATCTGTGCTCTGGTTCCCTGAATTGAGTCTGAATACCTTTCATCCCCCCCCCACGTGCGTTGTATAATCCTACGGGTTTAGTGCTCCCCCATGATTATAATAATAATAAAACTAATCATCTCTATCCACCACAACTTCCATTATTAGCCAACCCCTCCCCATTAGTTTATTATATCAAGGGTTTACTATTTCAAAATATATAATCAGTATACAGTAGTACAGTGGACCCCCGAGTTTCGTAAAAACTTCACTCCTTAAGTCTGCTCAATGCCATTACGAACAATTTACTCCTTAAGGTAAAATGTCACGTAAGTTAATCTATTTCAGACCTCCTAAAATACACTTCCACAAGCACTTACAATATTATACTTACATATGTACGATTGGGTTTAGAAACTCGGGGTCCACTGTATATAGTATATTCACAAACATTAACCCACATCAGTGAAACTAAAAACAGTACAGTTAAAAATTACAGACTCCACATATTTCAGAAAATTTTACCATATAAATATTATATAAGAAATGGCCATCAACATTTACCCATATTCATAAACAAAACATTAAAACAGTGCAAATAAAAAATACCCCACATACTATTTCATTACATTTAACCATAAAAATCACAAATTTACATGGTACATTACACAAGCACTCTTGCTATTAAACATATAGTATACAACAGTAGTGATGATGAAATCACTAACTCCATAAAATGCAATGATTTAAAGACAATATTAGATAAATTGACTTTAGTCACCCGCAAGCAAATTCATGGTGGGATGATACCACTTCAGTGGTGTCTAGCGATCTCTAATATGTTCTGCTTAGCGCTTATTTTTTTTATAATAATAATCTAATACAGTGGACCCCCGGAGTTCGTCATTAATTCGTTCCAGAATGCTGCTCAAGTGCAGTTACCGAACAAATTTGTTCCCATAAGGAATAATGTAAATTAGATTAGTCCTTTTAGACCCCCAAACATACACTTACAAAAATACACTTACATAATTGTTCGAGTTTGGAGCAGTATGAACTCCGGGGGTCCACTGTATGTTCTAAGCTGCGTACAGTTAACCCTCGATTTAATGGACTTCAGAAATAAGGGGCAAAGTCTGCTGGGTCAACTGATTTAAAAATGACAGACAAAGTTCATTAATTACAAAATAATTCATTGTTACAATCATGGCAAAAAAAAAAAAAAAAAACACAACCACCATTACTAGCCACATGGTAACCTAATAGTCTATTATGTCAAGGGTTTAAGATAATTTCACTGATTTGTGCCTTTATATTATTCAATGGTTTTTGTATTTCTTCCCTTCTACTTTCTCCATTGATCAGTGCTTAATGAAGCAATCTTTTTTCCATATATTTATCAGTATGTACAGTGGAACCTCGGTTTTCGTGATTAATCTGTTCGAAAAAGTCTGACGAAAACTGAATCCTACGAAAACTGAAGCAATATTTCCAATAAGAAATAATGTAAATCCAATTAATCCGTCTTAATGTTGGATGAGAGGCGAGTAGTATTTATTTGTAGGAAGTCAGTGTAGGTAGCCGTAGGTGTAGCTCACCTGGCCTACACCTACTGGCTACCTACACTGCAGCCCAGAGCCATATTATTACCATCGACATACATTGTTCACTAAATTTAATCGTTTCTAACAACTACCTTTAGATACCATCATAAACGAAGGGAGAAGTAATGAATAATTCATGCCGAGAATTGTAAACAAAAGCGGGAGTGACTAGGCCAAACACAGATTCATACACGTTTTCTTTGGCGCTGGACCAGAGAAAACAATGTTTTCCCTCCGCCTGGCATATAAACATGTTATGTTTATATGCTATGGAGGTGTGGTTACCGGGCAGAGGGAAAACATTACGTAATACTAATAATAATCACTCTTGGGCACATTAAATGTTTAATTTTACGTTAATATAGACATTTTCATTAATCCATCTATGATATTTTCTTCAAAATTATATAAGAAACACGTTACATAGCATATATGTAAACGTGTACGCCACTTTCGTACTTTGCTAAGAGTTCTTTCTTGAATTCTATCGTGTTTCTTGCCATGGTGGGTTATTTAGCAGTTGCACTCAATAAACAAGCACAAAAACAATGGATTATTGGCTTAGTCACGGGGACGTGTTTGGTACGGACCATTTTCAACTACGAAAACTGGGAAAATTTTTCAAAAAGTCGTCGAAAACCAAATTCTACAAAAACTGGGGCATACGAAAACCAAGGTTCCACTGTATAAGAAAATTTTGTTGGTAGAATACCAAATACTACAAACTAATTTTTTTTTTAAATATTTTTAGTAGTACTCCAAAAATCTTTCAATATTAAAAAATGTTGGCAATGTCTGTCTACAGAAGTTTCTACATAAGGAACTTCCTATCTTCCCTAGAGAGGGAAGTTCCCAGACAGAACATTCAATTAACACAGACACAATTATTACACTACCATTATAACTCCTGTACAAAGCAAGAAATCTTATATAGTAATCATGTACATTAATTTTAAAAATGCAGTGCAGCAAATCATCACTATATTCTTTTCAAATACATAACCACATACTTATTAAAAATAAAGTTTAAACGTACTCTTCAAATAGGAAATGCAATTACTGAACATACAGACAGTGAATGGAGGAGAAATAGATGCCTTGTAGCAAAATACTTAAGCTTAAGGGATCACTGGCAAAATTTGTGAATGAATAGCTACTGATGCCTGGGTGGGTGTACTTTGGAAAGAATTTGCATGCCAAGTAATAATTTGGTATTGATGCTAGAATTTAAAGCATGTTGCAAAAACGTGCTGGGAAACTCTGCAGTGTGTGAGTGTGTGTGTGTGTGTTTATTGTGCATATTAACAGAAAAAACACAAAATTATCATAAAGTTTGCAAACAATAACATTTATGAAAAGGTTAATATCAAGGTATGTAATTAATACTTTCATGCGAAATACAGTTACTTACAGAAACTTCAAAACAAACGGACCATCAAATGCTATTTAACTAAAGGTAGATGCTAGGTGCTGTATTTGAGCCACAATGCACATCACAGTGCCAAAAAGAAAAAGAAATGGACCTCGGTAAAATAATCCACCAATCATTAAAAGCACCGCCATAAGTGGGACACTCGTAAAAAGAGTCAGCCAAAGTTTCAGACTAATTAAACATCTTTAAATTCAGCGAGAAGAGAGTAAAAATCCCTTTACTTAGAAAGGTGTTATATAACTAGAAAAGTTCAAAACAAGCAAATAAAAATCATAAAGGAAGTCAGCTCGCTACTATAAGCTAAAGGCTCTTCAAACGAGGCATGACATGGATGATCTCGTGGAAACGTTAAGATACTGAACGGGTTAGATGATATAAACTCCCAGTATGTTTGCAAGAACACCATGGGGAAGTGGAACGGAATTCTTCCTCCGTAAGCCATGCGTGTCGTAAGAGGCGACTAAAATGCCGGGAGCAAGGGGCTAGTAACCCCTTCTCCTGGTATATATTACTAAATCTAAAAGGGGAAACTTTTGTTTTTCATTTTGGGCCACCCCGCTTCGGTGGGAAACAGCCGACATGTTGAAAGAAAGAAGAAAGATGTTTGCAAGAAGTCTAATACAGTGGTCCCTCAGTTTTCGCCGAAAATTCGTTCCAGAATGCTGCTCAAGTGCCATTACTGAACGAATTTACTTCCTTAAGAAATAATGTCAAGTAGGTTAGTCTATTTCAGACCCTCAAAAATACACTTGCAACAGCACTTACGAAAATACACTTACATAAATGTTCGAGTTTGGAGATGCACGAAAACCGAGGAACCACTGTAGAGCACATATAAGAGATAATAATTTAGTTTGCCAAACTGCAGAAGAAAGATAGACAATATAAGATTATTCTCTTACCAGGGGGGTGATAAACTAATGGAACAGTCTGCCTGCCAAAGCATTTGACATCAAAAGTATGTTACAGTTTAAAATTCACCTGGAAAAACTTTAAGCAGAATGGGGAAGCCACAAACTTTGTCTATATTGTGACTTTTAGAGATGGTGACAAAAGTATAAATATGACTCTGCACATCTCTTATATGGAATACAGCATACAAGAGATGAGCTCAACCGATTGGGATTGTATAGTAAAGCAAAGACATAGTGTAGACTGAGATACAGTGCCATTAGACTGATAAGAAATAGCCCTAAGCCAAAGCGGAACACCATTATTGTACACAGATTTGAAGATGGTGAAAAGGCTAATGAAATCTCCAAAGCCATCTGTTTATCTTCTTCCATGGTATGTACCATCAGCCTAAATTTAGCAGCTAAGAAAAGACAATGAGGACATAGTGAATTAACATATGGAAACACTTTTAAGTGCATGGATCAAACATCAAAATAAACTAAGGAAAAAAATACAGCAAGCTTGTACCATCAGAAACTTTCAATGCTAGACGATGGTTTGAAAGGTTTAAAAAGCCTAGTAGTGTGTTAGCGATCAGTTTACTGATTTTGCAACCTTGGAAATCACCCAGACTGCTCATTCTGTAATAAATGTTAGCATGCAGAATGGCAAGCAACTACAATAGTTGGCCATTCTTCTTACATGTTTGTATTGGTGTAGGCTAATCTCTAATACAGCCTCTCCTCACTTACCGACGTACTCATTTACCAACAACTCAAGAGTTACGAAGGGCTCTCCGACGAGTCAGTATTGTATGCCATACGAGAACTTGAGTCACGGAAACGGGCAGTGCAGTGTCTCAGCGTCAAGCATCTCAATCTCCTTCTTACAGCCACTCAGTACACTAACTTTTAAAGTCTCCAAGACTACATATTTGTACAAATTTGTAGTTGATTGTGCACCCCATAGTACAAGATAGTGTGCAGCAAGATATGGTGATGATGATGATAATAATAATAAAATATAATTAATCACTCTGGGGTGCTTTAAATGTCATACGTATTTCGTATAGGTTTGTTATCTGACATTTAAAGCACTCCAGAGCCATTGTTATTACCATCGACTACATACAGTGGACCGAGTTTCAGAAAACTTCCTCCTGAAGTCTGCTCAAGTGCCATTACCAAGAATTTACCCTTAAGAAAATGTCACGAGGTTAGTCTATTTCAGACCCCAAAATACTTTTCCACAAGCACTTACAATATTATACTTACATAAATGCGATTCGGTTTACTAAACTGGTCATGTACCTTGTTCACTGAGTTGAATCATTTCTTAATTAAGCTGCCATGAGAGAGACAGAATGTAAACACACAAGACAAACACACCAGCTAATCCCTTTACTGTGAACTTTTGTACTTCTTACATTTTCCTCTTCCAAGTGCAGCAGCACTTGGAAGAGGAAAATGGAAGAAGTATAAAAGAAGTACACAGTAAAGGGGTTAGCTGGTGTGTTCATCTGTGTGTTGATATTTTCTGTCTCTTGTGGCAGCTTAAGAAATTATTAAACTCGGTGAACAAGGTATGTCGATGGCAGCTTAATAAATGATTAAACTCAGTGAACAAGGTACGTGGATGGTAATAATCGCTCTGGAGTGGTTTAACCCTTTGACTGTCGCAACCCCAAATCCCAAAGTGTGTCTTGTCGTAAAATAAAAAAAATAAAAATAAAATCTTATGAAATGATAAGAGAATCTTTTCCTGATGGCAATGACACCAAAAGTATGAAATTTGATAGAAACCTTATGGAATTATGCTCTCACTTTGAGCCCTGTTTTCGGCCAATTCCATTGTTCCAGTCGACCAAACTCGTAGCTATTTCTTTAGAACTTCATTTGTTCTATCAATTGAGTACAAGAAACCACCCATTTACCAATTTCAACTACCCAATAAAGTGGTCAGAAATTGACAATTTGGCCAATTTCATGCAAATTAAAAAAAGATGCCAATTTCAAAATAGGGTCCAGAATGAACAATGCAGACATTCCTGGCAGTAAAATAACATTTCTCTGTTCATCAGTCATGTCTCCAGGCCCCTCTTATATTACTCTTGTTTTCTACAGCTCATAACTAGGATGTTGTGGGTTATTCTAGCCTGATGGTTACTTCATCTAGTATATTATGAGGCCTGGTCACAGACTGGACCGCAGGGGCGTTGACCCCTGGAACTCTCTCCAGGTAAACACAAAAAAATAGAAGATTTACTGTTATGCAGACTACTGCATTGTAATAATTGTATAATAATGCCAACCCATTCATGACTGCGTGTTAGAATGGCTAGTTGGACACTTATTGGACAATGACGTCATTTTTTTACTCTTGAACATCGGCAAAAATCAATCGTTTCCGCCGCTACTTTGAGCTCAATTTCAAGGTCCTTTTTCATCATGAAACCAATCAAAATCATCTCTATTTCTGTAATATGTCTTCCATTCTATCAAATGAGACCAAGAAAACGAGAATACAACCATAAATACTATGCGAAAATACACCTCAAATTTGGCGTTTTTAATAAAAAAAAGTTTTTTTTCTCATTATGCACTGCGTGCTGCAGGATTTTTTTATACTGTGCACACAGACCCATTCTCTCACATGTGAGCCTACCAGCTTTCTCCCGGTTGATTTGAAGCCACTAGAATTTTGGCGTATTAATACGTCAAAAACACTGACGCGTAAGACGTATACAGTATATACAACAGAAACAGTCAAAGGGTTAAATGTCGGCTACCAAACCTGTACAAAATACGTATGACATTTAAACCGCTCCAGAGCAATTATTATTACCATCGACATGTTCACTGAGTTTAATCATTCAGGTTCTCCCACTAGTCTATTTCATGCCATATGAGAACTTGGGTCATGGAAACAGTCAGCGCGGCGTCTCAGCATTAATTATCTCAGATTCCTTCCTACAGCCACTCGGTACACTAGCTTTCACTGTCTCCAGGCCTACATATTTGTACAAATTTGCTCTTTATTGTGCATCCCTAATAGTACAAGATGTTGGCAAAAAGGAAGGTCTTGACTTCACCTGAAGGAAGCGCCAAGAAACAAAGGAAGGCGCTCGATCTTGAGGTGAAAATGAAGATTATAAATGAGTATGAAGCTGGTAAGAAAGTGCAAGTGATAGCCGATGACTTGAAGCTGGCGTATTCTACCATCTTGAAGGATAAGAGTGAAAGAATCGACAGGATTTCAAGCCATAATAACTAGGCAGTGGAAGCATGATAAAGATGCCCAAGTTAATAAAAACTAACATTATATAAAAAGGTATTGAAGGGTGGAGGGTTGGGAGGGATAAAAATAGTGACCGCGACCATTACAGAAAAAGTTACGCGCCTGAAGGGTAACTATAGAAGATCATTCTTACCCTATGCAAAGACTGAAAAAAGTGCAATTTTCTCAAAAAAAAAAAATTCCCAAGTACAGTGGTACCCCGAGTTTCGGCCATAATTTGTTCCGGAAGGCTGTTCGAGTGCTATTACCGAACGAATTTGCTTCCATAAGGAATAATGTAAATTAGAGTAGTCCATTTCAGACCCCCCAAAATACACTTACAAAAGCACTTACATAATTGTTCGAGTTGGGAGTTGTACGAAACTCAGGGTACCACTGTAATCAGCTAAGCACGCGTTTCCTGGAATATCTCAGAAGTAACTCATTGACCTATTTCATGTTGTATTACAGTTAATAATAAACTGGTTGAAAGGAATTTCCCAGCAAACATAAAACTGAATGTTTTAATTTAGGGTGGCGACACTTTTGAAGTGTAAGGGGTGATTCCTTGATTAGCGATGAATTCGTTTACTGACGGGGTCTTAGGCCCCTAACTTCATCGTTAAGTGAGGAGAGGCTGTATATGCATGCCTTATCTTTGTGTAAGTGCAGGACTCTTCAGAAATTTCAATTGAAATCATACTGCAAATCTTAGTATTTAAAATAAGAGTACTTACTCATAAGAATTGAGTCTAAAGGACCAGGCCATTCTTTGTGGCGAATCAGGTTCTTAATGTACACCATGATTCTTTTAAAAATATCCTAACCTTACAAAATCCTACCCCAGCAAGGCAGGGGTGTTCAAGATGCATCTCTCTCTAATCTGTTGGATGCTGTGAGATGCAATTCTTTCTTTCATAGCTTCCCTAAGAAGCTTTGTTATTCTTAGATGGACTAGAACTGTATTTTAGCTATGAAGGTATAACATTTTCCTTTTATCACATCCAAGCAATCCTCTAAGCCTTAATAGTGTTCTCAGCACTGTTAGTTATGATTATCACATTGTACCATTTGGTAGCAAGTGGTTAACTTGTGTTGACTTAAAGGCTGCTACTACAGCTCATAACTAGGGTGTTGTGGGTTATTCTAGCCTGATGGTTACTTCATCTAGTATATTTTTATGTACAGTGCAAATCTTATTTTTATTTTGTCATCTATACCTTTATAATGATCTAAACATTTTTAGTTAAATAGTGTTCTAAGCATGTTTAGTTAGTGTGATTACACTTGTCCTAGGTAGTAGGTTGGTAGACAGCAACTGCCCAGGAAGGTACAACTATCCTGCCCAGTGAGTGTGAAATGTAAGCCTGTAATTGTTTTACATGATGGTAGGATTGCTGGTGTCTTTTCTGTCTCATAAACATGCAAGATTTAAGGTACGTCTTGCTACTTCTACTTACTAGTTCTTGTTCTTTTTATTTCTGCTTATCTCCATGGGGAAGTGGAACAGAATTCTTCCTCTATAAGCCATGCATGTTGTAAGAGGCAACTAAAATGCAGGGAGAAAGGGGCTAGTAACCCCTTCTCCTATATATATTACTAAATTTAAAATGAGAAACTTTCGTTTTTCCTTTTGGGCCACCCTGCCTTGGTGGAATATGGCCAGTTTGTTGAAAGTAGTAGTTTACACTTTGATTCATTGTACCACTTGGTAGCAAGTGGTACAATGTGTATACTTAAGTACTGCTACCACAGTTAATAACTAGGGTGTTGCTTAGTTGTTATTTCATCCAGTATTACATTTTCATGACCAGTACTAGTTTTTCTATTTTATTGTATTATGACCAAGTGCATTTTATAATGTAGTGTTCCATAGCTTTGATGCCCTGCTCAGTAATCTTTTGAGGTTGTCAGCCTGTTGGAACTTTGTCTTTCTTAAGGCTTGAGCCAGCATCAGTTGACTCCCACTGTTTACCAGCAACTATCAGCACAGCCTTGAGTGTATTTTTACATTCATTGGTAGTAAGAAAGTCATTTTCTACATAAATAGCTGACACTATATCCTTGTTTAGAAGTTTCAACTCTTGAGACTGCATACACTTACAATGAATGACCAGGCTTAATCAGAAAAAAGGAGTAATGACTCCATTTCCATCGAGTTATGCAGATGAAAACACCTAGCCACATCATCTTTTTTAGAAGAGGTAGATGGCCCTCTAAGCCTTAAGACAAGTTATCACCATAGAGCCTCTTATCAGTTTCTTAAAGAGGGATGTGAAGGATAGGCCTTTCTGCCCTTTGGTGTTACAAGAGGTAATCTACCCACATTTATAACTAAAATTTTGCTTAAACATTTATGTTTACACATTGCTAGCACTCCCAATTTAATAGTCTTGATAAGTCTTTCATACATTTAAAGTAATCATTATTAGTGGGCAAGCACCTTAAAAACACTGTCATCTCACCCTAGTGCCAGCTTTGAATTAAGCCTAGGCCAGAGCATCAGGGCATAACCTGGGGTACTGCAGGCCTAACACGTGTCAAAAGAACGTCTCGGCCCTAAAGGCAAGAATGCTAAGTCCAGCTTTAACAGATTCTGCCAGACCAAGTTACACAAGGTTACACAGGCTACTCAGAGCTATACAAGTGCCAACACTTACACTGCTAACACCAGTGCCCTGTCTCTTGTGGAATAGATGTTTTCTTGTAGTCTCTCAGGATTGTGTTATGGTTTACAGCTAGAAGAATGTTTGGGATTTTAGCTAGTATTTAGCAGTATATTTTTACTTTTTTCTTAACCCTTAAACAGTCCAAACGTATATACGTTAGTACTGCTACTGCCCCAAACGTATATTTAAGTTTTATTTTTCCTGCCTCCATATTTGGCACGATTGGCCTGAGATGCCTGGTCAGCATAGAATGGGTCTTAACACTTGGTGTGCGCCATATTAAAAAAATCTGGGATCACTTAGTACCTTGTGGGAACACCAGTTAAATTAAGCTCCAGCTAGAGCAAACACTGCAGCAAACACCAAGGATTCACTGATGTCATGTCATATTAACACTCCCCTTCGAAGTGGAAAGTGATGTCGGCAGGCTGGCAGGCCAGCTGGCTGCCTGCCTACCTGGCCACCTGGCTGGCAAGCAGCTGGTTGACCACCTGGCTGGTCAGCTGGGTACCTGATTGGCTGTCTGTCTATATCTATCTGTCTCTGTCTCACAGGAACACATACATAAATACAATTATACATAGTGTAAATTACCTAGGATAACTAAAAAAATCAAGACAAAGTGATATAATGTGCTTGTGATCTGCGTAATACCAGTTGGTTCATGAGCTACTCTCTGAGACAAGCAGACAGAAAGGAGACGACACACAGGCAGACAGAAAGACAAGACACACAAACAGACAGAAAGACAGACACAGACAGGTTTGCGTAACAAATAAAGGAAAGCAGTGTAAGCTCGTCAAATGTCATCACTGTAATTACTGGACTGATAAGAGGAGATAAGACTACCCTCACCCCTCATCAAATGTCACCAGTCATCATTAGTGGAGATCAGATGATGTAAGGCAGTGACAAATCTTACATAATGCTTCAAGGGAACTTTATTATTTATTATTATTATTTATTATTATTATCATTATTATTATTATTTATTATTATTATTATTATCATTATTATTATTATTTGAGTACAATTTCTGTGCCTAATATTACTGTCAGAACAAAGATTGGCTATGAAATCACAAGAACTACTATAAATTGTAATTATCAGAACATAAAAATTATATAAAAATAATAAAAAAGAGAAAAAAAGGTATATCGGCAACAATTCTGCAAGTGGCAGGACTCCTGTTGATGTCAGGTGAGCATTCAGTGCCAACTTCTCCGCCTCATATCTCGGTAAGTACTGACCCTAATTTTTTTTTTTTATCCTTTAACACTTAAAAAAATGTGCTCTTTATTTCTATATATATATTTTTTTTTCAAAATATTCGGGGCACTGGGCGTGAGAACGTATATATACGTTTATACTGTTTAAGGGTTAAAGACTATGGCAGCTTTTCAAAAGGGTGACATTTTATTCATATTTTTTTTTCTTTGAAACAAAATCTCTCATCCTTTCTAATAATGTAGTTTGTTTTTTGTTTCAACCATTCTTCATAATCTCAAATGGGAACTCTACCAAAAGTTTTTATATAAAAAATGCACAATTTGCCAATCCTCTTCTTGAAGAATGTATACATGACTTACAATAGCTTAATATAAAATATTTTGATGCTGTACAATTTGTCTCTTAAAATGCAGTTCAGAGTGTGAATTTCTAATAGGTTTTAAAAGGATTTTTACTGATTTGATAACTGGTTTTTGCTCTCCAAGTGTATTATCCAGAATTAGAATATACAACATTGGTCAGTAGTTCTCAGAGCTAAAAGATTTGCATTACAGAAAGTCTGAAAGCACTAAAAATACCCTAGTTAGCTAAGAGATGTGATGACCACATTAGAAGCCATAAAAGGATATGAAAAACTGTTAAAGATTTCTTAACACTTATCAATTGAGAATATGAAACCATAATTGTAAACTGAGCAAAAAAGCAGTGCCAGAAGATTATACTACAATGTTCTGCTTAATTATGATATAAGAATTTAATGGAATTTAAGAGGAAAGTTTCAAATTTATATGATAGATTTAAACTGATGATAGGGGATACCATGAGCATAGCTCTGCTCCTGTAGCTTTAACTTTGTAATCACACACATCATAAAAAGGTGTTTATATTATATACAAGCTATTTACCAATCTGCACCTTTTGATATGTTCATGCATGAATGTTGTACACAGTTTCTAAAAGACAAAGTGTGTGTTCAAGCATTACGACAAGAATTTTTGAGAGGCAAATAAGTATTAAAACTACCATTATTGAACAAATTAAAAAAAAAAAAGACAGCTAAGAGATGAATCATAATAACTGTTTGATACTGTGGTGGCAGACTGTTTATTTTTTTATTAATGAGCTGGACGTAAAAAAATCATGTAATTTACTGCACAATTTTCCATTTCCTCAAATATATGCAAATAATTTGTTACTAGCGGTCATGCAAAGCATTTTCACTATAAAGCATTAGGACAGGAGTGTACTACACAGCTGCAAAAATTTATACAAACTGGGTTAATGAAGACAAGAAAAAGCACTACAATGACAGAATTGGTACTGCACTGTTACCCTTGAATCATGGGTGTTGTTTCTGTAGGTTCAGTGGTGTCCTTGATTTTCTCCTCAGGGGCCTGCTGTTCTGGCTTGATGCCATCTTCCTTCTGTGGCTTCATTTGACCATTTTCCTCAAGTATATCATCACTAAATCAGGAAGTGGTGAAAGATAGAAGAGATTCTAGGTTATTACCGAAAACATGCAAAACCAAATGCACTGCTTTGAAGAACAAATTTTGTGTACAGTATTGTATCTGACAATAACCACAACTCGTAGACAAAAACTAAAAATTTCTAATTTTACTAAATTTTCAGACTTGTTTAACCATAATCTAAGATTTATATTTAAGTGATTAACCCTTTAACTGTGGCATACACTGAAATTAAATTTCCTGAGTATGTGGCAAGATTTTGAGAAAAAAAAATCTTACAAATTAAAAAAGTGCATATTTTAATTGAGTGGAAACTGATAAAAACTTAGGATTTTATGGTATATTAAGTTGGCAATAAAATGATCACTCATTAGTAACAACAGTGTAGATGTGCCAATAATATTTGTTTTACAATTTGAAACCAGTTATAATTGTTTTTCAGTTTTTTATTTTTTTACTGTTGAACACTATGTACACTAGTTTCTTATATTAGATGTTTTAGTACTTCAACCATGAGTAAATGTACAGTCCAACATTGCTCCATTTGGAATCAGTATAAACTTGTGCAAATAATTATTTTTATACTTTTTACTGCTTTGGTCTCTAACACTATGTACAAAAAATACTTATGATACTACAATTGTTTTCATGTGTATTACTCCTCAAAACATGGAAACAAGTTGCATTGTTTAACTACATTGGGTTATCCTAGGTTAATTATATTTAGGTTCGAAGGAATATTCTGGGCTATATAAGTAATGTAATTTCTGTGTTCATAACACCTGTGTACGTACCTTCGAGACTATTGTAAAACATATATTTACAAGGAAATCTTATGATATTACAATTATTTCAAGGTGTAATACTCATTGACTATATTGGGTTATCATAAGTTAAATCTACAGTGTACATTTTGGCTGAATTCCACTGATAGTATCAGAAAATTTTAATAAATTTGGAATGAATAAGTCATCTTCCTGGCAGTTCTGCACCCTGTGTGCTGGCAGGGAAGCTGCTGGTGGAACAGAAGGTCAAAGTTTCATTGTTTACTTATGTTAGTTAGGCAGTGTTAACCATGATGCACTACATGGACTCGTCTAGTCTTAGATTTTTTCAGACATGGAAAAGGTTGAACTGAGGTCAAAAAATCTGGCAGGTAGAACATTTGAAGTTACGAAAAATTTCATATTAGTATGTCGGACACACAGCCATCACCTCCATATTAGTAAGTTAAAAATGCTTTATGCCCTAACTGATAACAGCAAAAATATATTCAAAACATACATACATACAGTGGAACCCCAGTTTTCAGTCCTTAATCTCTTCCAGAAGGTCGGTCGAAATCCAATTAATCCGTTCCAGACACCCAAAAATATTAACAAAAAATACATTTTATAGAGAATAACTATACGTTTTACATAAAGAAAACAATGAGAAATAAATATAAATGACTAATTTTAATGGATAAATGAACATTTAAATCACTATTACATACCTTTATTGAAAAGACTTGTTGGCGTATGGAAGAAGACAAGGAGGGGAGAGGGAGGAGAGGTTATTATTTGGAAGGGAAATCCCCCTCCATAAGGACTTCAGGTATCAAAGCCCTATCCGGGGTTACTTCCCTTCTTTGTCTTTACTGGCACTAGGACAAACTTGAGTCACTGAACCCGTCGCACAAAAAATCTATCCAGAGAGCTCTGTTTCTGGCATCTCTTTAAGATTTGCCTAAAATGGGACAAGGTATTGTCATTGAACATGTTGCAGACACGGCTTGCAACAGTTTTGTTAGGGTGATAATTCTCCACAAAACTTTGGACCTCACTCCAGTTTGCACAAATGTCCTTAATCACTGAAGAAGGCACATTCTCCCCTCTCTCTTCCTCCTCCTCTGAAGCAATTTCCTCAGCTGCAATCTGTTGCTGTTCCAGTTGAAGGTGTTGCAGCTTTTCAGTGGTTAGCTCTTCCCTGTGGTCCTCCTCCAACTCTTCCACATCCTGGCCACTCACATCCAACCCCACTTTCGAATTTTGCTACAAGCTCTTTCTTGAATTCTATCGTGTTTGTCTCCTTTACCAAAGGACTGGCACTAGGAACTTTCTTTGGCCCCATGGTGGCTTATTTCAGTCGCACTCAATAGACAAGCACAAACAATGGATTATTACGAAATGTTTCGGATGAACGCGCAGAGTATTGAAATTGAAATGTTTATTTCTCTGTAAAGATTACAATGTGGGGTTTACATATTATAAAAATATTAATTACAATTTGTGGTTTACATATTATAAAATATTAATGACAAAGAAGGCCCCTAGCATGCCTAGGCATTTCGGGCAGACTAATACTAATTCTTACTCTATATTGACACAGGTTATGGAGCATACTGATTTTAAAGTTAGGTAACTGTAGTGATTAAATAGATTTACAATAGTGAGGTAGTTCAGAATATTTAAAAATATAACACTTTGTAGAATTAGTAATGAGAATGGTTTTGTCTTGGCATGATACACAGTTTCTATTACAAGCTCCTATATTAGAGAATCTCAAGCAAACTTAGACTAGCTTAAGATTTATTAGGCAATAGCTATATTTGAAATTTTATGTTTACAGTCATTAGGGTGAGTGTAAGTGTAAATTAGGGGGACTCACAGATATAGAGAGTATGTCTATATTGTTTTGGATGTGTGCATGAATAGGTGGTTTTCATGTAGTTAGCTGACGGTGGGGTGTTAGGGAGATACTGTACAATGTTTTTTAACGGTAGTTTTGAAAATGGTGGCTGAGCCTGCAGTTCTAGAGTTTTCAGGCAGGGAGTTCCAGATTTGAGGCCCTTTAATGACATTGAACTTTTGTACAGATTTAGCCGGACATGGGGAATGTCAGAGATTTTTGTCTGGTATTGTGCTTATGGGTCCTGTCACAACTATCAAGAAAGTGTTTTAGTTCAGGGTTAATATTGAAATTTATGGTTCTGTAAATGTGGGTTGCACAGTAGTAAGTGTGGATGTACTGAACAGTGAGTAAGTTAGGTCTTTAAAGAGTGAGGGGTGGGGTTGTTGCCTGGATTGGATTGCGTGATAATTCTTACTGCGGCTTTTAGTTGGGTTATTCCTCATTGAATGAGTGATAGAGGCAGACGGAGTCATGTACATGTGAGTAGCCGCGTCCCGGGTGGGAAGAAGCGTCTGATATGGACAATTTCTGAGTGGAGGTATGAACCCTGGAGTAAAATTTTGCCCAAAAAAGTGGTCGAAATCCGGATTGTATGATATCTGCACCGGACGAAATCCGGGGTTCCACTGTATTTAGCAGAAAGTGATACTTTCTGGAAGTAAGAAATTTTAATTTGTACAATCTGTGGAGGACCACAACAGTAAAACTCTTACTACTGTACTTTCAATTGCATTTTTACTGATAGTATTCATTAGTACTGTAATGTTTTACAGGTTATAATATTCTTGTTTGGTAGTCCGAGTCTTCTAATTACAAACTTTGTCTATTTGTGTTATAACTGAAAAATAAATTTCATAATTCAGAATCCACAGACATTCAACAATAAGGTGTACCCCCCATCCATTAGCCCATTAATTCAAGGATTCACTATACATACTTTACTATTACAGAAGTACAGTGGACCCCCGAGTTTCGGTCATAATTCGTTCCAGAAGGCTGCTCAAGTGCCATTACCGAACGAATTTGCTCCCTTAAGTAGGTTAAGTAGGTTAGTCCATTTCAGACCCCCAAAAATACACTTACAAAAGCACTTAACAATAGTACACTTACATAATTGTTCGAGTTTTGAAGTGACCGAAACTCGGGGGACCACTGTACATCAGATGTTCAATTATTTATTTGTTAATAAAATATAGTTACAGTACAGAATTATGGTTGATAACACATTTTGTGCTTTAATGTTCACATCAGCTTACCACAGTTCTGATGGGTACTGTTCAATTCCCATTTTAAGTCTTGCTCTCCAATAAGCACTAAAATATTACATTTTTTTTATTTTCATGCAGTGTTACAGAAATCTGCTTTGTACTACTGTACACCAAAAATGATTAACAAATGCTACACATAGATGGAATATTGAAGGACAAAGTAACACCAAGCAAGGTAAAATCAGAGTTCACATTGCCAGCTAAAGAACTGCAATTAAACATGAAAAACTGTCAAAATAAGGAAAACTGGACATAAACTATTTTATGAAAATGTTTATACATATTATATAGTATTATTTTATCTTTACTCATATTATAAATTACGTACATGTATTTATGTAAAGCCAACAGTGGCTACTTCATTTTATAGAAATATACTATTACACTAAAGGTTATGTAATATTTCTAATAAAAGTATAAATTAACAAGATATTTTAAAAGCTGAAAAAGGGAGAAAAAAAAAATGTACTGTAGTGGGCCCCCATGAAAAAAAAAATTGTACTGCATCCAAAATCTAGTATTTTAGTATCAACCCTATATGCTGTAGTTTGAAACTGGTCAAAATTATAATAAATAAATAATTAAAAATCACAAACACACTAAATCTTGAAAAAGTATTTAATCTTGGTCATGCAACAGCTTCGATGCTTGAAATTATAATAATGCCCTTAAATGCAAATTATGCACAATCATAAGCAACTATAGTAAATTAATTTTTATAGCTTCTCTTACGTCTCTTTCTCAGACTTAGTTTCTACTTTTTTCTCTGAAGGTTTCTGAAGTTCCTTCTCTGGGATTGGTTTTTCATCGATGGTTTTGGTTTCATCCGTGGATTCTTCGTTGAGAGTATCAGCACTATAGGGAGGGAGTGGAAGAGGCAGTGTAACACCTACACAGATGTGAATCTAGAGCTATATACCGTAGCGTTGCTTATACTGTACACTATAAAGCATCGTACTATAGTAGGATCTTTACGTGGTTGAAGCTGTTAACTACAAAATATTTTTAATAGTCTAATTATGGTAAAGATGAAATTTATATGGTTATTATATACAAAAGCATACAAATTTACTAAAAACTACTTTTAAAGTAATAGAAAATTAGATGTTAAGAGAAAATGTACATGTATATGACTAGGGGTTACTTACCTGGCATTTTTCCCATCCTCAAGCATTGCTTCTTTATCTTTATCTTTTGCTCCTCGCTTCCTGAGAATAGCTGCAGTTAAACCAGCATTATTTGTACAAAAGCAAGCCACATCGACAACCACAGCTATGATGAGTACTGCGATGACTACAATTGCGATGATAATACCAATTCCAAGATCTGATTTCATGGCTTCTTCAGCATTGGGGCCTGAGGGTATGATATAATGAGGAATAACTCACCTCAGTGAGCCACCACTACCACTGAAATCTTGACTATTAACATGCACTTTTATATTTATTAATATTACCCAGTGATTTTGTAGTGCCAAGTTTTCAGAGCTGGTTAGGGTGAGCCCCATTTCCAAACCTGCCCACATTACATGTCATCACAAACTTTCTAGCACTAATTATGAATACTGATGTTATTTGAGGCCAACTAATTATTTTGCCTTCTCTAAATTCTGTTTACAGTTATTATACTGTATTTTATGACTTTGGAAGATAGAGTTTATGTTGCATGCAATGTGGCAAGAATTATATTAGTAATGTATAAATGGTAATTTATTTTTGATTTTCTGAAGCACTAACTTGTGTAAAAATTTATCAATCTTATGTTGCAGTATTTTTTTTAATCTGTCCTTGAAGAGACCAATTAGTGGTATCAAATTTATTTAACATGTTAACAAAAAAGAACCCTCCTGCCCATTTGGTATCAGAGAGAAAGAGAGAGAGAGGAAAGTAGAGTTAATAGTGCAAGAGAATAAGTAGTGAACACTGACAGCCATTACAATAGGAATGATGCTCAAGAGTTAACATATGCTGCAGTAGGGAAATCCGTTTGTAGTACCCTCACTTACACTACTTGGCGCTGCACTGGTGGCTCCCAAGATGGAGGTACGGTGGATGGTAGTACTACTGGCCGACCCTGGCGGGGCAGATGGTAGGCGGCCACCACCCAAGCCTGCCTTACCTAGCGCCCAGTCAGAAAACACTGACTACTGAGAGGACATGGGGGGGAATGGGGAAAATATGGTGGGGAGTTGGTGGTTATCTTAGGGAGGGTGGACAGAGAAGGGAAGAGGAGTACAAGTGGCCATTAGGGAGTGCAGAGGATTCAGCTTCTAGGTTGAAAAAGAGTTACTTTGGAAGAATTTGTCAGTAATAGGACTAGACTCTTTTAGATGGCACACTTAAACACTGTAATTTAGTAGGAATGAAAATGAAGGGATGTAAATACTTTACTGTACTCTCTAAGTATCCACAAGTTCTGCTTTCACAAATTGACCTATCTACGAGTTTTATTTTACTGTATAGTACATGGACATACATTTACTCATAAGCAATTTGCCCACATGTGTCATGTATCAATGAGCTCAACTCATTAATACATGACCTACATATGATATTCCATAATCTGTGGGCCAGACAACCAGAAGTAGACTTAATACAGTATTATGCAGATGCAAAATTTGCAACTTACACTATATTGTGCAATGATTTATGAGCTGGCTGGACTCCCAGAAACATGAATTTTATATCTGTATGCTATTAAACCATCTTACATATTAGATCCATTTTTACAACTAATGTAAAATAGTGCTGATGTTTCACTATTGAAACGTCCGTGTATGGAGGCTTGGACTGTATCCTACCATTTCCCTACTGAAATACAGGAAAAGATAATTGTCTGCAAATTCAGTCCATGAGCTTCTCATGGAATGTCTCTCTCATGGAAGCTAAAAGAGCACAGTAATCCCAGCAGATGAATATTTAAATAGATTGGAAAGGCAAAACAGAGTTGGTAGTGGTGTTGATAAGAGGTCCATGTTAAAAAGGGTCCCAAGCATCAAATGTAGTCAGTTCAACCCAGTGTACCATTAAACTGTGTGGTCCTAGTAAGCCTAACGATATGCACACAAATAACATGTTATGCTTAGCAGCAGCATTACGCACGCACGCGTGTATGCACAAACACACACAGGAGATAAAAATGTAAGCTATTATTAATGCTAAACAGAGTTAGTATTTCTGGAAATATCAATATAATTTTTTTAACAAAGTACAGTACATAAAAACTGCTGAAACATTTCAAACAAGGCAAGTGAAAAAATGTACAATTCATACAGATTGACAAAGCTCTGCCAACAGCACTCAAAATTAACAGACTTTGTTCTATGTGGACAAGATTATACAATTTGAACTTGTCTGTTTAGTTGACCTCTATCTTCGAAGTTTGTGCAGAGCAAGGCGAGTGCTACTACCAATGCATTCCTTATAAGAACAAAAAGTCAGAGTACAGTGACTGGAACAATACACAAATAACCCGCACAAAGGAGAGGAGGAGGAGCTTGTGACGATATTTCGATCCAACTTGGACCATTTACAGTCACACTGAATTTCTTAAAATGCTGTATTGTAATACGATAAAGATTTTTGATTCACAGTAGTAGTATAAAATTTTAAATTTCTTATTTGAGTTTAAATTTTACTTTGCATTATATCATACCATAATTATATCCACTATATATACTCATGCAAGACCCACTTACAGCAAGACTATATATTGATCACAAAGACAAGGAACTGAAATCTGGATGAATAATACAGTGGACCCCCGATTTCGTACTGCTCCCAACTCGAACAATTATGTAAGTGTATTTTTTTAAGTGCTTTTGTAAGTATAAACGGACTAATCTAATTTACATTATTCCTAATGGGAATAAATTCGTTCGGTAACGGCACTCGAACAGCATTCTGGAACGAATTATGGCCGATAACTGGGGGTCCACTGTATTTACTTTCTCATTATCTTCCTGTGGATTTATTAAAATATGCTTAATCCTTAAACTGTGGCATACACGGAAATAAAAATTACTGTATATTTTGCAAAATTTAAAAAAAAAAAAAACTTGTAGACAAAGAGTACAGGCAGGCCCCGCTTATAAAGCAGGTTAGGTTCCAGGCTAACACTGTAAAGCTAAAATCACTGTAAAGTGAATCATAGCCTTTTTTTTTTCACTTTCAAATGCATATAAAAGCCTGATAACATGTTTATAACATCATGTCTAAAAAATGTATATACAGTGCACACATTACTTACCTTAAAATATTTTTGTCCTTAGCTTATAGTGAGTGGTGAATATATTTATTGTAGGAAGTCTGAATAAATAATGGGTATAATTGAAAACCGCTCTATTAGCGAAATGCCATAAAGCGTAGTGCTGTAAAGCAGGGCCCTCCTGTATTTTTTTAGAGGAAAATAAAATAAAGAAACATGAAGGCGGATGATAACTTAGGGTTTTGCAGTGTGTTGAACTTGGCAAAAAATGATCACTTTGGGCAACATTAACGTAAATACACACAGCAATATTTAATTTTCTAATCTCTGCTAACTTATTATTTTTTGTTTTCTCAATATCTAAAACTATGTACACTCTACTCTGTTTTGATAACAGCTCATTCAAGGTGTTTCAATACTGTACTCAAAACATGCAGAGAGCTATAGCTCCAATTGCAACATTTACTATAAATTGGTACAAATATATTGTTTATCTTATTTCAGTTAGCTTTGTTTTCTTACACTATGTACAAGGAAATCTTATATTTACAATTGTTTCCAGATGTGATACTCCTCAAAACAGGGAATTAACTAGTGGTTATCCTGGCGAGAAAAAAGTCTACATACTGTAGTGTATGCTCTTTGATAGCATGCTACTATTAGAATGATGAGATTGTGATAAATTTAGAACAATTAAGGTAGTATTATCTTGGCAGTTTCACAACTGTTTGCTGGTGAGGCAGGACAAGTGAAACAGTGTTCTCAATATGCACTACATGGGCTTGCCTGGTCCTAGGTTTTTTTTCCCAGGTGTGAGGTGGTGGTAGCAATCCAAACAATTAAGCTGAGGAATAAAATGGAAGTAGGCAGCAAATATAAAGCCACAAAAATTATTGTACAAATCAGAAAGAGCCTGGTTCCCACCATATACGTACTAGTATTATATCATAAACAGTTTAAGGGTTAAAAATAAAAAATAAAGTAAAATATAAAATTCTCTTGGAGTTTTTAATACATAGGACAGGAATATGGTACTAACAACATGATGGTAAGAAATTCAAAGTTTGTAGGTCAAACATTTTCCAAAGACTTGTCAAATTTGCGTATAATGCATGTAAAGTATGCATTATATAATTTCAGGAATGAAGAACATGCTACAATATCAGATCATCACAATGTACTAGTACCTTAACAATGCTTTTCCAATTTACTAGGATACTATATGTGTACTTTTCAATGGAAAAAATAAATAATGCTCTGATAAAAAGACGAGATGAGAGAAAATTCTTAGAATATACACTTTGACTGCAAATTCAACACTTACATCCAACACACATCTACAAATCTTTCAAAACTATGGGCATTCCTTCTAAAATACACTACAGTACTACACTCCACAAATGTTACTCTCTACCATTCTAATCTATCTCTTCCTCACTTGTGGCATCTGAGTATGGGAATCTACAATAGCTAATCACATAAATCACCCATTATCCAACAAAAATCAGTTATTAGAATGATCATTCAGTCTGATTCCAGACAACACATACACCCCCACTATTCAAAAGTTTAAAATTACTCAATATTCAAAACATTCACACCTACCATGCAAGCTATACATAGTACACAGCACCTAATTCAAACATCAGCCCAGCACACACTATTCCTGAAGAGCTGCAATAGAACACACTGACCCAATACTAGAAACAAGTATCTCTTTGATATACCATATGTTCGAGTCAACCTATCAAGAAACTCCATGCAAATAAAAGGCCCTAAAACTTGGAAGTCCCTGCTAAAAGATGATAAAAGATATCTGTCAACTGCTTCACAAATAGTGATAAAAAGACCATATTAATTTGGTGTAAATTTTGTATAGATTAATTAATTTATAGTAAAAAATATCAACTGCAACTTGTTTATCCAGTTCAAATCAGTATTTATACGTCTGTGCATATATTATAACCAAAATTTCCCTCCACTTCAATATTAACTACAGTAGACCATCGGATAATGCGTAATCTGTTAACACATTTTCCCTATAACATGGTTGCAAAACTGGCATTTTTTTTGGTAATCACACCACAAAAAATCATTTAACATGGTGGAGTACATGTAGGGAATAATGTGACACATGGTGCATTTTTTACCCTCCACCTCACAGTAAGCCTCAGGACAAGTCCATGGGTCTTACTGGCTAGTTGGTGGGAGCCTGCAAACTAGTGACAGAGAACAGGGTACTGGGTAAACAAGGGTGACTGAAGTTTTTGAGTGAAGGGGTAAGAGTGGCTCAGGAGTGCATCCTGTTGCTAGTAAGTTTATTTAGGTACAGGTACACATAGTAAGTGCAATTATCATACATAGTTTAACGTGTGTAAATTACTAGGATAACCCAAAAAAGTCTGATTTATTTCCATTGGGATTGCTGCTGTTCCAAATTACCTTCACCTGTTATACGTTCCATGTGGCACACAGTAACCTCTTCCATACTACCAGCCCCTATAATTCCCCTACAGCCACATACCTTAACCCATAACAAGCCTCCAACCCACAATTGCCTCCCTCACCCATGCCACCTGACCTCATGACCACACCTTACCCGATATTGCACTCTTTAACACCATCCACATATCTAATCACTTAATCACTCACCACCCCATTATTCCTGACTCCATTGCTCAAGATTCATGTCTTACAACAACTCGACTCATGAAGGAAACCTTCATGTAAACATAGTGAAATCAATGAAGCTAGATTGATAGGTAAACCAAATGGAAAAAAAACAGTTTTGTTAAATTTCAATCTTGCAATTAAAGAAATAACCTATTACAGTCATTTATGTTAATGAATGCCTTACAAAGAAAAGACAGAACATTTTCTATAGACTAAGGAAACTCCATCTATAGAGAAAAATCCACCAGTGTTTTGCGAGAGGGTAAAACTGTAGTAAGAAGATCAACCACAGGCAAGAGATACTACATAGCTAGTAAACATGATCCAACAAAATTCTTTAGTGATGCTGCCCTAGCTGAATCAGATTAAGATGCAGTTTGTACCCACTTATCTCCATGAACAAAGTTATGTACCCCCTGTAACTGTCATTCCTTGTCTAAATACAGTGATACCTCGCATATCCGGCCTGCCATTATCCGAACCTCGCCAATATTCGAACAGGCCCTGGGAAAGTGCAGAATTCTAAAATTATTACTGAAACATCCGAACAGCCATTCGAATATGGCAGAAGGCTGAATCAAACTTGGTGTGCACTTTAATGTACCGGTTGGCCACTAGGAGCCATGCTCTTTGTCTTCCTTTTAGCATTATTACAGCTGTGTTTTGTCCTAGCTATCTTGTGTATGGCACCAAAGAGGGCCAGGAATGTGCTTACTCTAGAAAAAAAAGAGGGAAATATTGTCGCACGTGGATGCAGGTTGGTCCAAGGCTGGGAAAAAAACTACAGAAGATGACGTTCAGGACTGGCTAGAGTGTGACGAAGATGACCTTGGTGTGCAATCTCTGATGGATGCAGAGATTGCAAAATCAGTGTTGCACTCGGAACATTCTGAAAGTGACGACGACGACCCAATGCCTTCAAGACCAAAAACTTCAGCAGCAAGGGCAGGTGTCGAAACACTTTTGGAGTATTTGGAGCATCCACTGTCCACAGCCCATTTGAAAAGTTATGGTCCTGTGGTCCGTGAAATCCGGGAGGCTGTTATTTTAGCCCCGAGTGTCTGGTCCCACCGCCAGATAACGTTGGACTCGTATTTTAAACCTACGCCATTGCCAATGGCGATATGATGGGGTGCGGATGGCGATATGACAGTACGGATGCGCATTTCTTTCCCCCTCACGTATCCGGAAACTCCGTGTTTCCGAACCGGTGTCGGCCCATATAGTTCGGATATGAGAGGTATCATTGTATTGTGTATTGTTCAAATAGCTTTACTGCTTACTGTCAACTGTTATCATTGTTAGCAATTTAAGCAATATCATGTAATACTGTTAGTCCCAAGCTTTTGTGTAAAAATTGGTATCCTTTTGACCTAGCTTTTAAATTGTATTTTTTTTAACAAAATTTTTTGATTATCTAGTTACTTACTACAAAATTTTACCATTATAGAGTATTCTAGTTGTTTACTTTCATTATATCAGCTTACTATAAATAACATACTACTCCACAATTATTTAAATTTAATACAGTGGAACCTCGGTTTTTGTATGCCTAGTTTGTATGTAAAACTATAGTTATTCTCTATAAAATGTATTTTTCGTTAATATTTTTGAGTGGAACGGAACCAATTAATCCATTCCAGACACCCAAAAATATTAACAAAAATGCATTGATAGAGTATAACTATAGTTTTACATACAAACTAGGTCATACGAAAACCGAGGTTTCACTGCACTGTATAAGTTACTGTATTGTTTAGTATAGGAAGACCTCACTGATGGAGCAGGTTAGGTCCCAGACTCCTGCTGAAAAGTGAAAATCACTGAAAAGTGGAATACTACCCTTTTCTCACTTTCAAATGCACATGAAAGCCTGATAACATGTTTACACTATCACATATTAAGTGCACAATAGAGCTAGGCCTAAAAAAAGATATGAACGAAAAATGAATGTACAGTACACACATTACTTACCTTAAAATATTTTGGACCAACAAACAAATGAATGAACAATATAAAGGAAATTGGATTTGTTAGTTATCGATCCAGATTTTAATTTGTTTAACCGCAGTGACAATGTTCTTCCAAAAATCTGTCTTTATTACACAGCAAGTGAGAACTATAATGACTTCTTAGCACTCCTTAATTCTTTAAATGTTAGTATGTCTTTTATTGTTCTTACTGAAACCTGGCCTACACGTCACAGCCCCTCCCAGAAAAAAATGGAAATATATGAAGCCAGCAGGATTTGAACCTATATCTGCAGCTCTCCATGAATGTAACTCCCAGCCAGCCTGACAATTTAAACCACTCAATTACAGATGCTTCATATGTTAGGTAGCCTGCTGGACTGCAAGCCATGTTTTTCCTAACACTGGGCATACCAGTGAGCCTCAAGCAGGTCAGCGACTAGCTACTCTCATTGAGAGCCGCTGATTTGTGTTTAAATCCTGCTGGATGTGATACTTCTTTGCAAATACTTTCACTTATTTCTGCGAGGGGACAGTGTAATATCGCTTAGAACATACAGGAAGAGAATGAAATAGCTTGAGGTTCACTAGTGCACAGCATTAAAAGAAACATAGCTTGCAGTACAGCAAGCTATCAAATGTTATATGAAGCATCTGTAGTCAAGTGGTTTAAGGCATCAGGTCGGTGAATAGGTATAGTACACTCATGGAAAGCCACCGATCTGGGTTCAAATCCTGCTGGCTGTGAGGTTTCTTTATGTACATATGCGCACGTGCACATGCACGTATGAACGTGTCGAAAAACTATCATAAAAAGTCACTCAGTATCTAAACATTAATACAACAGTCAAGTTGTACGTCTGATTATTATACATTATTATACAACAATATTAACTTGGACACAATTGCAGTATCAATACACAAATTGTATCTGAAAGAACATATAATTTTTTTACTACACTACTTTTTTCCATGAGCTATAACACAGGCCATGCATAAACAAAATACAAATGTACCCCTTTGGAACTCAACAGAAAAATCCCATGTAAATTAAAAAAAATTACACAGTACACACAACTATGCTAGTTCACAAACATTACTCGGAGGGTAAACAAAACTAGAATACACTAAGTGAATGAGGCACATAAGATATCACACCAAGAAAGAAAAATATTGTAGGAAAGTTGGAAGTAAACAATTCTCCTCTTATGTTGTAACAAAAGGAAGAGACTTTCTAAAACAATCTACAGATGACTAACATATATATAATAAGCACCAGGACTTCAAAACTGGGAGATAGTGTGTAGGGAGTTGGAAGTTTTTAATAAGGTTGAATCTTGGTGGGGCAAGAGAAATAGTTTCTATGCAGAATACTGTTTGATTGGAAACTTAGAACAATGACTCTGGGGAGCAGCAGTTTCTGTTTTGTCTAACCCATATCTCTCGTGCTGTATTTCAAACTTTCTTCAAGAAGTGGCAATAAGATGCTAATAGCAGCTTTATCTAAACATATTTGCTTGATCTAGCCTGTTCTAAGTTCATAGGACCTGTTTGCATGAACTCTTCCACTTTTTCCTTGTAAAATATATCACTTGTATATTTGCAATCATGTCATCCATCATTCTTTCCACATATCCAACCCATCTTTTAAGTATTTCCCCAAATTACTTAACCTAATATTCATCTCTTACAATGTCTGCCACCTTTTATCCTCCTTTATTTATTACTCTCCACTTAATAATACCAGTTGTGCTTTACTTCTGCTTGATTTAAAAAATTCTCTCATTCCCAGTAATGTTTTTATAGGTCAGGGATGGAAACAGTGGTCATATACCAAATCCTTTCTTCATAATACAGTATTATGTAATGTCTCCAGTGTACCATCTGGATGGGAAGGGGATTACTCAAGATCACTGACTGGGAACCAGAATAATGTTTGAAATCTGGAGATCTGGCATGGGTAAGTCAATGTCTCAAAGAGAAGTTTGAAATATATACTGTGGATGTTAAATAGAAATCTTAATAACTAAGAAGCTATTATGATTGCCAAATAAATGAAATGTATGTGTAATTTACAGGAAAGCTATGGGTTTCAATAAGGGTGCAGTGGAAACATCATTAACCCTTTCAGTGGCCGTCACTTAGAACTACATCACTGAGGTCAGGGTCCTCACGCAGTTCTACAGCATGAGGTCAGTTCAGATAAGCTGTGAGTGGTAAATTCTGGCTTAGATACAAGAGATTGGGTCTGTGCAGTGTGTACAGTATACAGAAAATCCTGCCTCACCCTGTGCACGATGGGAAAAACAGAATTCTGACCGTGTGTATGATCTAAAATAGTGGTGCCGAAGTGTTTTCTCAGATGGCTTTTATAGTTTTATTGGCTGTTTCTTGGTATCATTTGAAAGAATGGAAGACATGCTACTGAAATAAGAGATGATTTTGATTGGCTTCAGGACCAGAAGTATCTTGAAATTGAACTCAAGTAGCAGAAGAATTTTATTTTTGCCAATATTCCCAAGGACAGGAAAGACCCCCATATACTCCCCCCGAGTCTGTTTTATGGGTTTTTAATATGTCTGGTTTAATTATTGGGACACTGTAAACCATGACCAATTATTCCTGGTTATATTTATTATCCAATAGAGTAAATCTTCTATTTTTGTGTGATTATGAATTGAAAATAGAAGGTAAGTGTAATATAGGAGAGTCCTAGGGATATTATTAATGAACAGAAGAAATTATCTTTTAAACTATTTTTAAACTGGTACTTTTAAATTTGCATGAAATTCTGAAAATTACCTACTTTCGTGCATTTTATAAGGTACTTGAAGGGGGTATTTCTTGTACTTTGATAAAATGGAAGGCATACTAGTGAAATAGCTAAGAATTAGGTTGAATAGAGCAGAGTAAATAACATGAAATAGGCCTCAGTGGGCAAAATCGCTGATGCATAAATTGCCAAAACCTCTAAATTTGAGTTTGAGTAATTCCATTAGTTTACCATCAAATTTCATACTTTTGGTATTGTTACCTCCAGAAAAAGATTCTCTTCCATTATAGAAATATTAATTTTGGGGATCTGGACAGTGAAAGGGTTAAAAGCTCTTAAGACTTAATCAAGACACTAGGCACTAAACAAAACATTGTGTACAATGCGAAACATCACAAAGAAAATATATCTACTAGAATCAGGTGCAAGAGTTCATCTCTGTTAAGACAAACTTTCAGCAACTAATAACTAATTCTAATTTCTTGTAGTCACTACCTGTACAGACTTATCACAAGACATAATCAAGTTGATATTTTTTTTTAAGAACTTTTTTCAAGCTACTAGTTAGCCTTCATTTAGATTTGTTCTTTTCATTCTTTAGTGATAAATAAAAATTCAATCTTATGAATATCTTGTATTTCCAAACAATTTGTACAATATCTTAATTACATTCAGCATCAGAGTAAGTGGGCAACTGGTCCTTAGTGAAAGGCGGTTCTGATTGTTGCCTGCACTAAAAGAAGTCACCGGCAAAAGAAAGGCAGAGAAACGGTATTGTATGAATCACCACAACTAGTACCAGGGATGAGAGAGCCGAGGCAGCAGGTCTAAATGAAAAGCAGGTTGAGAAGCAAAATAGACTGGAAAGCAGCACCAGTACATGGTTACTTGGTATTTGGGTAATATACTGGAAGATTGGCACATATTTTAATTTACTTATACAGACTTAAAGGTTCTTTACAAGTTATGTATTGCTAGAATGCATTGCAAATAAGTGGTATGATTGCATAGTAAAATTGTTGCCTATGTGAGGTATACTGTAGAAGATTTTTCAGCACCACTTTGCAGAATGCGATAAAACTCTTCACAAATCAAATGTAATTAATGCTCTACTTTCATATGAAAACCTATGTAAATCCCAGAATCAACCAACCTAGTATATTCTTCCATGAATACAGTGAAGTACTGTGTATATACTTCTTTTCAAGTTACTCTAACTTTCAGCCCCTCTTGTCTATCATTATTTTACTCTTTCTGGATTCTTCTGGTAACTTTGGAAATTTTGCTCTCGCCTCACATTTTGTATATACAGTGGACCCCCGAGTAACGAACAAAATTCATTCCAGAAGCCTGCTCAAGTGCCATTACCGAACGAATTTACTCCCTTAAGAAATAATGTCAAGTAGGTTAGTCCATTTCAGACCCCCAAAAATACACTTACAAAAGCACTTTCAATATTATACTTACATAATTGTACGATTTCCGGGGTGTTCGTAACTCGGGGGTCCACTGTACAGTGTGCAACACCATTACTAAAGTCTTCCATTATGTAATTTAACATCATACCTTATAATAATCTACCTGGAGGTCATTCCGAGGGCCATTGCCCCCCCCCAGGCCAGTCCTTGACTTGGGCTACGAGGGCACTGTCGCTCGGAATGACCTCCAGGCAGATTATTAAAAGACGTATAAAGTTAAATTACATAATTATTAAAACTTCTTGTATGAGACTTTTGAATAACATAAATATTAAGGACGGTTACATAAATAGGATATAGCATTAGCTAATGTGCAGTGATATTTAATGAAGGATGCCTGCATCCCTTGCAAATGTCATTAGAAGATTGTGGATCATAAAAAAATGACAGTTAAAAAAAAAAAAAAATGCTATTTTATGGCATGAGGTTTCACAAATATAGCCTAACTGGCAAATCTGCAGCAAAACTGTATACAGTAGGGCCCCACTTATACGGCGGGTTAGGTTCCAGGCTACCGCCGTAAAGGTGGTAGTTATGGCAGCTTGCCTGGATACCACACCTATGTGCAATATACGACATTTACAGCACTCCAGGGTGATAAAATACACATACAGTACACTCATTACTTACCTTAAAATATGTGTAGTCTTAATGTAGGATGAGAGGTGAGTATGTATTGTAAAAAGTCAGGTGTGGTAACTCGCTCAGCTACCACACCTACACGAAATACATGACTTAAATTTATTATTTATTATTATTACCATCGACATACGTACTTTGTTCACCAAGAGAACGAGTAAATGAGAGCAAATGCAGAAAATGTAAACAGACAAGCATGTATTAATACCTGTCTGGTTTTGGTTCATACAAGTTCATTTCTCATACGTTTGTGAAACTTTTACTGCAATACAAACACCTTACATGGTGTACAAGGTGTCTTCACATGTGTGCAGTAGAATAAATAACAGCAACACTCCCATTCTCATGTGACACTATTTTTAGATGCAATGGCACTCTGAGTGAAAGCATATGAAAGGTATAATTTTCTACAGTTACCCCCAATAATACTACTGTGTACACATTTTCTCTGGTTTTGGACTAGAGAAAACATAATTCTAGGTGTCACTCCTACAAGCCACTTGGCTACCACATCTCATATTTAAGTCAATCTGTTCCACTGTGGGTGTATGTATAATGTTTATATGTTATATGACGTGTTTCTTACATAATTTTGAGAAAAATATCCTAGATGGATTAATGAAAATGTCTATATTAATGTAATATATGACATTTAAAGGACCCCATAATAATTATTAATATGGCATCTTCAACACTGGGACACTCTTAGTGATTGTAATGTGTACCTGCATGCCAGCACAGTGTGTAAGTTTATTTAGGTACAGGTACATAAGTATAATTATAAGAGTATATATAAAATATGTAATAACTTTAAAACACTTGAAATTTTGGAAAGTTTTCAGACATAATGGAGAGACATGGAGCTCACAGAGGATGTAAACAAAGTGGCGTGCAGAGACCATATTAGCGAGTTAGGTGGGGGCAGAGACGTATAACGAGTTTTGGTCATAATTTGAAATGTCCATATTAGTGAAATGCCGTAAAGTGGAGCCCTAAAACATGGATATATACACAGCTCAACATGTGACTTGCAGTTGTGCATGGTTTCTTTATCTTGTTTTTCTAGTGTCTTAATGCACAAATAACTTTTTGTGCAAAAAATGCTTGAGCCACATGTTTTTACATGACTAGGCAAGTATATATAATTTTGCTGTCACAGATTCACTATCAAGTTGAAGCTTAGGCAATAGTTATATTCATCTACACTTTCCTCATCATCCCTGCTGAAGTCACTATCATCTAGTGAAGTAAATGCCTACTTCTTCAGTGGAGGAGGAGGAGGGTCTTTTCAGAGAACAAGGCTAAGGGACTAGTTAGGTATATCTTATGGTTAGAAAGCTTGTATTGTATTTTCATCACTTCTCATAGGCAGTTCATTATTTCTGTGAACCTCTTTAATGCAATTTCTGTGAAAGTCATTACAGTTTTTGACACTACAACTTGCATCACTGATACCTATGTATGTACAGCACAGAACCTGTACAAAGATTTTGTCCTGTTTGACTCTCAAATTAACTTCTCTCCTTGCCATGGTATCAGACATGTCACTGGCCTCCCATAGTGCAATACCATACTGCCTCTCATAATGCACTGCATTTACCAGGATTCTTTTTTTTTTTTAGGTGGGATAAGACCACACCCAACTCCCCCCTTTCCATATTTTATTTCATAGTGTAAGAAAGTGAATAATTACATGCAATAGCAAAGATAGCATATACACATTTTCATTAAATACATATTGTGCTTCTTCAAAACTAATAGCTTTAAGGTAGCTGAACATTTTCTGGGAAAGATACTATAGATCACCTTGAGGAGGTTTAAGCTCTGTATAACGATAATTTTAAAAACAAGTATTGCTCTGAATCACTGTGTAAATTGCTTAAGAATCTCTTTGATACAGCCTTAATTAGATCCAGCTAATATTTTTAGATATACAGTGGTCCCTCGGTTTTCGCCAAAAATTCGTTCCAGAATGCTGCTCAAGTGCCATTACCGAACGAATTTACTTCCTTAAGAAATAATGTCACGTAGGTTAGTCTATTTCAGACCCTCAAAAATACACTTGCAACAGCACTTACGAAAATACACTTACATAAATGTTCGAGTTTGGAGATGCACGAAAACCGAGGGACCACTGTACAGTGGAACCTCTACTTACAAGTTTAATCCGTTCTGTGACCTTGCTCGATATCCCGATTTGCTCGTATGCTGAGTCAATTTTCCTCATTTAAATTAACTGAAATGCAATTAATCCGTTCCGGCTCTCAGGAGGCACAGCAAGATACGTACTTAAATATTTTGCTAATATCAACTCTACGGCTTATTTATCTATCACAATT
This sequence comes from Cherax destructor, assembly GCA_009830355.1. NCBI lineage: Eukaryota > Metazoa > Arthropoda > Malacostraca > Decapoda > Parastacidae > Cherax > Cherax destructor. The sequence continues at coordinate 142,640 of WNWK01000036.1, forward strand.
CATCTAATATGACATAATAAACAATATAAATAATATAGAAACTTGATATATACTTTAGAATGAATAAAATATGTCATTGTGACAAGTGGAGGCGGCCATAACTGCTCCAGCATTGTTGTGGTATTCACTGCCATCTATTTCGAAGCTGTCTATTATTATAATTATTATTATAGTACATTATTATTATACATGTATTATTATTATACATGTATTATTATTATACGTATTATCATTATTACATATGTATTATTTATTAGTACGTACATATTCTTATAATAATTTATATTACGTATATTATTATATTATATGTACACATTATTATTATTTATTAGTACGTATGTATTCTTATAATAATACTCTTGCTTACCATTTGGAATTTTTATTCACACAAAAAATAGAAAATTTACTGTTATGCAGACTACTGCATTATTGTAATAATTGTATAAATAATGTCAACCCGTTCATGACTTGCGTATTTTAATGGCCAGTCGGACAGGTACTGGATGGTGACGTCATTTGTTTACTGTTCAACATCGCCAAAGAATCGAACATTTCTGCTACTTTGAGCTCAATTTAAAGGTACTTTTCATTGTGAAACCAATCAAAATGACATCTATTTCTGTAATATATCTTCCATTCTATCAAATGAGACCAAAAAAACGAGAATACATCCATAAAAACCATACAAAAATACCGCTAAGGGGCGGCTAATGGCCGAGAAGTGAACTCCGTTATTTTTGGTCCAATTTCTTTCATTTTTGGTGTATGTTAAGAAGCATCTTTCCGTCATACATTGCCCAAGTTTCAGTAAGATAGCCCAACAAACAACTGAGAAAAAATATTTACCAAAATTACCAAAATTATAACTTAGTTAAGCACCTCTGGCAAGACAGTGATGGAGTGAATGATGATGAAAGTTTTCTTGGCACCCTGCCTTGTGAATCGCATGGTTAATAAAAAAAATTATTATTAATTTAGGAACTGAGCATAGATCCATCCCTAGATCAAGAGCAAAGCCTCACAGCCAAGGAACCTCCCTTGAGGTTCGCCGCATCTTGAAATTCGCGCATCTGAAGCAAACTCGCACGTTGCACTAGAGAGTTCCACTGTTGTTAAAAATAAAGGTTTGCTGGGTTTTTTTCTGTTTTGTAATTTGTTGTAATGTACCTGCCTACTCAAGTTATCTGTAATTTTTTAAATTTAGATTAAATAGAATAAAAGTACAGTAAGTGTAAAGGCCATATAAAATAAGAATGTCTGATAATGGTAAAATAAATTGTTTTTCATCACCCAGCATTATATTTTTTATACAAGTCATAGGCATTGCTGCAAATTGAGTGATTTGTGATCACTTTCCCCAAGTTCATTAACCTCAAGATTGTTAATTAGTGATTCCTTGTTGGCTCCGTACACTTAATCATAAAAATATCATGTTGAGGGATTATACCAAGTTACTCCACAGTTGTTGCAGTTAGGATTATTTTCAATATAATATTCTGAACCATTATCTGATAGCAAAGGGCTTTGAATTTTGCTTTTGAAAGTTTTACATTAGTTTCTAGTAGAACTGATTAAAGTTTCCTCACTGTAGAGTATACTTATCTCTATTGATACCCAGAGGCTGATTCGTATTTCTTGAGAATAAATACTTTAAAAATTTTCTCAATGTCCAATGCTGGCAACTTTAATGCAAGAAGCAACATAGTTCCATTCAGCTTTATCAGGTGGGGATGTGACACACAATATGTGTATACAAGTATAAGGATACCAGCAACCCAGCTAATCCTAGTGTTCACTTAAGCATGTTACACTATATGTATATGTTCTTTCCTCACACTCGTTGCAAAATAGTGCATATCAACAGCAGCAAGTCTCAGATACAGTATTCAAACATGCAATTATTACTTAGATACTTATGAGGAACCTCCTTAATTACAGAGCTGATTCAAAATGCTTAATACAACAGCATTAGCAATAGAAATCCACATCGTCACTCACAGGTTTTATATAAAAAAAAATATTTTACTATGCAAGAGTATACTTCTCTTGGTTTTAAAAAGTGTACCCATAAATTGAGATACAATTATGTAATTACTATGAAATTCAAAATTGATCAGAACGTAGTGTAGGAATCGTTCAGATAGTTTTTTTTTCACCATTTAGAGCCACACCATTATGATTAATGAGACAAATTATGGCCAGGCTATGTATTGGTAGAAACTGGCAATGTTCAAGAAATAAAAACGGATTTCCCTACAAATGTTATGAAGTAAACATTCACAACATAAATATAAATAACATAAACCATAAGACTTCATGGACAAATTAAACAAATAAGTAGTGGTATTGTACACAACACAAACCATTGAAGCAAACACTGAAAATGTTTAATCAGCAATTTCAAGACTGAAAAAAGTTAAGTGACATCACCTGTGGAGAGCATAACACAGTAAGTTACAGGTGTGTCAAGAATACTGTACATGCACACTCACCAAACATCACCTTGGGGTCTAGGTTCTACAGAGAGATTAAAGTAATAACATTAAAGTATGCAGAGAAATGCCATAAGACATTTCTTGTATATATACATGTACTATGTAGAGTTCCAGCCCCAAGATGAAAATAACTTAGAAGTGCTGTGAATTCAGTTTACTGATGACTACTGTGAATGTCAGGGTGCTGTGATGTAGTGGCGCCGGAGTGATACCCATATAACTAAAAAATTTAATTACAGGAAAAAATATTTAAAGTAAAACTACGTAATTAGCTAAATATATTCATAAAAGAACGTTACAGTGTCGGCTAGTTTATATAAAATTTAAAAAAACATGCAATAAACTGAAAACAACTTAATTAAATTACGAAACCCATAGGTTACTTGTATAAAATTCGTAAAATACATCAAAGGAGCTAATTTATATGGAATATGTGCTAGCAAATCTTTAACAAGAACATGTAAAACATATATATTTTGACTGTCTTTCTCCATGACACTTATTTTACTATACACTTCATATTGTCTACACTGCATGTGTCTATAATATTAAGTACATACTGTATATTCTAGTAAGATATTCTTCAAAAAAAAAAAAAATTTTGAGATACGTACACAAAGTAACTCCAAGCTTATTGTAGGATTAATAAGATACTACTGAAGCTTTGTAATTATTTTTGATCGTGCTCAAGGTTGAAAAACAACTAAAATATTTAATCAACCATAACTAATATAGATATTTTAATTTTTTTTCTGGAATCTTTTTCTCACACTCAAACTTTCATTCATATAACTTTAGAAAATGTTAATACAATCCACATAAATTTGACACTCAAGTACTCTAGAAGGAAATTAAATTTCCCCTCACTTTTTTTAAATGGAATAGGAGTGAGATTAATATGAGAGCAAGTGAAGCAAATGGTTAATAAATTGACTTCAGTTTTGCAATCCTCAGTGACCCATTACTGATTCCTTTGTTGATTTAGGTTTCACCTCCGGCACCACCACTCCACGAAAGGTAAGAGGTATAATGCGAGAAGAAAGAGTCTGGACTCTCCTACCTCGACTCTGCCACGTAGTAGTTAGGAGTTGTTAAATATCAAGTGGAGGAGAAGAAAGAAGGGGAGAAAAAGTAAAATGATTGAGCTTCAGCAAACACAACAATGCATAATGAAGAAAATAGCCCTTTTGGATTTTTCTTTCACGCCGCCACTACATAACATAGATAACTATATGAATCTTTTTTTTTTTTAAAGGTCCTAATGATTACCACTAACAATGAGCTCATCTTTATATTATGATACAGGCTATGATTGAGGATAGTATAATAATCAGCCACATTTTTTTTAATTAAATATTATTTAGTAATAACATATGAGACCTAAAGGCTGTATCAAAATATTTAATCAAATACATCCTATATGTATTCTTTTAGAGTTGCTGTTAAGAGTTACAGTCACACTGACTTGTATCTGACACTACTTGGAAGTTCACTGTCTTAACATCAACTCTTACATCACTTATAAGATAACCCATTAAGAACAACTGGATGAATTATATGTAAATGTGTGTGTGTGCATGTAGTATATTACCTATTGGAGAGTAAGCTGGAGGGTGAGCTCTAGTTCATGGTCTCACTTCTTAATTTTCAACCCTTGTATGGAATCCACTTCCACTGTCACTCATCAGTTCCTTTTTCACCTTTACCACACAAATGTTGATATTTGGATAACACTGTGGTTTATTTCCAAACTATGACGTTTTGTTCTTAGTTTCGTCATTGGTTAAAAAGGGCTATCCTTGTTTTTGTTTATGCCCGAGTATTTTTAATGCCATATCCCTTCTTGTTCTTCTACCAACAGAGGCCTAACTCTTAAAACTTTCTTCACTGCATAGCCCTTCAACTCAGTCACTAGTCTGGAGGCACTCTTTTGGACAAAGTTTCACTTTGTTGTTCTTGGATTAGGTGCTGCATGTTTTGCACGTATAAGATAAACTGTTTGCAACAAGTCTGTCTAGACTCCTGAATGTAACTCTTGTTATTATTTGTTTGCTTCAGAGGATAAGTTTGGGAAAGTTATTCCTACGTCATTTTCTTAAAATGTTTCCATATGATACTCCCATATGATACTCTTTGTATTGTTTCCTGATCCCATATTTCATCTTCATAACTTCTTTTGCTGGGGATTAGTATTCTAATTATTGTGGGATTATCCACAAACAAAAATCATATGGGTCATTAATATATACTAGTAACAGTATGGGCCAAACACACATCCATGTTACTTCTAGTCAAACTCTCCTATCCTAATACTTCATCCTTTGTCATAAATGTTTTCCTTGTTAATATGTACATTTCTTAACTCAGGCACCATTTTAATGCACTATTTACTCAAGTTACAGTTTGTTAATCTATGATGAGTTTTGAGTCTCACTACTCTTGGAGCCTGGCCATGGGCCAGGCTCGTCTGGTGCTTGCCTGGTCAACCAGGCTGTTGCTGCTGGAAGCCCACTGCCCCACATATACATTACAACCTGGTTGATCTGGCACCTGTTGAAGATACTTGTCTAGTTTCCTCTTGAAGATTTCTACACTTGTTCCAGCTGTGTTTCTGATATCTTCTGGTAAGATGTTGAATAGTCTGGGGCCATGAATGTTGATACAGTGCTCCCTTATTGTGCCCACTGCACCCCTGCTCCTCATTGGGTTTATTTTGCACTTCCTCCCATATCTCTTACTCCAGTATGTTATGGCAGTGTGCAGATATGGGACCAGGCCCTCGAATACTTTCCAGGTATATATTATAATGTGTATCTCCTCCGCTCCAGTAAGTGCATGTTCAAGACTTTAAGGCGTTCCCAGTAATTTAAATGCTTTACTGGCTGTGTGTGTGCTGTAAACTATCACTGTATTTGTTCCAGCTCTGATATTTCTCCTACTTTGAATAGGGCTGTCAGCACTGAACAATATTCAAAATGAGGGAGCACTAGCAATTTGAAGATGTCAACATTGGCATTATTTCCCATGTTTTCAAAGTTCTCAAAACCCACCCTGTCATCCTCCTGGCTGTCATGATCTTTGTCTTATGTTAGAAGAGGGTTCCACACTGCACACCAAGGCATGCCACTTAAGTTTGTAAGCGTAGCCTGTGCTGATAATGTTACTCTGTTCGTTCTTCAGGAAACAGGTTTTTGGGTAATGGTTAGTTTGAGGTCTTTTTCTTTAACTTTCTTATGAGCTTTTTTTCTCAGGTGGTACTATATTTGTTGTTCTGTCCCAGTCTCCCAGGTTCATAACTTTTGCTCTGCTTTAATTATTTGAACAGTCTTAGTCATTGTAAATCTTCTTGTATCCTATTTTCATCCTCTTTAATCTCTTTATTTTGGGATTAGCTACAAAGGATACATGGGAGTTTCATTCTTCCATAATGATGCTTTGCCTATTCTAGAGAATTTGTTTTTCAATTAAATATTCCCTTATCTGTGCTTCTATCCTTCTTTTTACTCCAGTTGATAATGTGTGTGCGATAGTGATCATCTGTTTGAGTATGAATGTAGAGGTGCTCCTTGACTTACAATGGGGTTACGTTCTGATGAACCCATCGTAAGTTGAAAAAAATACAGTGGATCCTCGGTTTTTGTATGCCCCAGCTTGCATATAAAACCAGTTATTCTCTATAAAATGTATTTTTTTTAAATATTTCCCGTAAGAAATAATGTAAATCCAATTAATCCATTCCAGACACCCAAAAATATTAACAAAAAATACATTTTATGGAGAATAACTGTGGTTTTACATGCAAGCTGGGGCATATGAAAACAGAGGTTCTACAGTGGAACCTTGGTTTTCGTATGCACTAGTTTGTATGTAAAACTATAGTAATTCTCTATAAAATGTATTTTTTAATATTTTTGGGTGTCTGGAATGGATTAATTGGATTTACATTATTTCTTATGGGGAATATTAACCCTTTGACTGTTTTAGTCGTATATATACGTCTTACGAGCCACTGTTTCAAACGTATATATATGTACTCAAAAATTCTAGCGGCTTCAAATCAAGCGGGAGAAAGCTGTTAGGCCCACATATGAGAGAATGGGTCTGTGTGGTCAGTGTGCGATGTATAAAAAAAAATCCTGCAGCACACGGTGCATAATGAGAAAAAAAAAAATCTGACCGTGTTTTTGGATTAAAACGCCGACTTTGAGGTGTATTTTCGTATAGTATTTATATAAAGGTTGTATTCTCTTTTTCGTGGTCTCATTTGATAGAATGGAAAACATATTACAGAAATAGAGATGATTTTGATTAGTTTCATGATGAAAATGACCTTTAAATTGAGCTCAAAGTAGTGGAAATTTTTTATTTTTGTCAATGTTCAAGAGTACACAAATCACGCCATTCGTTCAATACACATCAACTGGTGAGTCTAATATTCTTTCACAAGTGAACTGATATTATTTATACCATTTTTACAATAATGCAATAGTCTGCATAACACTAAATCTTGTATATTTTGTGTGAATAAAAAATCAAAATAGAAAGAAAGAGTAATATAAAAGGGGCCTAAAGACGTGACTAATGAACAGAGAAAATCTTATTTTAGTGCCAGGAATGTCTGCATTGTTTATTCTGGACCCTATTTTGAAATTGACATCTTTTTTATTTTGCATGAAATTGGCCAAATTGCCAATTTCTGACCACTTTATTGGGTAGTTGAAATTGGTAGTTTCTTGTACTCAATCGATAGAACAAATGCAGTTCTAAAGAAATAGTATGAGTTTGGTCGACTATGACAATGGAATTGACTGAAAATAGGGCTCAAAGTCGGCGAAATCGCCAATGCGTATATATCACCAACATTGCTAACTTCGCAAGAGCGTAATTCCGTAAGTTTTCCATCAAATTTCATACTTTTGGTGTTATTACCATCGGGAAAAGATTCTCTATCATTTCATAAGAATAAATAATTTTTTTTTTCCCAAAAATTTTGCGACAACAGGAGACACCTCAGGATTAAGGGTTGCGACAGTCAAAGGGTTAACAGGAAATACATTTCATAGAGAATAACTATAGTTTTACATACAAACTAGGGCATACGAAAACCGAGGTTCCACTGTAATTACTGTAAGTACCAGTACTGAAAATAAAAGAATATAAGCTATATCAATAAATATACAGTACTGTACAGTACAAACGTGCATCGCTATCACACCATTGTAAAACCGAAATATCGTAAGTCGAACCATTGCAAAACGAGGAGCATCTGTGTGTGTGCGTGTGTGTGTATATATGTATGTGTACAGCCTCTCCTCACTTAGCGACGTACTTGTTTACTGATGACTCGAACTTACGACGGGTTCTCTGACCAGAATGCATACCTAAATAATGTATATTAGAGCTGATTTCCTCTATTCTGTTTATTACAATATACAGTACACTGCTGTATATACATTTAAAAATATACCAGAAATGTTATAAATGGTGCAAAGGTGACATTAAAACAATATCAAAGATGGTTGACACAAACCCACTACCATTATAGTATGCTCCTCACTTTGCGACAAATTCTTTACCGATGTTGTATTAGGAATGGAATTCCGTCGTTAAGTGAGGAGAGGCTGTATTGTAATAAATAGAATAGAGGGAGTCAGCTCTAATATACAAATATACATTATTTAGGTATGCATACTTGTCAGAGAGCCCTTCGTAAGTCCGAGTCATCAGTAAACGAGTACATTGCTAAGCGAGAAGAGGCTCTATGTATATGCATGTCATGCCAATTAAGCCGAACTGGCAAGTTAACCAAATTAGCAGAATGAAAATTTGCTTTTGCTATAAATCAGTGGAAATCAGTCTGAACATAACAAAAAAAATATATACTAAATATCATTGATTTTAAGCATTATGAAATACAAATTTAAACTTACCTATGATGTACATAACAGAATTTAGTTAAAAAATATGCTAGTTAAAGTTAGGTGAGGTGAGGTTTCTAAAGTTAGGTCTGGTCCAAAAATAAAACATTTTACTGTACATCACTGGCACTAAAGAAATATATCTATAATTATTTTTTTTTTTAAAGCTCAATTTTTAAGGAAGTTTGGCTTAAAAGGCACACATTGTGTGTGTGTAATACTATATAAATTTATTTTTAACACACCAGCCATAATATATATATATATATATATATATATATATATATATATATATATATATATATATATATATATATATATATATATATATATAATATATAATATAATATATATATATATATATATATCAATAATTGCAAATGAGCAATAAAAGATGCAAAATAACCACAGGGGGAGTTGAATGATATACTGTGGTACCTCGGTTTAAGATATTTTTTCGTTCCAGAATGCTGTTCAAGTGCCATTACCAAACGAATGTATTCCCATAAGGAATAATGTAAAATAGACTAGTCCTTTTAGACCCCCAAAAATACACTTACAAAAGCATTTAAAAAAATAAACTTACATAAAAGGGCGAGTTTGGGGACCATCGTAAACCGGGGTACCCCTGTATATATATATATATATATATATATATATATCTTTCGTGTTGCAATTGATACATCAGGAGCTTGCAGTGTTGCAAAATTGAGTAGGACATCTAGACAGATTTGGTCAGGAAAATGACTCTTCAGAATGACAAATGGGCACCAGGCAGAGTGCCAAGTGTCAGAAAATGCATACATCATATTAACACTTTCAAGGTTGGTGCACTAGTAGTACGGGTTTGAGCTCGGTGTCTGTGCTGTAGAACTGCGTGGTGAGCTCAGCTCTCTCAGATAAGCTGTGAGCGGTAAATCTGGGCCTAGATATGAGAGAATGGGTCTATGTGTAAGCATGCACCATATAAAAAAAAAATTCTCCACACAGTGCATAATGGGAAAAAATGCAACCATGTTTTTGGTTTAAAACCAACTTTGCGGTGTATTTTCGTATGGTTTTTATGGTTGTATTCTCGTTTTTTGTCTCATTTGATAGAATGGAAGGTATGTTACAGAAATAGAAATAATTTTGATTGGTTTCAAGACTGAAAGTAGCTTGGCCAAATTATCGATTTCTGATCACTTTATTGGGTAGTTCAAATAGGTAAATGGGCAGTTTCTTGTACTAACTTGATAGAATAGAAGAAATACTAATGACATAGCTATGAGTTTGGTCGACTGGAACAATGGAATTGGCCTAAAATATTACTCAAAGTGGGCAAAATCATTGATGCATAAATATTGTCAAGACAGCTAAGTTTGCAAGAGCGTAATTCCATAAGTTTTCCATCAAATTTTGTACTTTTGGTTTCATTACTTTTGGAAAAAAATTATAATTTCATTGAGTATGTAGTAATAACCTAGCAACCACAACATTAGTGAGATGTCAATTATCACAAACATGCCGTCAAGACTCCAAACTTTAAATTCTGATTCTGATCATTTCCCTCTTGTTTTTGGCCTTAGACCCATTTTCTTTAATACGATGATAGAAAATATCCGAAAAACGATTGCCAGATACACTTGGAATCAGAATTTCAAGTCTTTTATAGCTAAATGGTTTGGAGTCTGACATTATGTTTGTGATAAAGTGTCACTAATGTGGTTGCTAGGTACTTACTACATATTGAATGCTTATGGGCTTTTTATGCTTATATGCTGCCTACATTTTCTGGCACTAGGCACTCTGCCTAGTGCCCATTTCTGTTATCCTGGAGAGAGTCGTTTCTCCTAAATGAATCTGCGTGGGCTTCCTACTCATTTCTGCAACACTGTAAGCTCCTGATATGTTGATTGCAACACAAAAAAACTAGAGCTATCGTTCAACTCCCCTGTGGTTATTTTGTGTGTGTGTGTGTGTGTGTGGGTGTGATATCATTTATTTTCTTTTTAGCTAATAAGGTAGTAAATAACTATTCAAATTAGGTGTGGCATCAAGCTAAAGGATGTCACAGGCAAGGAAGAAGGAAATTTAACAATGGCAGTGCAGATTGGCCATGGCAGTTCAGACCAGAGACAGCCTTTCTCCCCTCCCATCATTACTTGTATTTTCAAATTAAAATGCTTAAAGTAATACTGACATCTAAGCATTTTCAAAGATAAAATTGCAGTTTAAAATAAATGTTTATATTTTTAATTTCTTTTGAAACTGCTTCCTTCAGTGTCATAAAATAAGTAAGAGTTTAAATAAATACGTATGTTAATAAGTAGAATCTGTATTTAAAGGTCTGAACTGCACATAGTTCGCATCTTTTCTGACATGCTAATAACAAAAAACAATATTCACTAATGCTTATTTTGTTCCAACACACTTAAAAGTGTGAACTGGATAAGATGTTCACACATTTAAGTTAGCTTCATATATTTAAATGCTATAGATTAACTGGTCGCTGGTCTTGTGCACTATAAATTTTAATTTAACTTTCCTTCAAAACACACTTTTGTCAAAACTTCAAAACTGACCAGTAAGGAAAATTTTGAGGCAAATCTAAACCAAAATGCTTTGAGATTCTTCAGATTAAAGCTATTTGTCCTTGGTTATTTCTTGGTGTGTAGCACAACCACACATCAAAAATAACTTTTTTAAAATGCTCTATATGCACAATACAGAGCCAAAATGAAAAAATGTCACTCACTAAAATCTAATCAAAATTGTTTCTTATATTATGATCACACAAATGTACACCAAAAGAAAGTCTTTGGATAACTGCCCCAAAAGAGGCATATTAGCTGTACTGTACACCTCCCCAGCTAATGTACCATGGAAGCATGGGGTTTGAATTCACCAGTCCACGCATTCTAGCACACCTATCACTAGGGAATATATTATTAATATACAGTATTTAACAAATTCACTGTTATTCAAACAACTGTCAATTTCATTTGTTTTTCATTTCAGTAATCTGTTTTATAGTCAGTGCTGCCTAGTCTTATTTGATGCTCAACTAAAATGAGCATTCAAGTCTATTCATAATAATTATCCCATCATTCATAGCCTTGTTATTCACAGATTAGAGAAGAAAAACTATACGGTGACTATTTCCAAAGAAATCGTTTGATTTGTTTGACACTAACATTTTTAAAGTATTTATAACAATTTCAGCAAGAACACTGATACAATGTGAAAATTAAGTTGATTCAGCCATCAAACTGTTATCAATCCTATTCCATTTCCTCTTGTAAGCTTTATCCTGATATCATAGAAATTATACTGATTCCTAGATGAGTATTGTTAAATAAAATGGGCGTGAAGTAGTAGTGATGTAGCCTAATGCGTAGTGGCGGCGGTGAGGGCAGAGAGAAGGCAGCAGCAGCAGACAGTAAGCAGAAAGGTACCGTGGGCGGGGGCACTGGTGGAAGGGGCAACGCTACTGTACTGCACGGACGGCCCCGACCTGGTACCTGTCACTGCCGATGGATCTGTAACACACACAACAACCCCACACTCAGCTACAACACCCCACACAAAGGCATGAAGAAAGACACAGTGGGGGATGTTGCCTAACAGAAACACCTCCACACTTACACAACACAACCACACAACCAAACACACACACACACATACACAAAAGAACTACTAACATTCACATTTACATAAATATAAATTGAAATATAATATACTCCCACATTGTACTACCTATACAGTACTAGTGTGAAAAGAAGTATTACAAAGAAATTGATAGTTATCAAACTAATAGTTAATTACAAATTTATAATCTAACTAGTAGTAATTATTGCACTCAGTCACAAATATCACATTCATAAGCATACACTACTGTTCCTAATTGAATATTATAACCTGTTCATCTAACACAAACTATCTAGCCAGCAGATCTCAATATAGTTTTTAGAAAAGAATCTAAAAATAAAAATAGAAAATATTAGATAATTTACTCAAATCAAAGAAAAGCTCTAATCATATCTATAGGTTGTAAGAGAGAACTCATTCACACACTAGTTAATAAAATAAATTACATATTAAAAATTGAAGATGCTGAGAGATTCTGATTTGCTACAGTCTCTTTCCATTTATTTTTTAATCTGAGCATACTATTATAAACATGATTGCAATGATTAGGCATGTTGACCAGTCATGTATACAAATAACTCTTTGCACCTAAATATTGAGGCAGTTAAGCAAGATTTTTCAAAATAAAATACCATATATGGAAGATAATGAAATTAACAGAGCATTTTGTTATATGTATAGTATTTTAGTTGCATATTTTTCTGCACTTGGTGCTCATGAACAAGCTTAATGGACTTTTTCTATGATGTGAAGAATTACTTTAGGGTTCTTAGGATTAATATATAATAAGAGGGTGTAAATTTGTTTTAAGCTAAAATAAACAGCAAAGAATACATGTACAAGTTCAATATCAATGATGTAATCATTCATCGGATGACAAGACATTGGCTGTTATCTAAGAGATACTGAACAGGACATTGGCTGTTATCTAGAGATACTGCACAGGAAGTCTTACAGTGCAATAAGTCTTCAGTGCAAAAACTCGAAATAGCTTCCTGGTCAAAATATTACATATTGATTAGTAGTTGTACTTTATGAGGAATAATTAACAGCTCTTCATACCTCTACCATATTATAATAGTATACTACCAGAAAAATAATGAAATTAATTATTTGATGAAAATAAAATATTTGGAATTTTTTAATATTTCTTAATACTCATCAATTATATTATTAAGAGAGCAAATGATGAATGACCCTTGTGGGTTTAGCAATAATAATAAGAGCAAATGACAGTATCTAACAGCAATGCGAGCAATTCTTGATATAGTAGCCATGCACATATAACACACAAAACACATTAATAAAGAGTGGGTGAATATAATCTATGTACAACTTGTACAAATTTGAAATGATAGTTGACTATCTACAGAGATCAAACAATATACTATAGTACCAAATGAGAGTATAGTATATATGTATATATATTGAATCAGATGGAAATTACATAAGGGAAAAAAATAACATGGCAAAGACTATGAAACTGGAAACAAACATTAATAGCACATTAAAATGAATAAATAAAAAAAAACTTTTTACTGTTGTAAGTTTCAACAATTAAATTTTAATTATGCTTCACAAAGACTGCAATGATTATCTGTTTTTGTTTTCTTATTATGCTTTACTTCATACCACGAGAGATCTAAGGTGAAATTACTTTGGTCGGAGAATACTACACCAGATCTAAAAAATTAGTAGTTTCAAGGTAAAACAGAGTCCGTGCATATCAGACACAAGGAAACTCTGAAATAAAGTTGATTCATATATTCCTAGAATATAAATATGTGCAAAAAATAATTTTGTATTTTGTTTTAAAAATGTTAAACAGCTAACAATACCCAAACATTATACAGTAATTTAACCTATTACCTGGACTGTTTCCCAAACTTGAAGACAGATGCAACATTGTAAACTGCTTGAAATTCTACATTTATCAACATATTGTGGATAAAGAAAATTGTAATTATTATCTGTAAGGGTTTCCAGAAAATCACCATTTTAATTTCCTTGGTAAAACAATTAATAGCTATTATATTTTTTTTAACCTCAACAACTAATAATTCATCAAGGTATACTAGTCTTCCAATAGAAATTACCCCTCATGAATATGCTAAAATATTCAACATTCTTTTAACTTGTTCAAAATCTAAGGAATATGAAACTTAATCAGCACAGTAGTTATATTCTTATTAAAAAACTGGTTGCTAAACATACCATTAGCAGTCTTGATAACTGCTTCAGCAGGTGTTGAAAAGCCAATTTCGTTGTGCGCTCGTAGTTCAATCCTATAATAGGAGTTACTGCGAAGGTTCTCGATGGTATAGGTGGTTTCGCCTGGATGTTCTACCTGTCTTGTCGTCTTGGTTCCAGCATTTTCCCACGTTCCTGATACATTGTGCACCTTCGATGAAATGAGAGGTGTATAAGATTCCTCTCTTTAGGCTTACTGATCGCTTAAAATACCTTTGCATGTGATATCTAAAAATTCATATTCTGCCATCTTTAATGAAAAAGATAAAGATTTTATTTCTTTGTAAAGGTTACAATGTGTTATTACAATTTTGGTTTGCTAAGTACACAGAAAGCCACTATCATGCCGGGGCATTTCGGGCAGACTAATCCTAGTACAGTGGACCCCCGAGTTTCAGCGGCATCGTGTTTCATGAATTTCGCCTTTCAGCGCCTTTTTTTCAGCGAAGAAATAGACTCCAGGTTCATGATTTTTTTCGAGATTCACCGGTGGTATGGTACGCGTCCGGCCCTTCTCCATCTCCTCCAAGATAAGTGTAAATATTTCTTCTTTATAAATTAGTGTAAATATTTCTTATTTATAAATTACATACACTGTTTCAGTGAATAGTGGTGGTGGTATGCTGCTACCAGGACCAACACCACCACTATATGTACGGCTTATGGTCAGTGGCCCTCATAAACCCAACAACAATAACACAATCGCCAGTTCCCTCATACATAATGACATATTTTATTCATTCTAGAGTATATCATGTTTCTGTGTTATTAATATTGTTTATTATGTCATATTAGATGAATTGTGATAGATAAATAAGCCATAGAGTTTACATTAGTGTCGTATTGAAGGGATATCTTGTCCTGCCTCCAAACAAACTCTCCTGCCTCTCTCATATGCCAACAAGAGTCTTCAATAAATGTAAAACTGATTCAAATGTTCATTTATCATTAAAATTAGTGCTTTATATTTATTTCTCATTGTTTTCTGTATGTAAAACTATAGTATTTATTCTTTAAAAAAATGAATTTTTGGTGAATATTTTTGGGTGGAAACAGATTAATTGTATTTACATTATTTTTTATGGGAAATAATGGTTCAACTTTCGGCCAGTTCGAGTTGAGGCCTAGCTCCTGGAACGGATTACGGCCAATACTCGGGGGTCCACTGTACATTGTTTCAGTGTGAATAGTGGTGGTGACTTCTGATGCCGCCTCCACTACAACTAATATGTATGGCTTCTCTCAGTGGCCCTTATAAACCCAACAATAACACCAGCACCACTTACTCCTCACATTCGTAATGACATATTTTATTCATTCTAGAGTAGGTCTCCCTCAACATTCGCGTTTTCTACTTTCGCGGGCTTCATGCATTCGCAAATTCCCGGCCGCCAAATTCCCACCCACCAAATCATATTTAAGTTTCCCGCCACCCGAGCGTCCCTACTACCATCCCTCCGACCCGGCAGCCAGCCCTCCCACCACTCACTCACTGAGTGTTTTCTTTGTTCATTATTTGTTATTAAACTACAGTATAACATGTATGTAGTACTATATAGTAGAATATTTTACTATGTTTTCATGCGTTTTATGATTGTTCATGGTTCAATAGGTTAAGGAAGCAGTAAGTAATGAATGTACTAAATAAAGGTTATTTATCTATTACATTTATTTCAAATTGATATCAGAAACATGATAAATACCTTAGAACTGTAATAAAGATGCTGAAATGAATAATATATGCCATATTATATGAGTGGGGTAAGAGTAGCAGGCAGACGCCACCATATGAGATGTTTACATCAGGGTAAACATGCCTAAATCACTCTTGTTATAAGAACAAATGCAAAAATAGCATTTATTATTTTTAGAATAATAATAATTTATAATAATTGACCTGAAGCACTTTAAATGTCATCAGTATTTGATAGACTAAGTACGTAAATGCTATTATATTATAAAGTGGACCCCCGAGTTTCGAAAGGTTCTTACTTCGTAAACATCGTGTTTCGTAAGCTTTTTACGACTTTGAGAATCGTAAAACCGCTCGTGTTTCGTAACGTATTAGACCTGTCCGCCTGCTCCACGCCTGCGCGGGACGCAGGACGCCGCCAGTGAAGCGTTGTTTACCATTGAGAGAACATTACCTAGCGCGCTCTTTCAAACATTCACACTACATTTGGTGTTTTTTTTGGTGCTCTAGTGATTGTCACTGTGAAATAAGTCACCATGGGTCCAAAGAAGCTTCCTAGTGGCACCCCTGTGGTAAAGAAAGTGAGGAACACCATCGAACTGAAGAAAGAGATTATAGAAAAATATGAGAGTGGCGTACGTCTGAGTGATCTTGCCAGGATGTACAACAAAACCCCTTCTACTATCGGCTCTATCCTGGAAAAGAGAAATGAGATCAAGGAAGCTAATGTTGCAAAAGGGTTGATATGTTAACGAAAAATAGATCGAAAACAGTGGATGAGGTTGAGAAGTTGTTGTTGGTGTGGATCCATGAAAAACAGAGAGCGGGTGATAGTGTTTCCATGGCGATAATTTGTGAAAATGCAAGGAAGTTGCACGCAGATCTTGTCAAGACAATGCCTGCAACCAGTGGTGAGGCAAGTGATTTTAAAGCCAGCAAAGGCTGGTTTGACAGGTTTAAGAACGTAGTGGCATACACAGTGTTGTGAGGCATGGTGAGGCAGCCAGCTCAGACAAACGTGCAGCTGAAAAATTTGTGCATGAATTCCAGGGGTTCGTAGAGGCTGAACAATTCCTCCCCCAACAAGTGTTTAACTGTGATGAAACAGGCCTGTTTTGGAAGAAAATGCCCAACAGGACCTACATTACTCAGGAGGAAAAGGCACAGCCAGGACACAAGCCTATGAAAGACAGGCTAACTCTCATGTTTTGTTCTAATGCTAGTGGTGATTTTAAAGTGAAGCCTTTACTGGTGTATCACTATGAAAATCCCAGACCCTTCAAGAATCACAGTGTTGACAAGAATAATTTGTGTGTGCATTGGAAGGCTAACACCAAGGCATGGGTCACTATGGAGATTTTCAAGGAATGGGTGACTGGAGTGTTTGGCCCTACTGTGAAGAAATACCTCTTGGAAAAGAAATTGCCACTCAAGTGCCTCCTGATACTGGACAATGCTCCTGCTCACCCTCACAACTTGCAAGAGTGTTTGTCTGACAAGTTTAATTTCATCAGAGTGAAGTTCTTGCCTCCTAACACCACTCCTCTCCTCCAGCCCATGGACCAGCAGGTCATTTCCAACTTCAAGAAACTGTACACCAAAGCACTGTTTGAAAAGTGCTTTGAAGTGACCTCGGACACTGAGTTGACCCTAAGAGAGTTCTGGAAAGATCACTTCAACATTGTGCAATGCATACGCCTTATAGGTAAGGCTTGGGAGGGAGTGACTTCCAGGACTTTGAACTCTGCTTGGAGACCATTGTGGCCAGGTTGTGTCCAACAGAGGGATTTTGAAGGATTTGAGGCTGACCCTGACCTTGACCCTGATGACCCTGTGCCTGTTGTGGACTCTATTGTGGCATTGGGGAACAACCTGGGGTTGGAGGCGAGTGGTGAGGATGTGGAAGAGTTGGTGGAGGCCCACAGGGTAGAGCTAACAACTGAAGAGCTGCAAGAGCTTCATCTGGAACAGCAACAGACCACAGCTGAGGTTATTGCTTCAAAGGAGGAGGGTGAGAGACAGAAGGAGGTGCCTCTTCAGTGCTTAAGGAGATGTGTACAAAGTGGAATGAGTTGCAGACATTTGTTGAAAGACACCACCCTGAGCAAGCTGAAATGAGCCTTCTGTGCAGCCACTTCAGTGACAGAGCCATGTCGCACTTCAGGAAAGTGTTGAAGGGTCGCCAGAAACAGAGGACTCTGGACAGTTACTTCACCAGGCAGGGGTCTGGTGACTCTCAAGCTGGTCCTAGTGGCATTAAAAGACCAAGAAGGAAGTAACCCCAGAGAGGGCTTTGACACCTGAAGTCCTTTGGAGGATTCCCCTTCCAACCACTAACTCCCTGCCCCTCTTAGCAACTCTACCTTCCAGATGCCTGCAACTCTTCAATAAAGGTAAGTAAATGTATATATATATAGTTTTTAATTTAGTATGTGAATATTTTTTTGTGGAACGGATTAATTGTATTTACATTATTTCTTATGGGAAATAATGATTCGAATTTCAAAAACTTCGTGTTAAGTACTAGCTCCTGGAACGGATTAATTACGATACTCGGGGGTCCACTGTACTATTTCCCTACAATATATTGGGGCACCAAACATTTCGCGATTTTTCAACATTCGCGAGGCTCTTGATCCCCTAACCCTCACGAATGTTGAGGGAGACCTGTATATCATGTTTCTATGTTATTAATATTGTTTAATATTAGATGAATTGTGATAGATAAATAAGCCGTAGAGATGATATTAGCATCATATTAGCATCATATCGCCTCCCTCTTCCCTCCTACCCGTGTTCCATACACCAACAAGTCTTCAATAAAGGTAAGTGTGATGTTAAATGTTCATTTATCCATTTTATTAGTGCTTTACATTTATTTGTCATTGTTTTCTGTATGTAAATCTATATTTAATCTCTAAAAAAATTATTTTTTGTTAATACTTTTGGGTGTCTGAAACAGATTAATTGGATTTCCATTATTTCTTATGGGGAAAATGGTTTCCCCATTCATGAATTTCGCCTTTCAGTGGAGAGACTGGAATGGATTAATCATGAAACTTGAGGGTCCACTGTACATAATAACTACTTAAATCTAGACAAGATAAGAGTAGTTAACTTTTATTAAAAATCTTTATTTAATCTTAATACTAATGCGAGGTAGTCAAGGTGGAGGTTTGTAAGATGATAATCTTGAAGTTGCACATAATTAAAACAATATTACAATTAAAAGTTCAAGCAGTAATATTTCATGGATTGGCAGATGTTTAATAGACTACAGGTCATATAATTGATTTAAAGTTGTTTTGGTTGTTATTATCTCCATAATGCTTTTTGGCGCATGTAAAATAAATGAGCAAATATTTTGGAAGGACTGGATAATGATAATGTATTGATGATAAATATACATTTGTGACTATACAGTACAGTATGAGCATCACTAGAACATTATTTGTAAAAATAACTTTATACAGTAAATAATAATCCCATAATAATAGAAAAAGTATACCATACCTGGTAATAAATAATCTGGAAGAAATCAATTTTTTCCCCATTGTCCAGAGGCACTTGCCAATGCAACCTATATTGGTCTGGGTAAGGAATTTCAGTCACTGGTTTATCAACATTGAAGATCAGAGGCTCTTCTGGTGCAGCTCGTCTTGGCATTAGTTCACTCTTAAAAAAGAAAATAGGAAAAAATAAAACAAAATCTTAAAACATGCATTTAGTGGTCAGATAAATGTGTGTGTGTGTGTGTGTAATCATTTAAGAACAAAGAAAAAAGGAAGATTTCAGTAAGCAGCGTCAATTTACACCAATCAATATTTATATTTGAAAGCTTGTTCCACTTATTTAAAAGTCTTTTGCCAAAGCAGTGCTTTCCTATATCCTATATAAATCAAAAGTAATATATAACTTTAATCCACTGCTGCCAGCTCTGTTTAGGTTAGATATTTTCAGCACTTTATATTACGGTAGAACCCCCATATCTGCAGTTTCAGTTTCTGCTGTTTCAGTTATCCACTGTTTACCTCGGCCCAAAAATATTCAGGAAGTCTCAATTTGCGGTTTCAATTTTTTTTATTTATCGTCCAATTTCATTAATTTTTTAACAGTTTTATTAAGAGTCCATAAAACACAGTCATATAAAGTTTCATTAAGATCTGTCATCAAAGAAATTAATAAAAAAATATACTGAAAATTTAATCTGGCAGCAAACAGGCATACACTGGCACTACCAAAAGTCAGTCAGGCAGTGATGGCAACAACAGGTGATGGTGGTGGAGAAATGTATTTTATTATTATTTAATGTTGGTAATGTGTTATTGTGCATAATTTATCAATTAAACTTTATGATAGATATGTATGTAAATGAAAAACGACATGAATATAAGGTTTGGTACCATCCACGGTTTCAGCATCTGTGGTGGGCCTCGTAACTTTCCCCTGCAGATACAGGGGGAATGCTGTATTTATTTAATTTTTAACACTATCTCCTACCAAAGTAGGGTGACTCAAAAATGAAACACATTTACGATCATTCATTAAATAGTGCCATAATATAAAAGTTTTACCTCTAATTCAAAAAGAGAAAATGAGAGTCAGTGTGAGGGCTTAATTGTATAGTAAAAAATGGAGACAGAATTGTTAAGTGTATATATATATATATCTTCTTCTTTCAACAAATCGGCCGCTTCCTATATATATATATATATATATATTTGGAGTGGATAAAGAGATGCAGGGAATATACAAGGAATGTTTGGAAGCAGGGTTTAAAGGAGGTATCTAGAGGAAGGGACTTAAACATCCAGCGGTGGACGTAACTTGTTTTGGAATATGATGTGATGTGCTGTTGGAGTGAAAGCATAGTAATGCAAGTTTCCACCTTACTATACGTAAATTCACTAAAATGCAGTGTCCCATTTCTATTAGCAAGTCCATATGTTGATAAATGAGACACTTATGCAACATTTGGGTATCTTTATTCTGGAAATGTTTCACTAGCTAGTGGCTTGTTCAGTCCAAGACAGATTCACAGTATGTGATCAGTACTATTCACAAATTGTCTAAGATTTTTATTACTCGACTGAAGTGTTGATGGCCAGATTGTGCTTTGTATAGCTGCCATAGGCCCAGGAATGCATCAATTTCAATAAGCCAGGGTCATCTGTATACAGTACAGAAAAGAATTTAGAAAAACTGGTTATCTCAATACAGTGGACCCTCTGTTTTCGTTGAAAATTCTTTCCAGAATGCTGTTTGAGTGTCGTTACCGAACGAATTTGTTCCCATAAGGACAAATGTAAATTAGATTAGTCATTTCAGACCCCCAAAAATACACTTACAAAAGCACTTACGAAAATACACTTACATAATTGTTCGAGTTTGGAGGTGAACGAAAACAGAGGGTCCACTGTATTAGGTTTGAAGCTACGAATTACTATGCATGCACATCATGATTTGGTGGGAATACTGTTTTTCAGTAGGGATTATTAAATTATAATGTTTATGCCTTTCTAGAAAGACAGGGAGTGATATGCATTTTTGCTTTGAATTATCCTACCTTGGTTGGAAATGGAAAATTAAAATAACTCACCTTTTCACTACTCCATTCACCATCACCAACTTCACTACGAGCAGCAAAGCGGAAAATATACGTCTCTTGTGGTTTTAGTCCATCCAAAGTGTATGACGAACCTAAGATTCATGTTTGTTAAAACAAAATAAATTGACAGAGTAAACATTAATAAATATTCAAATCTACTGTCTGAAATAACCAGCTCATTGTGTTAGCCATTGGACTGGCAATAGGGCAAGAAATCTCAAACCTTGAGTTCAAATCCTGACCACTCCACTGAATTGTTACATTCATTCACTACAAATTTTCAGGACATTGATGAGTGACATAATATATTTATCAAGTATTTTAAACAAATAATTCATACAAAAAGCCATCTGATAAAAATACACTGTACCTTTTGTCCAATAGCTACTTTTAGAATCATCCCAGGATAAATCCTGGAGGCGGTATTCTACAACATAACCCTGAATTGGGAGTCCACCATCATCCATTGGGTCTATAATACTCCATGTGACTGTGGTTGCTGTTTTCTTCTCTACCTGCAAATATCCATTAAAATACTAGTTAATTTGTATCTTAAAAATTAACCATCATATACAAGCCTTCAAATTAGATATCTGAGTTTAAACAATTCAATATTTGTCTATTTGAAACGAAATAAATTAATTATTACCTTGGCATTGGAAATTGGTCCTGGAGCATGTGCTTCTTTCAGCTCTAAACTCATTTTTGCAATTCCCAGACGATTAGTAGCTTCACAGGTGTAATCACCAAAGTAACTGGTACTGACAGGATTAACTCTGAGAACACCAAGTGGGCTGATGCTTAGAACTTCAAGGTTTTGATCATTTGCATCAATTTCTTTATTACGAAGATACCACTGTACTGGAATGAACAATTAGTCTTTTGATAAAACTGCTGTATCATATACTGTTTCAACATTGTCCATTCCTACCATGGCAGGGTGGTGCAAAGAAGGAAACATTCATCATTATTCACATTTATAATCAGTTTTTTAATAAAACTGTAAATTTATTTGCAAATACAGTGCCTACCTAAAAGTAATAAAATTGTCAGTCAAATTTTATTTCCTAAATTTTTGTACATTCTAAGGAAAGCCCCTTGTTTTGCAAAGCATTTCGGGAACACAAACCAGTACGCTGGAATAAAAATTATAAAATGTTTTGTGTGACAATTCAACATAAATAATTTCTATACATGACCTGGTGGGTTAGATTAAAATGGGATGGTAACAACTGAATAAGTGAGTGGTATAATATAGAATGGACTTAGTAACTGTATGATCATTTCATATTAAGCTTTAAATCAAATTCAGTATATGTTTTTTTTTAAATACTGGGAGACAGGTCTTGGTCCTTTAGGTAGGTTGTCATAAATTTTGTGTCTTTTGATTTGAATAGTGTTAATCTGGGTTGAGTCATAACCATAAAATATCAGAGATGATTATTCTCAGTGATATACCTATGTGACCTGTTACATCCCTCAAGAATTGTTTTACCTCAGGGTTAATATCTGTATGGTGTGTTCTGTAAATGTAATACGTATACAGAGAAATAGGTGTGAATATTTTGTACCTTTAGAAGGTTCAAATCTTTGAATAGTAAGAGTGTGCTCTCTGGAATAAAATAGTGATTAGTCTAATGACATGATTTTATTGGATTATGAATGGTTTTAGATGATTTGATGTCAATCGGTGAGATATGGGTAGATTAAGGAGCAGAACAGAGTAAGTAGTGTTAGTTGTGGTGTGGTACAGTTATGCGTTCTAGAAAGAACGCCCACTGTTTTGGAAACTTAATTAGATTAGTCCTGGATGTTTGTTAAATTCACAGTTACATGTAAATGCTATCCTATGAAAAACATTTCTATATTTAATTTTAGTTTTGTGTCTTACTTGTTGCATTGGGAATAGAAGTTGCAAGGCAGGTTAGGTTGACAGGTTGTTGCTTCCAAGACCATAACTCTTTATATAGCTGATCTTCAAATGATGGTTTAAATTCAACTGTGATGTGTCCCCAAACTTGTGTCTCTCCTCCTTCTGAACTTGCCGTGCAAGTGTAGAGACCGTCATCAGAACGTATTACTCCTCGGATCTTCAGGCTAAGAGAAAATGTTTTTTAATTCAATTTTTTTTTAATCCTAAAGCACTGAACATTTAAGATACAAAATCCATAATTTTAATATGCAGGTTTCTGCACAATGCTGTATAAACTTATCTGCGGGGGATAAGTTCCAAGTACCTGCCACAGATACCAAAACTGTGGATAGCAGCGAACCCTATATATGTCATTTTTCATATCTATTATAAAGTTTAATTGATAATTCTCCACTTATTGTGCATAATTTATCAGTTTTTCACTGATGGGAGGTACTTCATGGCTTCTCTTAGGCTTTGAAAAACTTCCACCATCACTACTTTTGCACTATGAGGCATTATTAAGCAAAATTAAGGGTTATTAAAAAAAAGGCACAATACCATGACTGGAACAATATACAGTGGACCCCCAAGTTACGAGCATAATTCATTCCAGAAGGCTGCTCAAGTGCCATTACCGAATAAATTTTCTCCCTTAAGGAATAATGTCAATTAGGTTAGTCCATTTCAGACCCCCAAAAATACACTTACAAAAGCACTTACAATATTATACTTATATAATTGTACGATTTTTGAGGTGCTCGTAACTCGGGGTCCACTGTACTGTATTACAGTAGTGTACTTTTAAATTTCTATTTTCTCCTTTTTTCATATGTGCAAAATTATTTAATAATTTTAAAATTAATTTAATATACAATAAGTGCTGAACAAAAATGAAGACCTCTGCACACAATACCTACAACACTTAATAATGCAATTCATTCTCCAAAAATTCTCCTGTTCTCTTTTTCCCAATTTAAATCACAAAGAAAGTCTTCCTTTGCTTTTCTTTCCCCCTCCTCCCCTAATACATAGGATATAAGTACATATAGTAAACACTTACAAAGTACATTTATTCCATTTCTGTATTTATTTATTAATTAATTTCTTGAACTTGTAAACCCTTCTGCCATTACACTATTTAATTCTGTTCTCTTGATAATACCATAAACTTTCTACTATTACACTATCACTCTTGGTGATAACATACAGACAACTACAGCTATTTTATTTCTCACTTCATTCTTTTGAGCTTAACCATAGTTTCCTTTCAAAACTTATACCCTATAATATTTTGCACCTAAATCTATAGCTTTACTGTTTTCAAACCCTATATATGCAAAGGCTGTATATTTATACTCGACTTTCTAAATTCATTTTCATTAAATGCAATAATTCCTTCCTTATTTCTTGCTATTCACACAGTATTGCTGCCATTAGAGCTTTAATGAATTCCCATCAGCAGACCACTGTCACAAAATATGGATCAAATTTGTAATGCAATGGTTATCTCTGCATGTTATATATGTACAAATAAATGAACAATGGAGTGTAAAGAAATAAATACATACTTCTGGAAAAATTGCATGAAAGGTGTGAAAGCTGCTCAATCATTTTGTATGAGCAAGAAAAACGTATTTACAGTATTTGGTGTATAAAAGTGAAATAAAAATTTATTTAAAGTAATACTGCACTATGTACTGTACAGTACATTGAAAGCTAAACTACTTGTACTAAGATCAGTGATGTTTTGACTTACATGCCAACACGACGACCCCGATCATCAGTTGTTTGCTGCACCTCAATTCTGTCATCTTCATTTATTCCATTCTGAAAAGGATGATTATTCGTCTCTTTCCGGAAGACAATTTCTGGGAGAGGGTCACCAGTAGCAATACACCTCATCTCTGCCTCATCATCAACAGCATTAGTAATATTTAGATACTGTTCCACTTTTGGTTTGGTGAGAACCTGCAGTTGAGCTGATGCGTGATCTTCTCCAGCAGGGTTCTTTGCTGTACACCGGTAGGCACCAGAATGCTCGGGTCGTAGGGCCATGATTCTCAGAACACCCGTGTCACTATCAATAAAATAATCCTCTTTCTCCTTCAGTGGTTCGTTATCCTTGTTAACCCAAGAATATGATGGTGCTGGCTTTCCTATGGCTCCACAGTGGAAGGTAACAGAATCTTTTTCAACTCCTTTTGTGTCCTTTGGGGGATTTTCAATTCTTGGGGGTATGAACACTTCCACCTGAATGTCTCTATATTCAATGGAGCCTAATTCAGGCACACGAGCACGACAACGGTATATACCTTCATCTGCTTCTGTGACTCTCTTTATCAATACACCATCCTGCTGGATGATATAATTTTCATCTGAAATTGGAAATACATCTAAATAGACTGAATTCAGTAATCTCAACCTGTAACTAACCCTTAGTTTAATTGTAGACACACGTAGCTAATGTAAATCTCAACTGATAAATTTTTTATCGTAGTAATAATAAATATGAACTCATGATCTAAAAAAAAAAAAAAGTGAACCATAAATAAAGTCCAGTAGCATATATGTATAATACAGTGGACCCCCGACTTTCAGTCGGTCTGAGTATCGGTCAATTCGAGTTTCGATGGCTTTTTTCGGTCCAATTTTCCCCGTCAACCGGTCATTCCCCCAACTATCAGTCCGGGTACCAGACCTGTCTGCCTGCCCACCCGTGCTTGCGCACCTCGCTGCACAGGCGTCGTGAGCCAGTCTAGTGTTGTTTACCATTGAGAGAACATTACCCAGTGCACTCATTCAAACATTTCACAATAAATTTATTGTGTTTATTGCTGGTTTAGTGATTGTCGCTGTGAAATAAGTCACCATGAGTCCAAAGAAGCTTCACAAGTTGATAAAGGCTATAGCACCAGCCAGCGATAAAGTGTAGCAAGTAAGTTAAGCGATTAAGCGATAGAAAATGATGACACGAAACTTAACTCCTACATTGTTGTTTGAGGAATATAGGCACTGACAAGAGTGCCACTCTCTGCCACCATCTCCTCCAAGGCAAGTGTAAATATTTATTATTTATATAAGTGTAAATATTTATTAGGTAGTAGGTTGGTAGACAGCAACCGCCCAGGGAGGTACTACCGTCCTGCCAAGCGAGTGTAAAACAAAAGCCTGTAATTGTTTTACATGATGGTAGGATTGCTGGTATCTTTTTTCTGTCTCATAAACATGCAAGATTTCAGGTATGTCTTGTTACTTCTACTTACACTTAGGTCACACTACACATTCATGTACAAGCATATATATATACCCACCCCTCTGGGTTTTCTTCTATTTTCTTACTAGTTCTTATTTCCTCTTCTCCATGGGGAAGTGGAACAGAATTCTTCCTCCGTAAGCCATGCGTGTCATAACAGGCGACTAAAATGCCGGGAGCAAGGGGCTAGTAACCCCTTCTCCTGTATATATTACTAAATGTAAAAGGAGAAACTTTCGTTTTACTTTTGGGCCACCCCACTTCAGTGGGAAACGGCCGACATGTTGAAAGAAAGAAAGATTTATTATTTATAAATTATGTACATTGTTTGTGTGAATAGTGGTGATGGCCTGCTGCTGCCACCCACCACGGCTTATGGTCAGTGGCCCTTATAAACCCAACAACAACAACACTACCACCAGTCCTTACATTCGTAATGACATGTCTTATTCATTCTAGAGTTTATATCATGTTTCTATGTTATTAATATTGTTTATTATGTCATATTAGATGAATTGTGCTAGATAAATAAGCTGTAGAGTTGATATTATTGTCATATTGAAGGACTATCTTGTCCTGCCTCCAAACAAACTCTCCCGACTCTCATACTATTTCTCATTGTTTTCTGTAAAACTATAGTATTTATTCTTTAAAAAAATTAATTTTTGGTGAATATTTTTGGGTGGAAACGGATTAATTGTATTTACATTATTTCTTATGGGAAATAAGGGTTTGACTTTTGAACAGTTCGAGTTAAGGTCTAGCTCCTGGAACGGATTATGACCGAACCTCGGGGGTCCACTGTATTTGCAACATGATTAAATCACTGAAAAAAAATCAGATTTGTATATCATTTGATATACAGTACTAGCACAGAATTAATATGAACCAAACAAGCTTATAACAAAGAAAAAAATGTGTTCCATGAAATATAAATGATATTAAAGACACTATACAGTATATATATCTAGTATAAACTAAATGACAAGCTAGAAGAAAACACTAAGAGAAGTTTCTTTACTATGCAAAGAATTGAGACAATGAAACACATGATAATTGCAAAAAAAAAAAAAAAAAAAAAAAGCTGAGACCATTACAATAAGTGTAACCTCAGATTTCAATTCCTTAGCACCACACTAAGCAGCAGAATTTTTTCACATACTATTTTTTAAGGGTACAAGGTCCTTCAACCAATCAACCTGTGGGGCAGGCTTGGCAACTGGAGTACACCGAATCTTGTATTCTGTGTTAATAAATGGTGTTTGGTGCACAGGTGTATCTCCAAAATGAATGTCCACTGTAAAGCAAAACAATACATTAATATATGTATGACAGTTTATACCATATATCAATAGTATTTATCACTGGCGCGCACACAGCTACCAGGTACTTTATATAGTATTAAAAAGTTAACATTGACACTTGAGTAGAATACCTGTATGATAAAGCTCTGTTAAAAATATCTGAATTTCAATTACATCTCTCACTCTTAGACAAAGAAAATTTGTTTTTATTCAAACTTACTATATGCTTCTACGGCCAGGCCAGCCGAGAGTTTCTGATTACCAGCGTAAGTGGCAGTACAGTTGTAAATTCCTGTATCTTGCTCACGAAGATTTTGAATCATCAGATCTAGTTTGCCAGGGCCTCCAATGCCCTCAAGTGTGTTGATCCTGGTGGGACAGAGTGAGGGCTGACACCAATATTCATATGCATAACAAGAGAATTAATTCAAAGTACAATTAGTGTATATATGGATAAAAAAATATTTCTTGATCAGCTAAGTTAAAATATTTTTAAGTGTGCACAGCATCAGGTTTTATATAATGCAATGAGACTGCAGGAAACAGGTGATATCTTAAAATGCAATATAACCACAGTGCACTATATGTAATACAGTATTCCAAACGCTTGGTTTATTACAATATTTTATTGTGTGTGTGTGTATATACTCGTCTATTTGTACTCACCTATTTGTGGTTGCACGGGTCGAGTCATAGCTCCTGGCCCACCTCTTCACTGATCACTACTAGGTCCTCTCACTGCTCCATGAGCTTTATCAAACTTTGTCTTAAAACTATGTATGGTTCCTGCCTCCACTACGTCACTTTCTAGGCTATT
This sequence comes from Cherax destructor, assembly GCA_009830355.1. Classification (NCBI taxonomy): domain Eukaryota; kingdom Metazoa; phylum Arthropoda; class Malacostraca; order Decapoda; family Parastacidae; genus Cherax; species Cherax destructor. The sequence goes on from WNWK01000036.1 coordinate 171,523, forward strand.
CCACTTTCTGACAACTCTATGACTGAAGAAATACAGTGGACCCCCGGTGTTCGTGATGCTCCAAACTCGCCCTTTTATGTAAGTGTATTTTTGTAAATGCTTTTGTAAGTGTATTTTTGAGGGTCTAAAAGGACTAGTCTACTTTACATTATTCCTTATGGGAATAAATTTGTTTGGTAATGGCACTTGAACAGCATTCAGGAACGAAAAAATCACGAAAACCAGGGGTCCACTGTACTTCCTAACATCCCTTTGACTCATCGGAGTCTTCAACTTCTAATTGTGACCTCTTGTTTCTGTGTCCCATCTCTGGAACATCCTGTCTTTGTCCACCTTGTCAATTCCTCGCAGAATTTTATATGTCATTATCACGTCTCCCCTAACCCTCCTGTCCTCCAGTGTCATCAGGCTGATTTCCCTTAACCTTTCTTCGTAGGATAATCCCCTTAACTCTGGGACTAGTTTTGTTGCAAATCTTTGCACTTTCTCTAATTTCTTGTCATGTTTGACCAGGTGTGGATTCCAAACTGGTGCTGCATACTCCAATAAGGGCCTGACGTACATGGTGTACAGAGTCTTGAACAATTCCTTATTGAGGTATCGGAATGCTATTCTTAGGTTTGCCAGGAACCCATATACTGCAGCAGTTATCTGGTTGATATGAGCCTCAGGAGATGTGCTCGGTATTATACTCACCCCAAGAGCAGGGTATGACTGTGTGTACATTATACATGTATATAAAATTTATACTGACTGAATAAATGAATGTTTTTTTTTTTTTAATTACTCTGCCTGTCAGTTTTCCTATCATGTCTTGCTGAAAGTGTGGACCAATAGGCCTTCTACAGTGCACTTTGGGTGAATGATGCTTTGCTGAGATAACTTCATTGATATATGTATGTATGTATGTATGTATGTATATTTGAATTATAGCAGTTTTACAAACATAAAAAAGAATTAGGTGTAATGCAGATGAAACAAGAACAAAAAGTATTAATAAAAATACAAAATGCCATGAAATAAGCACAGTCCAAAAATAAACAATGAACACAGGATAAATTCATATAAATGAAAGCTGCTCATGGACTCACCTACCATTGTAGCATTGTTCAACAAATTTATAGAAACCAAAACTTTTGCAAATATGCTTAAGCTAGCGAGCATTATGCTAAGCCAGAAAAATGAAGATCCAAAAGAAATCAGCCATGACAGGCCAATTTCTAACTTGCCATTATCTAAAAATTAAAAAAAAAAAAAAAAAAAAAAAAAATACATAAATGTACATATTCATAACTAAATGTAATATTCTTAACCATTTACCAGTTGCATTTTGGGCCAGGAAAAAGTATGAATGATGCAGTAATATAAAAATGCTTCACTCAATCTATAAAACCTCTAGCTAATAATAGTAGGATAGTAGTACATTCCTGGGTGACTGCTGTCTACCAACCTGTTACCTACCACACAAATGCATCTTACCAGACCAGTTACCTTTGTCTCAGGTCTTAAAGTGACAGAACATTAAGATGGTCAAGTCAAAAGAAGGTTAAAGTTTTGAAGAGAACATTTTAAAAAAAATGAAGAAGCTTAAGCTTTATTATTCTACATACTCTTCTAACATTTCCTTTATTATAGTACTGTATATACAGTTTGTATTAAGCATTTTATGTTAAAAAGCTTTAAAACCTTTTATAATATAGTACAAGCAGTGCTGGTTTAAGCCTTGCCATGGCTGAAAAGCAAAGAATATTTTAGAAAATCCCAAAGTGAGTGTCACCCAGGGAACACAAGTTCCATAGGTGACTTATTAAAGAGTTCAAGGATTTTTTAATAAAATAATTTTTTCCCGTCGTTTAAGTGATTACCTGTGTACACACAAATAGTATTAAGCTGAAATATAATCACAAACCACCTGGCTTTCAAAAAACATCAGTAAACTCACAATCAAGACTCAGGACTAAGACTAATACTCAGGTATGTAATGAACAATAAAACAATCACTAATGAAATATAAAAAGTAGCAGTGTTAGAAATCTTCAGCGATGAGAACCGAGAGGTTTGACATTCATTGCTGCCTAATAGTTGAATAAAGATAGTTTCTGACATACTTGAAGGATGCTGAATGATAGTTGGCAACACTGGGGATTGAATTGCAAAGGAGACATTTCCTGTGGCTACACGACACATCTACAACTCTGGAGCTGCTGCTGTTTTGATTAGACTGGCACCTTCAAGTGTAAAATCTAATTGTACAATTTCAGTCACAAAGTTCAACTCTTCAGAAAGACCAGACTCAGGATCTGCAGTACACACAAAAGTTTCAAAACTTGCCACCATCAAAATTAGCTGATACCCACCAATACCATCAAAATTGGTTAATAACTACTGATACTAATATATACTCTTAGGGCAATATCAATACCAACAAAATTTACCAGTGCCCACTAATACAGTTTACCATGGCCCTTTCCTAGTCTGAAATATGATTTTTCCATCAATGTTTTCATGAAGATGACAACTTCTGTCATTAGAGCTGTGAGCTACCTTAGGAAGCCAAACTTCCCATTTATGTCTGAATATGCATCACACCAGTTCATGAGGCTGCCACCAGCTTCTCCAGAACAGAAAGGAACCAGAATGCAATTTGGAAACACTGGGTAGGACACAGTCCTCCACCTGTGTGTTTTCCTTTCATCTCCAACAATTTTAATCAGGATAGGTATCATTACTAGCCATTCTTTCTGTTGGAAGAATGAAAATCTTGAATGATACAATGTGGCGAGCTCCATGAGGCTATCAAAGAGGGAAATGCCACTGTTAATGCCTTTGGATCATTAAGTTAATTGTATTAAATCATTGAAGAGCTTTGTACCAGAGTGAAGGTATCATCCGTTTCTAGATTGTTCATGATTGTCACCAGGCCTCTTGCTTATAAGTGACACACTGTAGTAGAGGAACTCTGACAACAAAACAAGTCACTAGTTCTTAACCAGGAGATAATTAGCCTAGATGGGTAATTCAGCTTATTTCTGGGGATAATGAGCTGGTGCCACTGTTGCATTTTTTTTCATGTGTGTGTACGTATTCACCTAATAGCTCCTCCTCGTGTGTATTTGTGTGTTTGTTTGCCTAAACACACAATTTTATTACATTTTTCTACTCTTAACATCCATTTGGACTATGGGAAACTTTAATTACTGCTTTGATCCTGCACAAGTAAAAAATCTCTCAATAAAGATACCCAGGTGTTGCACATGTCTTACTCTTCAGCTTGTCAGTATTATGTCATTGATCTAATGATAATTATCTGACACACCAACACCAGAAATCTTAGAGAGAAAATATCTACAAATCCATTGCTAAATCTCTGGTCTATCTTAGAGGCCTAACCTACTTCCACTAGTGGGCCCCACCCATATGTAACCATGTCTTCAACTGCTGCATGTCTCCACATCAGTGAACCCTGTTGATATGTGACAATATTTTCAATTGCTGCACCTTTCTACTACTTCCACTGGCTCCAGTATGGAAGTCCCCATCCTCATATGTATCTGTATTAGATTGATAACGCCTGCTATACAAGCAAACATCTTTCAATAAAGGTAGGGTCTTATTTCTCCAGTATGACTTTCACTTGGAATTTGTATAAAATGCAAGACTGGCAAGTGTCACTTACTGTCAGCTATATTGGGTGTTGAATCAACTGAAACAGTGGTATAGTGTTTCACAATCCTGACTTCCATTGCATTTTTTTGTGAACTAGAAGGCCAGAAAGGTGGCAATTAATTTAATGCTGATTATTGATGAAAGATGTGAAACCAGACCTCAGCTCACCATTCACATAATTGAGTTCAATGTGCCAAGAATGACTCAAACTGAGAAGAGGCTTCCAGTACATACTCCCAAAAATTTTCCATTATTTGGTAAACTAATGGTCTCACCACTACCTCGAGATGCTAAACCCTAAGTTGCTAGCAACTCAATCATGACCACAACTCACTTCAGTGCATCTAGCCAGTATCTGGAGATGTATTCTGATTTCTTTGAGTTAACTGTCAATCTGGCCTTTTAAGTTTCAGCTCTCACCATTGCTCAGATGGCTTCCAAGTGATGATTACTTCTCTCTTTTCAAGAGATAATCTCTCAGTATTTTTCCAACTGGAGTAACTTGTGAAAATTGGCCACTGGAAACCTGGGAAAGAAGGAACCAGGCAAAATGGGAATAGCAAAACCAATAGTTAAGGGTCTGATTTCTTGTTTATGAAAATGAGTAAACAAATTGTGTGAACCATTATATCACCTTGCCAACAGTGCTTGTTGAGTACTGATAGCAAGTGAGAAACCCTTAGCAATCTGGAAGCAGCAGGATTCTTTCATGATGCCTTCCCAGACCTATTTTCAAGATCATCTCCAGGCAATCCTGGAAGAATGGGGATAGACGACTCTGGCTCTGCTACCTCTACCTCATTCTGATCAGGATCGGCAGGTTTGGTTTTCTGGGGTTTGAGTTTCATGTTAACATAATCATCTACAGCAGTGGTAGTGATGTTTACAGTTCTGTAGGAAAAGCCTGTACAGCATCATCTGATGACGCATGAGGCAATTCACCTCTCACATGAGTGTGTACTAGTTGCCTATTTTTGGTTGCAGGGGTTGATTCTCAGCTCCTGGCCCCATTCCTATTTTTAAATTATGTACAGATATTACTGTAGATAGCTTCAAAAATTCCACTTCCTGACCACTATGAGGCTGTAGAAATATTTCTTACCATCCTTATGACTCTCGTGTACTTTTAACTTCCAGAGCATGTGTCCTTGTATACCTGTTTTTTTATTTCTTGAGGTCTCTCCCTCTCTACCATATCAATTCCCTTCAGTATCCTGCATGTCATTATCATGCCTTCTCTGGTCCTTCTGCTCACTGGCATTAGGTTTAGTTCCTTTAGTCTCTCCTCAAACTCATACTCCTGATCTCTGGAGTTTCTTGACATGCTTGAACAGGTGTGGGTTCTATACTGGTGTTGCATACTCTTAAGCTGGGCCTGACATGTTATATATAGTGATGTGAGTGATAGTTGAAATTCCTCACAGCATCTAAGAGCACCTTATGGGAGAGAGAAAAATATCATTGCTGTTTTAATAAGAGACTACTGCCTAGAATTATCAATGTCCTTAAGAAAACACCCTATGTAGAGCACTTCTACTGCATTGTATTACATATTGCAATTTAATATTACACATTGTAATTAAATACTTTTTTTTTATTCTTCAATGAATAATCTTGCAACTTGTATCTAAACTACAGTCATACCTCGGTTAACGATATTAATCCGTCAGAGAGGGCATATCTTTAACCGAATCAATTTTCCCCATAAGAAATAATGGAAATAAAAATTAATCCAAATTCCAAGACTAATTTAATTATTCCTTATATAGACTTGACAATTAATAAAATATTACTTAGTAACTTTTTGACCATTAAATAAATTTAAACAATTTAATAACATTTAATAAATACACATGTAAATATAGTACAATAACATGTCACTTACATTTACTGAAGAGTTGATGTGTGGAGGACGGGAGGAGGGGAGGAGGGGGAGTAGTATGCTAGTGTTTGGAAGGGGAATCCCCTTCCATTAATACTGTCCAGGTAGCTCTGTGTCTGGCGATTCTTTAACACATCCCTGAAATGACACACCACTGTGTCATTGTACAGGTTGCCAGCACGGCCTGCAACAGCATGGTTAGGGTGATATTCATCCATAAAGCCTTGCACATCAGTCCATTTGGCACAGATCTCCCTAATCCTTGAAGAAGGCACCTTCCTCCATCTCAGTTCCACCTCCTCCTCCTCTGAACCATTGTCCTGACCTGTGGTCTCTTGTTGCAGTTGCTGTTGAAGCTCTTGCAGATCTTCAGTGGTTAGCTCTTCCTTGTGCTCCTCCACCAACTGTTCCACATCCTCACCACTCACCTCCAACCCCATAGACTTGCCCAGTTCCACAATTTCTTCCACAAGAGGCTCAGGCTCAGGGTTCTGAGGCTCATCCCCAAAACCTTCAAAATCCCTCTCTAGTACACAGTCTGGCCACAATTTTCTCCAGGCAGAGTTCAAAGTCCTGGTAGTCACTCCCTCCCAAGCCTTACCTATAAGGTTTACACAATGAAGGATATGGAAATGGTTTTTCCAAAAGTCTCTTAGGGTTATATTCATGTCTGTGGTCACATCAAAGCACTTTTGAAACATTGCTTTGGTGTAGAGTTTTTTAAAGTTTGAAATGACCTGCTGGTCCATGGGCTGGAGGAGAGGAGTGGTATTAGGGGGTAAGAACTTCACTTTGATGAATTTAAACTCCTCCACAATTTTCTCTACCAAGTTTGGAGGATGACAAGGAGCATTGTCCATTATCAGCAGGCACTTAGTGGCAAATTATTTTCCTGGAGATATTTCTTCACACTGGGGCCAAACACGCCATTGAACCACTCTAAGAAAATGTCCTTTGTGACCCATGCCTTTTTGTTAGACTTCCACATCACACACAAGTTAGACTTGGTGCTACCGCATCTGCCAAACACTCGGGGATTTTCAAAAAGATACACCAGTAAAGGCTTCACTTTAAAATCACCACTGGCATTAGCACAAAGCATCAAAGTTAGCCTGTCTTTCATAGGCTTATGTCCTGGCTGTGCCTTTTCCTCCTGAGTAATGAAGGTCCTGTTGGGCATTTTCTTCCAAAACAGGCCTGTTTCATCACAATTAAACACTTGTTGGGGGAGGAATTGTTCAGCCTCTATGTACTCCTGGAATTCAGGCACGTATTTTTCAGCCGCACTTTTGTCAGAACTGGCTGCCTCACCATGCCTCACAACACTATGTATGCCACTTCGATTCTTAAATTTTTGAAACCAGCCTCTGCTGGCTTTAAATTCGCTCAATTCAGCACTCGTTGCAGGCATTTTCTTAACGAGATCATCATGCAACTGCCTTGCTTTTTCACATATTATTGCCCCCGAAACACTATCTGCTGCTAACTGTTTCTCATTGATCCACACCAACAACAAATTTTCCACATCTTCCAGCACTTGTGATCTCTGTTTTGTGATCACAAATGAACCTTTCGCAACAACAGCTTCCTTGATTTTACGTGTATTTTCCTTGGCCACAATGGTAGCGATGGTAGAATAGGCTTTACCATACAGCCTGGCCAGCTCAGTGATATGCACTCCACTTTCATATTTTTCTATCATCTCCTTCTTCAGTTCTATTGTATTTCTGAGACTCTTTGCCACAGGCTTACCACTAGGAGCTTTCTTTGGACCCATGGTAAGCTTATTACTTTAGATAGCAGTGTAGGCAACTAAAACAGTGGAATAATGACAATATACTGATATGAATGCGTGGGTGGAGTGGGTGGTGGTCGCTCTCGCTTGTAAACAATAGCACACTGACACTCCCTGGAGTGCCCGCACAGCTGGGCGCCACGCGGACGCGTCCGGTACGAATATCGTTAACCGAAGCAAACATCGTTAACGGGAGTCATTTTTTTTACGTCAAAAATATCGTTAACCGAATTTATCGCTATCCGACTACATCGTTAACCGAGGTATGACTGTATTATTAACTATTCTAGACCCGTTAGAAAAATTATGTAGTCTTAGTTCTAGTCCTTGTCTCTATTCTCTCTCTTTCTTGTAAAAAATGAGTTGAAGTTTTTCCCTTGATATACAGTACACAATATTCAGCAATTTCCAAATCTTTTGAGAACCTACAAATTTCAAAATATATTTTCTGAATTCGAGAGAATTCCAAATACAGTAAGTGTTTCAAATATAAAATACTTTACTACTGTATAAATCAATCAATCTAGGAAATATCCAGAAAGTGCTACCTATATTATCAACCTTTTTCTTTACAATACAGTATATTTCATAGTACTCTGCTTATGTCAAATTAAAAACATCTGAAATATTGACAACAGTAAGTACAATATATTCTTAAACTGTTAGAACAGTACCCCCATAATAGGAAAATATTTCATGCTACAAAATTATAAAAATCAGTAGAGTATTCAAGTACTGCAGTTTACATATAATGCAGCAACATTTACAACTAACGATGTAGCTGCATAAGCTGATCTTCAGGGTAACCTATCTGGCTCAGCAGATGATGTCCTTCATTATTGAATATGGGGTCAACAAAGTGACCCATTCACACCATAATATTTCACCATGCTCTCTCTCCACAGTATTTGCTATGAAAAAGTAAATACTCAAGTACAGACTAGTGTGCCCATGCAGGTCTCATCTAACTGTTAAGATCTACAAAACAGATCCCAGACCAGCATCTGCATGGTAAAGGCTTAGCCTGTCTGTCTACCCTGGGAGAGATTAAGGCCATAGTACACGTAAATACTGATGGCCAGCTAACAGTCATGCAACAAAGGCATGCAAAAAATATCACTTGGCAGATCTGGAGATTTGAGGCAGCACTGATTAAAATTCTTCACAGGACTAACAGCATGCCAACTCATGGCAAACTTGCGTAGGTCAAAAATTCTGAACTGGAGTAATAGCATGCCAACTCTTGGCAAACATCCGTTAAACTGCCATTCCACGCATACAATCATGACTTAGGTCATAATTTAACACAGTATCACTGAAATATATTCTACTTAATATTAACATATGGACTCAGAGCTTGTCTTGACATCTTCTAATTTATACATGACACTGTTTACAAAGCCTCACAGTGCACTTGTCAAAATACTGATTATGATTATGGTATATTAGAGTACTGTACATATATGGTAATACAATGATAAGAATAACAGTATGTAAATAAGATACAATGTGGAGATTATGCATTTTATAAATAAATGTTTCATCCACCACTGACTTAATTCACACACCCAAAAAAGAAGAAACACTTTTGCCATCACTCACTCCATCACTGTCTTGCCAGTGGGGTGCCAACTCTACAGTTCAAAACTACAAATATAGTGGTACCTCGAGTTACGAGCTTAATTCGTTCCAGACGGCTATTCAAGTGCCGATACCAAAGGAATTTTTTCCCATAAGAAATAATGAAAATTAGATTAATACATTTCAGACCCCCAAAAATACACTTACAAAAGCATCTACGAAAATACACTTACATAATTGTTTGAGTTGGGAGCTGCTCGTAAGTAGAGGTACCACTGTATCCCCACCCCTCCTTCAGAGTGTAGTCACTGTACTTCCCACTTCCAGGACTTGTCTGGCTAACTGGTTTCCCTAAATCCCTTCATAAATGTTACTCTACTCGCACTCCACATGCTATGGGTATACAGTGGACCCCCGGTGTTCGTCCTGCTCAAAACACTCCCTTTTATGTAAGTGTATTTTTTTAAATGTTTTTATAAGTGTAGTTTTGGGGGTATAAAAGGACTAGTCTACTTTACATTATTTCTTAAGGGAATAAATTCGGTTGGTAATGGCACTTGAGCAGCATTCTGTTATGAAAAATGGACGAACACCGGGGGTCCACTGTACGATATTGATTGGGCAGTCCTGAAAGAATCAGGCAAGTAAAGATGAAAGTAGCTGGCAGAGTAGGCAAGTTTTAATCAGTGTTAGATTTAGGCAGAATAAGCCTCATTAAGACTTCACAATCTCAGAAGTCTTAGTGAGGCTTATTCTCACTAAACCTGACACTGTCATCACCTACTACTACCTGGCTACTTACATGCAACCTCACATACCAGGTTCTTTCTCCCCAGGACCTCTTCCCAGCCACTATATATACCCATGTGTTCTATGCATGAATTAAGTCCGTAACTGACAAAACATCTTCATTAATAAAATGCCATAACCTGCACATTGTAATAATATTCATCTTGAATTTCATAGTCAGTATTAAAAAGTACTCCAATTTTAAATTAAGATGGACAAGTAGGTAAGCTGCAGAAGTTCTATTAACATGATAAAAAGCACCAGTGTGTGTTGGGGTACTGTAAATTGTTTGATGCTATACAGTATGATCATGGACTTTACAGTATTAATACTGTAATAATTTCTGGGGAGGGGGAGGTCATGTGTGCCCCATGGCCTGGTGACTAAAGCTCTCGCTTGACTGTAGAAACATTGGGAGTGTTTCCTTATAACGGTTGTATGTTCCCCATCATTAAAATGGGTACCTGGGTGCTAGTCGGTTGGTCTGGGTCGCATCCTGGGACTAAACTGACCTAAACTGCCCGAAATGCTCTGCATAACAAGTGGCTTTCTATATAGTAGTACAGCCTCTTCTCACTTAGTGACGTACTTGTTTACCGATGCCGCGGACTTACGACAGGCTCTCTGACCAGTACTCGTACCTAAATAATGTATATTAAGAGCTGTTAAGTAAAAGGACACAAATGCAACTAATGCGACATTTTATTGTGGCAACGTTTCGCTCTCCAGGAGCTTTATCAACCTGTTACAAACAATACATGGACACACAGGGTATATATATATAGTGGTACCCCGACTTACGATGGTCCCCAGACACACCCTTTTATGTAAGTTTATTTTTTTAAATGCTTTTGTAAGTGTAATTTTGGGGGTCTAAAAGGACTAGTCTATTTTACATCATTTCTTATGGAGATAAATTCGTTTGGTAATGGCACTTGAACAGCATTCTGGAATGAAAAAATATCGTAAGTCGGGGTACCACTGTATAGGCTTAGAGTGAGGTGTAATACTAGTGGTAGTAGTAGTAGTAATATTAGTTGTAGTAGTACAGTGGTACCTCGAGTTACGATATTTTTTCGTTCGAGAATGCTGTTCAAGTGCCATTACCAAACGAATTTATCCCCATAAGGAATAATGTAAAATAGACTAGTCCTTTTACACCCCCAAAAATATACCTACAAAAGCATTTAAAAAAATAAACTTACATAAAAGGGCGATTTTGGGGACCATCGTAACTCGAGGTACCACTGTAGTAGTAATATTAGTTGTAATAGTAGTAATATTAGTTGTAATAGTAGTAATATTAGTTGTAATAGTAGTAATATTAGTTGTAATAGTAGTAATATTAGTTGTAATAGTAGTAGTAATATTAGTTGTAATAGTAGTAGTAATATTAGTTGTAATAGTAGTAGTAATATTAGTTGTAGTAGTAATATTAGTTGTAGTAGCAGTAGTAATATTAGTTGTAGTAGTAGTAGTACATACAATATGGTAGAACAATCAACTTGCACATGAGTGAAAGGTTATAAAAGCTATTATTTGGGGAGCATAAAAATAGGTTAGACAAATATTGGTGGTTGGATTTGAGGTCTTTTTCAGTGTTCCTCCTCTGTAATGTGCTTGTGTAGTAGTATTAGCAGCAGAGATTATGTGATGGCAGGGTTTACTGTTTTCAGGAGGATTCTCGCTAAGACCTCAGAGATGATGAAGCTGCCTTTATTTTGTTTAATTGTGTTAGAAACAGTGATTCATGCTGATTCAAGGCACTTGCGTCTTCGGAAATTAGGTTCTTTGATCACTGATCAGGCGTTCCTGAATTTCATGAGATGATTGGTGGAATTTTGTTGTTGTACGCAGGCGTTGTTCAAGTTATCGTTCCTACATGCATTATGTGTTCATTTGTCTAACCTATTTTTATGCTACCCAAGCAATAGCTTTTATATCCTTTCACTCATGTGCAAGTTGATTGTTCTACCATATTGTATTATACTACTACTACTACCACCACTAGTATTACACCTCACTCTAAGCCCTCTGTGTCCATGTATTGTTTGAAATGGCTTGATAAAGCTCCTGGAGAGCAAAACGTTGCCACAATAAAATGTCACATTAGTTGCATTTGTGTCCTTTTACTTAACATATTGTTGGTAATTCTACCAATATTAATACACTACATATATTAGAGCTAATTAACTCTATTCTATTTATTTCAATATACAGTACACTACTGTATAAATATTTAAAAATATGTATACCAGAAATGTTATAAATGGTGCAAAGGTGACATTAAAACAATATCAAAGATGGCTGACACAAACTCACTACCATTATAGTATGCTCCTCACTTAGCGACAGATTCGTTTAACGACTTGGTCTAAGGAAAGAAACTCTGTCGTTAAGTGAGGAGGCTGTACGTCATTGATGTCAGCTAGGCCTGTATACCTTGTACATGTACTTGTAGAAATAAAGATTTATTATTATTATTATTATGAACAAACTTTATACAGTAGACCACCACCTTTTGTGCCTCTAACTGCATTTCCATCTTTTTCTCTGAAGGTCACCACCTTTTGTAGCAGCTCTACCCATTTCCACCTTGAGCTCCAACATGGCCAGCCTTCATGGCAGCACAGGTGAGTAACTTTTCCCTCCCACATACCTCAGGCCTCATTTGTTTCATGGTAAACCTAACTTTGTTTACGCTTTCCCCTTCGAGAAATAGGGTAAATCTTTGAATTTTGGTGGTGAATTCAAAATGGAGGGCAGTGTGTAGGAAAGGCCTGAGGATGTGATTAGTGAACAAAATAAATGTTGCTTTATTGCCTATAATGTCTAATGTTTATTTTGGACTTTTTAAATTGGAATTTTTAATTTTGTGTAAAATTGGCCAAATTACTAACTTCTGTACACTTTATTTGTTGGTTCTGATGCTCAATCGATATTACAGAAGGCACACTAGCAAAACAGCTAAGACTCAGAAGTGGGTGAAATTTCCAATGCTTAACCCTTTCGGGGTTTTGGTCGTACTAGTACGGCTTACGCCCTGGGGTTATTGACGTACTAGTACGCCTAAATTCTAGCGCCCTCAAATCAAGCAGAAACAGGCTGTTAGGCCTAGATGTGATAGAATGGGTCTGTGCGGTCATTGTGCACAGTACAAAAAAAATTCCTGCACCACACAGTGCATAATGTGGAAAAAAAAACTCTGACCGTGTTTTTGGTTTAAAACAGCGACTTTGCAGTCTATTTTCGTATGGTATTTATGCTTGTATTCTCGTTTTCTTAGTCTCATTTTATAGAATAGATGATATATTACAGAAATAGAGATAATTTTAATACTGGTTTACGATGAAATACCTTGAACTGCGCAAAGTAGCGAAAATGTTCGATTTTGGCCGATGTTCAAGAGTAAACAAATCACACCATGCGTCCAATACACATCAACTGGAGAGTCTAATATTCTTGCACAAGTGTGCTGATATTATTTATATAATTTTTACATTGATGCAGTTGTATACATAACAGTAAATATTCTATTTTTTGTGAGAATAAAAATTCAAAATGGAAAGCAAAAGTAATGTAAGAGGGGCCTGAGACGTGACTAATGAACAGAGAAGATGTTATTTTAGTGCCAGGAATGTCTGCTTTGTTTATTCTGGAACCTATTTTGAAATTGGCATCATTTGAAATTTGTGTGAAATTGGCCAAATTGCCATTTTCTGACCACTATTTTGGGTAGTTGAAATTGGTAAATAGGCGGTTTCTTATACGCAATCGATAGAAGAAATGGAGTTCTAGCGAAATAGCTATAATTTTAGTAGACTGAAACATTGGAATTTGCCGAAAATAGGGCTCAAAGTGGGCGAAATCACCGATGCGTAAATGTCATGGATACCGCTAATTTCGTGAAAGCCTAATTCTGTTAGTTTTCTATCAAATTTCATAATTTTGTGGCGTAATGATCGGAAAAAGATTCTCTCGGAAAAAGATTCTTCATCATTTCATAAGAAAAAATAATTTTTTTTTTAAATTCGTGGACCCTGAGAACGAGTTTCAGAGAGACCCCTTGGACCCCCAAAGGGTTAAATTGCATCCAGACCACTAATTTTGCATCTGCCTAATTCTGTACATTTTCCGTCAAATTTCGTATTTTTGGTGTCATTACTTTCATAAAAAGATTCTCTACCATTTGAGTTTTTTGTGTGGGTGTGTGTGTGTTGGGGGAGGGGAGATGCCGACACTGTGAGCGCTTGTAATTTTGGGGCTTCCAGCAATGAAGGGGTTAAGGAACAACAAACAGAATTTAAGGCAAGTGTATTCACATCACTTGACGTTCTTTGGTTATGCTAGGTTAAATCATCCTGTATCGTACTATAATATGTTTTAATGTGCCCTAAACATCTGCATGCTTTTTTAAATCATAGTATAATATTTTATTTTAGGTGAATTGAGTATTCACAGGAAAAGTTTGGCCTTTTTGGAGGTGCCACAGAACATTTTCTCCGGCAACTTTTTCATTTAATTAACCTGTCGCATTTTCACATATAGCTGCATTTTTCTGGAATGTATGTAGTATCTCAAGTGAAAAGTGGTTGTCTACTGTACTACTATAATTTAAGAGAAAAAAATTCTGAATATCAGAAGCCATACTGTTTAAAGAGGTTATGTCAGTTTAAACATTGCTACACGTTCTTGAAATGCAACAAAACTATCATGTGGTCTAGGAAGTTATCAGGTTCAACATGAAATGGTTCTTGATATTAAGGGCTTGAGTATTTGATCTGAACTTTGCTTCAGCATGACAGATGCACCCAGATAAATATATTTGTGAAGGTTGTGTCTGGTACACATGTTCGTGGTTTTGACCAATTCTCAAGCATCACAACTTATTTATGTATACCACTGGAATGTCTCACTAGCTAATGTGTCCTAGCACCACCACTGTAAAATTCTGGTGTAAGCAACAGACAGCTCTTGGCTGTGACTAGTATTTATCTTCTAGTGAAATGTGCATTCCAATCTTTGTTGCATTATCTGATGAATAATTTTGCTTTCCATGTGGATTACTACGCTATAATACCTATACATACAAAGATACCCAAGCTAATGAACAAGTTGCATTCCTCATGTTCCAATTTACGAATTAGCTAACTAACTTGGAACCTAATTTTCTCCATAAAATAATAGTACAAGGAATGGCTGTCCCTCACACCATTGTAACTGAATTGAACTCATAATACTGTTTTCTTAAAATAATTTTAAATGTGGACATCTATATCTAGGGCATTCATAAGTTGGGACCTCCCTGAAATGTACAGTATATTAGATATCCAAAATACGAGTGGTAGTGTGATGCACTTTAATTTGCATTAACCTAACAAAATAAGAGATGCACTCATTTACCTGTGATATACATTGACCAATTTCAAGTTTTTTTTTAACCCTACCAGCCCTGTCTTTGGCTAAGCTTCCTTGTTGGTTGCCATTTCAACCAGGTTGTTCCTGTTAGTGGCCCACACATCCATCTCAGCCTAGTTATCTGATGCTTGTTGGAAGTGGTAGTACAATTTCCTCTTAAGATTTCAACATTCGTTCCTGCATTATTTCTGATATCAATTGGTAATAGATCAAAGAGTGGGCCATGGATGTGATTTTCACTGGATTTATTTTACACCTCCTCCCATATCTCTTATTCCAAAAAGATATGATAATTATGTAGTGTGTACATATGGGATCTAGCCCATATACTGTGACAAAATCTTGATGTTGCTTTTTATATTGGTCTTTATATTACTTAGAAACATAGTACAAGTTATACCTGCTTAAGATCACATGTTTTGCTTATCAGTGGGTATTAAGTTTTTAAAAATACATTGATGCACTTACATTAATACACTAATGGCTCAGCAAGATTCTTTTTTGTTTTAGACAAGTATTTGACCTGAGGGAAGTCCAGGTACAGTACCTAATGGAAGATGTGGTATTCACACACATTTACAGTGAGATAAAGGACTCTTTTAAGCATTTTATCTGTATAAGGAAAATGAAGACAAATAGATTAATGTTATGGCATCACCTGGAAGGTCACACACATGGCTAGCTTACATAGCAATGGAGGAGGGGTGTTAAGGAACAAGAATTGGTTGGTTGTGGGAGTTGGATAAATGTGGATCTCATTAGCAAGCTGGGCAGGTATAGGTGATATTAATAAGAGCTAAAGTTATGAGAGTAATACTGATTTTGTATCACTCCTTTATTTAAAACTAATAGTACCTTAGACTCTCAGTCCAGATTTAGAGTAAAGTAATTACAGAGAAGTAATGGATATAACACTGTAGGAACCTATGTTGTCTATAAGGAGTTCAACTGAGATCCAATTTAATATTCATATAATGTACACATACTAATTAAAGCAGGTTCCTGGAGGGATATCACAATTTCTAAGTGGATATGTGTAATTGTATTAGGCAGAAGAGTAATAATTTTGTGAGTGGGGTAAAGAAAAACCTCTCATCAGGCAATAAAGCGATAAACTAAGAGGACTAAATCATTATATAAAGCAAAGTAAAACATTACACTCCTGGTTCCTTAGTTATCAGGTAAATGGCTGCAAGTAGGAAAAACCTTCTGCATCTACAACAAACAAGTTGTTTTCCCGGTGCTCCAGGTAACAAGCACAAACATTTTCCATGTCTCTTACCCTGGAAAGGGGTCTTTTCCTTGTATAAACTAACCCTTTTAATGCTGGAGTACAAGAATGGGTGACACTAATGGCCTAGTCCACACACTACAGTAAGTGGCTACTAAAACATCCAGTCTTCGTGACATACACTGCTACTAGTCACACATTTACTACTCTAGAACATGAAGACTTTTAATGACTAAATGTGTGTGATGTTGATATTTTTGTTTCTGGTGCTAGGGTCTATTGACAAGCTAGGAACTAGCAAGAGCTGCAGCATGTACACAATGTTATTGATGTGTGAAATGTGAGGGGAGACTGAAGTCACAGCTGTGATAAAGAGCCTTGACTTTTCCCTGCTACAGCATGCTGCCATGCTAATCTCCTCTACCCACACCACACTACATCCACCTTATCACCCATTCAAGGAACATTCCTAAATGGCAGGATCATTAACAGCTAGGTATGATGCATGGCAGTACAGGATGCTCAATAAAATGCTATATAATACGTATATGTATATTTCAAGATAACACCAAATATAGGCAGGACAAATTAGGATGCAGGTCTGGCTAGAAGGGTACATGTGCATTCCCGTTCTCTACGACTGGCAAGGTTGCCTCTCTCCAGACCCCTTCAGTTAAGCAGGCGATGCCAGATGCAGGGAAAGCTGGTGGCTCCACTCATGCTACACTCTATGTAACAGTTCATATCAGGCCACTGTTACACCTACACCAACCTCCTCCTCATGGTATAAGTGCAGAAATGGACTTCTTTACTAATCCCGTTAATATCGTATGCTTGTGTTAATATGATGCGAAGCTACATACAGTATAGGGCCACAAATATTAAATACCTATTGCAGAAGTAGATGAAATAACAATCAGCCCCACCAGTTCTCAAATGTATAAATTAGGTAATTACTTATATTCCAACATGTAGGCAAGTCAAAATGCAACATAATAGCTTTCTCCAGACAATAATTTATGTACAGTACTTATAAAGTCATCAATCCATAAGTTGTTTTACTTATTACAAGTAGTAATTTCAACATACAGTCGTTTCATTCAGACTGAAGTGCTATATGTACTTACATATCATCATAGTTGTGATTTTCAAAATACAGTGGTACCTCGACTTACGATATTTTTTCATTCCAGAATGCTGTTCAAGTGTCATTACAAAGAATTTATCTCCTTAAAAATGTTGTAAAATAGACTAGTCCTTTTAGACCCCCAAAATTACACTTACAAAAGCATTTAAAAAAATAAACTTACATACAAGGGTGAGTTTGGGGACCATCGTAAGTCGAGGTACCACTGTACTGTTTGCTGTTTCACTGGTTGTACTTCTCAAATTGCTTATCGTGAATTAACAGTAATCTAACCATTCAAACCTAACCTGAATAATGCCTGTATAAAAATTATAAAAGCATACATAAATGAAATGCTGATGGTTCTAAAGGTATTATATTTTAAGTATGTATGGTCATATGTCTGGTGGCAAAGTTAGTTTACTGCATTTTGATTTATGCTTGTTGAAAGTCTACTTGAGTCAATAAAGAAATAGTTATTTGTTTAAATAACTAATATACTAATTTAAGTGCAGTATTATTATAATGAAGTTAAGCACTAAACTCGAGTCATATAGTGCTGCTAATATGGGCATAGACTGGAAGAGTAGAAATTTTTGTTGAAGTGCAAGCGATAATTAAATTCAACTCTCAAATGCCTAAGATTCAAAAGATTAGGCAAGACATGCTTAGAAAATGATAATTGCCTAGGCTTTTAGGGTTCATGATTTCTGGAATATCACTTTTTGGTGTCTCAGTCTGGGTGTGGATCCAGGAAGGACAGTGGGGTCCAAGTGATTCGCCCCACCACATAGATCTACATCATCAATGCCAGTGTCAATTATGTAGGCCTAAGTCTTAATTATAGTGCCATCAATTATGTTGTGATCAGTAAATTTTGGCATAGACATGAGAGGATGGGCCTGTGTGGTGGATGTGTACAATTAAAAAAAAAAAAAAAAAAAAAAAAACTGCCCCATGCAATGCATAATGGGAACAGCTAACCTTGACCTTGTGATTGGTTTAAAATAGCAACCAAGGCATGTTTAGGGTGCTTTTATCATGTTTTATTGGCCATTTCTTGGTATCAATTGTCAGAATGAAAGACACACTAGTGAAATGAAGATGATTTTCGTCAGATTCAGACCGGAAGTAGCTTGAAATGGGCCTCACAATGGTAGAAATATTAAATTTTTTTGCAAATTTTCCTGAGGAAGAGTAGGCCCTCACTCCCTGATCTGTTTTAGGTTTTTACTAGGTCTGCTTCAATTATTTGGATGGCATAAACCATGACCAATCATTTTTAGTTATATTTTATTAGCCAAGACTTTTTTTTCTGAGTGATGCATTCAAAATGGAAGGCAAGTGTTATACAGTGGTACCCCGACTTACGATGGTCCCCAAACACACCCTTTTATGTAAGTTGATTTTTTAAATGCTTTTGTAAGTGTGATTTTGGGGGTCTAAAAGGACTAGTCTATTTTACATCATTTCTTATGGAGATAAATTCGTTTGGTAATGGCACTTGAACAGCATTCTGGAATGAAAAAATATCGTAAGTCGGGGTACCACTGTATAGGAGAACGAGGAAAGGTTACTTTAATGGCTGGAATATCTACAGTGTTTATTTTGGACACTGTTTTTAAACTTGAATACATATGTTGAATTTTGTATAAAATTGGCTAAATTATTAAATTCTGTGTACTTAGGGTGGATGTGATGGCTAAATAGGTAGCATGATATTCCTCAATCAATAGAACAAAATGCATACTTGAGAAACAGGCCATGTAATTGGTCTCAAAAGTATGTGAAATCGTTGATGCTCATGTTGTGCCCAGATAGTCAACTTACGCCTTCATATTTCCATACGTTTTTTCCTTCAAATTTTTATTGTCATTACCTTTGGAAAAAAATTCTCCACTATATTTTTTTTTTAAATTGTCACAATGACAACACTTAATTTTGGGGGTTGCAACAGTGAAAAGGGTAATAAAAATTATAAAAAATTAAACCAATTCTACATTCTAAAACACAATAAGACTTTGAATGCAAAAAATGTTTGATGTACAATAACTATCTTAAGGTATATTATTTTTTTAAAACTTTCCTTTGCAGTGCCTTAAAAATAATTCTGAATGGCCCTTCCTTTAAAATTCCTTAATTTTTTTACTGGAGCCACCTCTGATTTGAATGATCCCAGATATGTACAGTATATATGCTTGCTTAATATTCTATGGCCATTTTTATCATATATAGTAACCCATTACAATTAAACACAAGCATATTAACCGGCATTTGGATATAATGAAGTTAGCAAAGAAGAAAGAGGAGTGGAGGGAATAGTCACAGCCACCAGCCTTTCCTGAGCAGAACATATTAGTACAGTATTATACACAGTAAGAGGAAAGAGCTGCTTTAGTATCACCTGGGGAGGACTAGAGGGGCAGGTCGAGAGGTAACCCCCCCAGGGCAGCACATCACCCAGCCTACCTGCCAAGCCTGCTGCCGCAGAAATTAGGAAAAACAGGAAAAGCAGAGGTCAAGTCACACGGTTGAAAAGCATAGATTAGAATCCAAACCTATATCTGCAAGTGGCGTTTGAGCCTGTGTTTGAATTAATATATAAAATAAACATATAATACATCAGAACATCTCAGAGTATAAAATTATGACTGAGAAATTTTAATTGTAATTAACAGTATCAGAAGCAAGTACAGTAATTCATGACAATGTGCACCAAAATGAAAACAGATTAGGTGTTCTATAACCAAAAATGTTACATGGGTAATGTTTACCTAGCCTTCAACCCACCTACCAACCTGGCCTACATCATAACTTCAATACCCACAAACCTAGCCTACACCACCACTAGCTTAGCCTATACCACCACTAACACTACTTACCCCTTCCCCTACCTCATTACTGCTGCCGTCACCCCTCATGGATATCATCCCTTGTCCCTATGCCCGTCTTATTAACCACCCTACCACCCTCTGCCTCTTGCACCAAGCATGCTCCTTTTCCTCCATACACCCATCATACTGCTCCTCTACCTCACCCCTTGCTTCCTACACACTGATTATAAATATATCCCTGACTCTTCTCATCCCTCCTACAATCAGCTTACCTCTAATATCCCCTTATCACTGCATTCAACTTTTACAATTTTTTCAATATCTTGCCTATATTCATGCAATCTGCACTTTTCACATTATCTTCCTCTAACCTCTTTTCCCCATATACAGGGCTGCATAATCCACTAGGCACAATATGCACAGTGCCTCTGAAAAAGTTTGAAATAAAAATGTATTCAAAAAGTTGAAAAACAAACATTATCAAAATTCATCTCTTCTTAAATTAAATACATTTATCTATGGTACATATTACTATTATATTATCATATAGTATATACAGTGGAACCTCAGTTTTCGTGATTAATCCGTTCTAAAAAGTCTGATGAAAACCGAACTGTACGAAAACTGAAGCAATATTTCCCATAAGAAATAATGTAAATCCAATTAATCCGTTCCAGACACTAAAAATATTAACAAAAAATACATTTTATAGAGAATAACTATAGTTTTACATACAGAAAACAATGAAAAATAAATATAAATGACTAATGAAATGGATAAATGAACATTTAACATCACTTTTATCTTTATTGAAGACTCTTATTGGCGTATGGAAGACGGAGAGGAGAGGAGGTTATTGTTTGGAAGGGAATTCCTTTCCATAAGGACTTTAGGTATCAAGGCCCTATCCAGGGTCTCATTCCTTCATAGTTGATCTCCAGTAGTCTGGTTTCTTCGTTCCACTTTAGATTACATTTTCTAGTCTCAATTCTATAATCTGCCTGTCTGTAACTGTGCATCTGTGTCTGTCTCGTCTTTTAAGAGTCAGTTTGTTGTCTCTCCATGCTGCATGCTCTTTTTTCATTTTTCTCTTCTCTACATTTCTCTTCCTCCTCCTCTCTTCCCCCTCTCTCTCTCTCTCTCTCTCCCTTATATTACATATTCTCTTTTGTTCTTATATTTCCACAATTACTCGTTTTTTACTCATCTTTACTTTATATCCCTCTATTTATTCAACTTTCATTTGTTTATTTTAACTTCCCTCAATTCATTCATCCTCTACCTGGCTATTTCAATTCCTTCCCTTCCACAGCAACCATCCGTCCCTTGCAAACCTAATCCTTTCCATGGGCTGAACCACCACCTACTACCCCATGTTGAGCCTAGAGTAAACACACCCCGAGACACTCTGACCTACTTGCTGCTCCACTCCCGCTTTTACAACCACACACTCACCCCCTCCTTCCCCTTGCCACTGCACATACACTCAAAACTACAGTACATGCTCACCACTTGTGGCTACCACACATTCATTCCCTCCCTACCACACAACACTCAAAAGTCATACACTCATCACTTGCAACCACTACCATACATTCCCTAACCACCATTAACATAAATGCATGCATACATATAAACAGACTTGCTCACCACTAGCGTTGCTACTACACATTCGCTCTCTATTAGACACCCTTGCTACCACAGACTCATGCTCTCCCCACCACACACTCAAAACTACATACCATTCACTACCACTACCACACTTCTTTCCATCTATGTATCCCTTGCCCCTTCCCTCCCCCACACAAACACACACATGCAGCATAGAGTCCCAGCTCCAGGACAAGTTGTGAATTGACCCTGTAAACCACATACAGTGGACCCCGAGTATAAAACTTCCTCCTGAAGTCTGCTCAAGTGCCACCACCGAGAATTTACTCCTAAGGAAAATTTCACGTAGGTTAGTCTATTTCAGACCCCAAAATACTTCACAAGCACTTACAATATTATCTTACATAAATGTACGATTTCGGGGTTACGACTCGGGTCCACTGTACATATAGGCGAGTACACACAAATGTATATACAGTGGACCCCCGAGTAACGTAAAAACTTCCTTCCAGAAGCCTGCTCAAGTGCCATTACCGAACGAATTTACTCCCTTAATGAATAATGTCACATAGGTTAGTCTATTTCAGACCCCCAATAATACACTTCCACAAGCACTTAAATATTATACTTACATAATTGTACGATTTGTGGGGTGTTCGTTACTCGGGGGTCCACTGTATATATATATATGTGTGTGTGTGTGTGTGTTAATATATGCATTAGAACCTTGGTTTTCGTTTGCCCTGGTTTTCGTTGAATTTGGTTTTCAATTACTTTTTTCGTCAAAATACTGTCCCAGTTTTCGTTCATCACCTTGGTTTTCATCAGCTGTACTGAACGTGTCCGCCTGCCCGCGCCCACACAAAGCATCCCACACACGCATTCTGAGTCAGTCTGGCTTTGTTGGTGGTAGAGGGCGGTAGTGGTTGTAATTGTGGTAGAGGGTGGTAGTGGTTGTGATAGTGGTAGAGGTTGGTAGTGATGGTGGTAGAGGGTGGTGTGATGGTGGTAGAGGGTGGTAGTGATTGTGGTAGTGATTGTGGTAGAGGGTGGTAGTGATTGTGGTAGAGGGTGGTAGTGATTGTGGTAGAGGGTGGTAGTGATTGTGGTAGTGATGGTGGTAGAGGGTGATAGTGATGGTAGTAGAGATAACCTCTCCTCCCTCTCCCCTCCTTGCCGTCTTCCATACGCCAACAAGAGTCTTCAATAAGGTTAAACCGATTTAAATGTTCATTTATCCATTTTATTAGTCATTTATATTTATTTCTCATTGTTTTCTGTATGTAAAACTATATTTATTCTCTCAAAAGTGTATTTTTTTTTAATACTTTTGGGTGTCTGGAACGGATTAATTGGATTTACATTATTTCTTATGGGAAATATTGTTTGTTTTCGTCAGACACTCTCTGGAACGGATTAATGATGAAAACTGAGGTTCCACTGTGTGTGTGTGTGTGTATATATACTATATATATATTTATATTTTTTTATTAACACTTCGGCAGTCTCCCACCAAGGCAGGGTGGCCCAAAAAAAAACTTTCATCATTCACTCCATCACTGTCTTGTCAGAGGTGTGGGTCACATCCTGGGGGACAAGATTGAGGACCCCAATGGAAATAAGACAGTCTTCGATGATGCACTGACTTTCTTGGGTTATCCTGGGTGGCTAACCCTCCAGGGTTAAAAATCAGAAGAAATCTCATCTTATCTTACACTACAGTTTTAAAACTGCAACATTAACACCCCCTCCTTCATAATGCAGACAGTGTACTTCCCATATCCAGGACTCGTCCAGCCTGCCAGTTTCCCTGAATCCCTTCATAAATGTTATGGTGCTCACTCCAACAGCACGTCAAGTCCTAAAAACCCTTTGTTTCCAGCTCCTATCTAACACGCTCATGCATGCTTGCTGGATGTCAAAGCCCCTCGCACACAAAACCTACTTTACCCCCTCCCTCCAACCTTTCCTAGGCTGACCCCTACCCCGCCTTCCCTCCAATAGAGATTTATTCACTCTCGAAGTCATTCTATTTCATTCCATCCTCTCTATATGTCTGAACTATCTCAACAACCCCTCCTCAGCCTTCTGGATAAGTTTTGGTAATCCCACACCTCCTCTGCATTATATTCACACCACACATTGCTCTCAGACATGACATCTCCACTGCCTCCAGCCTTCTTCTTGTTGCAACATTCACCACCCATGTTTCACACCATACAAGAGCATTGGTATAACTATACTCTCATACATTCACCCCTTTGCTTCCATGGACAAAGTTCTTTGTCTCCACAGACTTTAAGTGCACCACTCACCTTTCTCCCCTCATCAATTCTATGATTCACCTCATCTTTCATAGACCCATCTGTTGACACATCCACTCCTAAATATCTGAATACATTCACCTCCTCCATACTCTCTCCCTCCAATCTGATACCCAATCTTTTGTCACCTAATTTTTTTGTTATCCTCATCATCATACTCTTTCCTATATTCACTTTTAATTTTCTTCTTTTACATACCCTACCAAATCCATCCACCAACCTCTGCAACTTCTCTTCAGAATCCCCCAAAAGCACAGTGTCATCAGCAAAGAGCAACTGTGACAACTCCCACTTTGTGTTAGATTCTTTATCTTTTAACCCCACACCTCTTGCCAACACACGGGCAGTCACTTCTCTTACAACCCCATCTATTAATACAGTGGTACCTCGACATACGAGCAGCTCCCAACTCGAACAATTATGTAAGTGTATTTCTGTAAGTGCTTTTGTAAGTGTATTTTTGGGGGTCTGAAATGGATTAATCTAATTCACATTATTCCTTATGGGAACAAATTAGTTTGGTATCGGCACTCGAACAGCCTTCTGAAAAGAATTAAACTCATAACCCGAGGTACCACTGTACAGTGACCGAGTTCCGAATCGCTTATGAGTATATTGAGTGCTTGTGAATTTTGGTCTAAAAGACTAACCGACATTTCCTTGGTAAATTCTAATGGCACTGACAACTCGAAATTTAACTCGGGGTCCGTATATTGAACAACCATGGTGACATCACACATCCTTGTCTAAGGCCTACCTTTACTGGGATATAGTCTCGAAGTTTCCTACATACTCTAATTTGAGCCTCACTATCCTCATAAAAACTCTTCACTGCTTTCAGTAACCTACCTCCTATTCCATACATTTGCAACATCTGCCACATTGCCCCCCTATCCACCCTGTCATATGACTTTTCCAAATCCATAAATGCCACAAAAACCTCTTTACCCTTATCTAAATACTGTTCACCTATATGTTTCACTGTAAACTCTTGGTCAACACACCCCCTACCTTTCCTAAAGCCTCCTTGTTCATATTCTATCCTCCTAATTCTTTCAATAATAACTCTACCAAACACTTTACTAGGTAGTATACTCAACAGACTTATTCTCCTATAATTTTTGCATTCTCTTTTGTCCCCTTTGCCTTTATACAAAGAACTATGCATGCTCTCTGCCAATCCCTAGGTACTTTAACCTCTTCCATACATTTAGTAAATAAAAGCACCAACCATTCCAAAACTATATCCCCACCTGCTTTTAACATTTCTATCTTTATCCCATCAATCCCAGCTGCCATACCCCCTTTCATTCTACCCACTGCCTCACGAACTTTCCCCACACTCACAACTGGCTCTTCCTCACTCTTACAAGATGTTATTCCTCCTTGCCTTATACAGTGGACCCCCGGATTTCGTCAATAATTCTTTCCAAAAGGCTGTTCGAGTGCTGTTCTGCCGTTACTGAACGAATTTGTTCCCATAAGGATGAATGTAAATTAGATTAGTCTGCTTCAAACCCCTAAAAATGCACTTACATAATTGTTCAAGTTGGAGCAGTACGAAATCCGGGGTCCACTGTACATGAAATCACAGCTTCCCTATCTTCATCAAGATTTAACAATTCCTCAAAATACTATTCCCTCCATCTTCCCAATATCTTTAACTCTCCATTTAATAACTCACCTCTCCTATTTTAACTATAAAATCCATTTGTTCCCTAAGCTTCCTCAACTTATTAATCTCACTCCAAAAAATTTTCTTATTTTCAACAAAATTTGTTGATAACATCTCACCCACTCTCTCAACCTCTCTCTTTCTCTCCATATACTCTTCCCTCCTTGCATCACTTTTACTTCGTAGAAACCTCTCATATGCTAATTTTTTCTCCCTTACTACTCTCTTTACATCATCATTCCACCAATCGCTCATCATATATAAATATATATATATAGTATATGATATGTATATGATGTCATGCCGAATAGGTAAAACTGGTCAATTAGCAAGAACTCGTTTAAAATTAAGTCCTTTCTAAAATTTTCTCTTATACGTTTAAAGATATATTTTTTTCATTTATGTTAATATGAAAATTAATAATTTTGTACCAAAAGAACCTTAGAAAACTTACCTAACCTTATTATAACAAGCGCAATTTAATTTAGTCTAATCCAACTAAATGTATTTTAGATAAGTTTTACCTATTCAGAATGACATTATACAGTGGAACCCCGACTAACGAATGCTCCATATAGTGAACAAATCGTGTAACGAACGCTTTTTTCGCAAAATATTTTTCTCATGTAGCGAACATTTATTCGTGTAGCGAACCGTACCAGACCTGTACGGTCAAGTGTTGTTTACACTTGAGAGAACATTACCCAGCACGCTCTTTCAAACATTCACAATATGTACTTTTGTTTTGTTTATTGGTGGTTCAGTGATTGTCACTGTGAAATAAGTCACAATGGGTCCAAAGAAGCTTCCTAGTGGCACCCCTGTGGTAAAGAGAGTGAGGACCACCATCAAACTGAAGAAAGAGATTGTAGAAAAATATGAGAGTGGCGTACGTGTGAGTGAGCTTGCCAGGATGTATACAACAAAAACAAATCTAGTATCAGCACTATCCTGTCAAAGAGAAATGAGATCAAGGAAGCTAATGTTGCAAAAGGGGTTGATATGTTAACGAAAAATAGATCGAAAACAGTGGATGAGGTTGAGAAGTTGTTAATGGTGTGGATAAACAATAAACAGATAGCAGGTGATAGTATTTGAACGGCAATAATTTGTAAAAAGGCAAGAAAGTTGCACGCAGATCTTGTCAAGACAATGCCTGGAACCAGTGGTGAGGAGAGTGATTTTAAAGCCAGCAGAGGCTGATTTGAGAGGTTTAAGAAATGTAGTGGCATACACAGTGTTGTGAGACATGGTGAGGCAGTCAGCTCAGACAAACGTGCAGCTGAAAAGTTTGTGAGTGAATTAAAGGGTGAAGAATTCCTCCCCCAACAAGTGTTTAATTGTGATGAAACAGGCCTGTTTTGGAAGAAAATGCCCAACAGGACCTTCATTACTCAGGAGGAAAAGGCACTGCCAGGACACAAGCCTATGAACGACAGGCTAACTCTTATGATGTGTGCCAATGCCAGTGGTGATTTTAAAGTGAAGCCTTTACTGGTGTATCATGCAGAAAATCCCAAAGCCTTCAAGAAACACAATGTTAACAGGAATAATTTGTGTGTGCATTGGAAGGCTAACACTAATGCATGGGTCACTAAGGACTTTTTCATGGAATGGTTGACTGGAGTGTTTGGCCCTAGTGTGAAGAAATACCTCCTGGAAAAGAAATTGCCCCTCAAATGCCTCCTGGTACTGGACAATGCTCCTGCTCATCCTCACAACTTGCAAGAGTTGTTGTCTGACAACTTCAATTTCATCAGTGAAGTTCTTGCTTCCTAACACCACTCCTCTCATCCAGCCCATGGACCAGCAGGTCATTGCAAACTTCAAGAAACTGTACACCAAAGCAGTGTTTGAAAAGTGCTTTCAAATGACCTCGGACACTCGGTTGACCCTAAGACAGTTCTGGAAAGATCACTTCAATATCGTGCATTGCATAGGCCTTATAGGTAAGGCTTGGGAGGGAGTGACTTCCAGGACTTTGAAACTCTGCTTGGAGACCACTGTGGCCGGATTGTGTTGAAAAAGAGGGATTTTGAAGGATTTGAGGCTGACCCTGACGACCCTGTGCCTGTTGTGGAAGATATTGTGGCATTGGGGAACAGCCTGGGGTTGGAGGTGAGTGGTGAGGATGTGGAAGAGTTGGTGGAGGAGCACAGGGTAGAGCTAACAACTGAATAGCTGAAAGAGCTGGAACTGGAACAGCATCAGACCAGAGCTGAGGTTATTGCTTCACAGGAGGAGGAAGAGAGAGAGGAGGAGGTGCCTTCTTCAGTGCTTAAGGAAATTTGTTCCAAGTGGAACGATGTGCAAAGTTTTGTTGAAAAAAAACCCTGAGCAAGCTGAAATGAGCCATCTGTGCAACCACTTCAGTGACAGAGCCATGTTATTTCACAAGGCAGGGATCCAGTGACTCTCAAGCTGGTCCTAGTGGCATTAAAAGAAAAAGAAGGGAAGTAACCCCAGATAAGGACTTGTTACCTGAAGTCCTTTTGGAGGGGGATTCCCCGTCCAACCACTAACACCCTTTCCCTGTCGTCCTCCCTATCTTCCAGATGCCTGCAACTCTCTTCAATAAAGGTAAGTAAATGTTATTTATTAATCTGTTTTTTATTATTTAGTATTAGTAGTAGTATTTATAGTTTTAATAATGTTGTTTTGTGTATGTAGAACTATAATTAAAATGTATTTTTGTGAATATTTTTGGGTGGAACGGATTAATTGTATTTACATTATTTCTTATGGGAAATAAGGTTTCAAATTACGAACTTTTCGTGTTAAGAACTAGCTCCTGGAACGGATTAAGTTTGTTAGTCAAGGGACCACTGTATATACAGTGGACCCCCAGATTTTGTCAATACCTACCATCCGACTTACGACCGAGCTTGGTTCCGACTAACCAGTCGTAAGTCAAAATGAACGTAAGTCGAACCTTACTACTGAATATCAGCATCACATTATGTAATGATTTTATTTTATTGTTTTATTTTATTTCATTTTTTACTTTACTTTTTATGCTGTTAGTACTGTATTTTATACTGTAAGGTTTAGGAGAAACACTGTGTACAGCACTAACAGTTGTTTATTTCCCAGATCATTTGCATACAAAACATGGTCGTAAGTCGAGTGGTCGTATGTCGAGCAGGTAGTAAGTTGGATGGTAATTGTAATTCATTCCAGAATGCTGTTCGAGTGCCATTACCGAGCGAATTTGTTCCCATAAGGAATACTAATGTAAATTAGATTAGTCCATTTCAGACCCCCAAAAATACACTTACAAAAGCACTTACAAAATACACTTACATAATTGTTCGAGTTAGGAGCAGTACGAAATCCAGGGGTCCACTGTATACAGTGGTACCTCGGTTTTCGTCGATAATTCATTCCAGAATGCTGTTCGAGTGCCGTTACCGAAAGAATTTGTTCCCATAAGGACAAATGTAAATTAGATTAGTCCGTTTCAGACCCCAAAAAATACACTTACAAAAGCACTTACAAAAATACACTTACATAATTGTTCGAGTTGGGAGCTGTACAAAAACAGAGGTACCACTGTATATAAAGGGGGACAGACAAGAGGCAGTGACCTACAGGCCAGTATCTTTAACATGCACACTGTCAAAGAGTTTTGGAGAAAATAGTAAAAGAAAAAGATAATGGGATGCTTGATGAGGAAATT
Organism: Cherax destructor; assembly: GCA_009830355.1. NCBI lineage: Eukaryota > Metazoa > Arthropoda > Malacostraca > Decapoda > Parastacidae > Cherax > Cherax destructor. The sequence continues at coordinate 201,134 of WNWK01000036.1, forward strand.
CTTTCAAACAGAAAAGCAGCATGGATTTAGTAATGGAAAATCCTGTCTTACAAATTGCTGGAGTTCTATATCAGTCAAAGAGATAAGGCAGGAAAGACAGGGCTGTGTGGATTGCATCTTTTTGGAGTGTAGGAAAGCATATGACACTGTACCGCACTGTAGATTAGTCTAGAATTAAAGAAATTGGCAGGGTTATAAAGACAAAGTGCTTGCTTCAGTGAGTCAGGGAGTACCTGAATGAAAGAAGGCAGAAAGTAACAGTAAGGGATGACACATGATAGTGGGATAGAGTAACAAGTGGGGTTCTGCAAGAACAGTATAAGGACTACTACTATTCCTAATATTCATGAAAGATCTACCAGAGAGGATTGAGTCCTATGTGCCACTGTTCATGGCTGATGTAAAACCAATAAGAAGAAAAAAACAGAATACATTGATAGCTTCCAAGGAGACTTCAACAGACAGGAGGTACTGTATATGATCAACCTAAGTGGCTTTTTGAGTTTAACTAGAACAAGTGCAATGTTATGCAAATTGGAGAAAGTGAGCATAGACAAGGCACAGAGTGCAGCATGGAAATAAAAAGGACTTGGGGTTGAATAAAACAAAAACACCTAGCATATCACCAGAACTACATAATGGCAGGTGCATATGAAGGATTAGCAAACTTCACAATAGCATTCAGGAACTTGAATAAAGAATCCTTCAGAACATTACACACTACATGATGGACCAATCACTGAGTACTTGGCCCTAGTATGGAGCCAACACCTGGTCAAGCATGTGAAGAAACCGGAAAAGTCCAAAGGCTTGCACCCATACTAGTACCAGAAGAGAGGGGAATGCACTATGAAGAAAGTTTGAAAGAAATGAACCACATACCCTTAAAGTTTTAAGGGTAAGAAGGACAAGAGAGGACATGATTACTACGTACAAAATCTTCAGAGTAATATTATGGCAGAGAGAGACAAACTGAATTAAGAAGACCAGTGTCAAGGTATCACAGGTGGAAGCTGAAAACACAGAGAAGCCATAGGGATGCAAGGAAGTATTTTAGTCTTAGGGTGGCTAAAAAGTGGAATAACTTGGATGAGTAAGTAAGAGGCAAAATCAATACATACACAGTTTCAAGATAAGTTCAAGAGGCCAGAAGTCAGTGATGCAAATCAAATTACTCTAGAAGGTTGGGGCCAGGAGCAAAACTTTGAATCCTGCAAACACAACTTAAAGGAATGATAGAGGCAGGATCTATACATAGCTTTAAGAAGAGGTACAATAAGGCTCTCAAAACCAGGAGAGTGTGAACCTAGGTGGAGACAGGCTCTGAGATTCAACCCCTGCAACCACTTATAGGTGAGTACGTACGTACATATGCACGCACACACACACACAGGAGATAGAAGGGCCTCCAGAAAGGCGGAGAGGTAGGGTACACCATCAGGTGCTGGACACAATACACACAACTGAGGAGGAAGTGAAGAGGCTACTAAGCGAGCTAGATACCTCAAAGGTGATGGGGCCGGATAACATCTCTCCATGGGTCCTGAGGGCTATGTGTACCCCTAACAACAAACTTCAACACATCTATCAAAACAGGGCAACTACCTGAGGTATGGAAGACAAAAAATGTAGTTCCAGTTTTTAAAAAAGGAGATAGGAACGTAGCACTAAACTACAGACCAGTGTCACTGACATGTATAGTATGCAAGGTCATGGAGAAGATAGTCAGGAGAAGAGTTGTGGAGCACCTAGAAAGGAATGAGATTATCAATAACGGCCAACACGGTTTCAGGGACGGGAAATCCTGTGTCACAAACCTACTGGAGTTCTATGACAGGGTGACAACAATAAGACGAGAGAGAGAGGGGTGGGTAGATTGCATATTCTTGGATTGTAAGAAGGCGTTTGACACAGTTCCACACAAGAGATTAGTGCAGAAGCTGGAGAACCAGGCAGGGGTAACAGGGAAGGCACTACAATGGATCAGGGAATACCTGTCAGGAAGACAGCAGCGAGTCATGGTGGCGAGGTGTCAGAGTGGGCACCGGTGACGAGTGGGGTTGCACAGGGGTCAGTCCTAGGACCGTGCTGTTCTTGGTATTTGTGAACAACATGACTGAAGGAATAGACTCCGAAGTGTCCCTGTTTGCAGATGATGTGAAGTTGATGAGAAGAATTCAATCGGACGAGGACCAGGCAGAACTACAAAGGGATCTGGACAGGCTGCAAGCCTGGTCCAGCAATTGGCTCCTGGAGTTCAACCCCACTAAGTGCAAAGTCATGAAAATTGGGGAAGGGCAAAGAAGACCGCAGACGGAGTACAGTCTAGGGGGCCAGAGACTACAAACCTCAATCATGGAAAAAGATCTTGGGGTGAGTATAACACCAGGCACATCTCCTGAGGCGCACATCAGCCAAATAACTGCTGCAGCATATGGGCGCCTAGAAAACCTAAGAACAGCATTCTGACATCTTGATAAAGAATAGTTGATAAAGAATCTTGATAAAGAATCGTTAGGCCCATACTGGAGTATGCAGCACCAGTTTGGAACCCACACCTAGCCAAGCACGTAAAGAAGCTAGAGAAAGTGAAAAGGTTTGCAACAAGACTAGTCCCGGAGCTAAGGGGTATGTCCTACAAGGAGAGGTTAAGGGAAATCGACCTGACGACACTGGAGGATAGGATAGATATGGGGGACATGATAACAACATATAAGATACTGAGAGGAATTGACAAGGTGGACAAAGACAATGTTCCAGAGATGGGACACAGCAACAAGGGGACACAGTTGGAAGTTGAAGACTCAGATGAATCACAGAGATGTTAGGAAGTATTTCTTCAGTCACAGAGTGGTCGGGAAGTGGAATAGTTTGGGAAGCGATGTAGTGGAGGCAGGTTCCATACATAGCTTTAAGCAGAGGTATGATAAAGCTCATGGCGCAGGGAGAGTGACCCAGTAGCGGCCAGTGAAGAGGCGGGGCCAGGAGCTATGACTCAACGCCTGCAACCACAACTAGGTAAGTACACACACCCACACAACAGGCCTAGTGTCTAATCGACATGTGCCTAGGATAAAATGGTAACTAATTTGCACCAGAGGCACAAGGGGAAGGGAGTACATCCTTGAAGGGAACAGCAAACACAACTACACACAGACCGACCAACAGCATCCCCTCAACCCCTACCACCCCACACCAACCAAACACAATAACAAGAACCAAGTTACAATCCCCACCTCTCCGAGCACAAATACTGCCACACCAGTAGACTATCATAATATTCAGGTCTGCCTACCACACCCATAGCCAGCACCAACTCCTCCCACCTCCCAGAACACAGTCCTAGAAAGGAAGCTGAAGGTGTGGTACACAACGCAGATGGAATTACAAATAAGAGTGAGGAGTGGCTGGGAAGAATCACTGAGGCATCCCCGGACATCATAGCAATCAGAGACAAAGCTCACGGAAGTAATAACAGATGCAATCTTCCCGTCTGGTTATCAGATCCTGAGGAAAGACGGGAAGGGGAGGAGGAGTTGCACTGTTTATCAAGAATCAATGGACTTTTTAGGAGATGGGAGGACTAGTCAGAGGGGTAGTGGATAACCACATAGGAGCACTGCATACAAAAGTGATGGTAGCAGTGATGTACAACCCACCACCAAAAAACAGGAGGCCAAGACAGGAATATGACAAGAGCAACAGAGTTATGGTGGACACACTAGCTGACAGGCCCGCATGAGCAGGGCAAAGTTACTCATCACGGGGGTTTCAACCATAAGGAAATTGACTGGGAGAATCTGGAGCCACATGGGGGACCAGAGACAGGGAGCAAAGATGCTGGAGGCAGTACTAGAAAACTTCATGTACCAACATGTTAAGGACCCAACCAGAGAGAGAAGAGATAATGAACCAGCAAGGCTAGACCTCATATTCACCTTAAGCAGTTCAGACATAAGAGATATCACATACAAAAGACCCCTAGGAGCTAATGACCATGTGGTCTTGAGTTTCAAATACATAGTGGAGTTAACAATGGAAAGTGAAGCAGCATGAGAAGGATGAGAGAAGCCAAACTTCCAAAAAGGGAATACACAAGTATGAGACAATTCCTACACGAGGTGCAGTGGGTAAGCGAGCTAGAGGAAAAGACAGTAAATGAAATGAAGGAACATGTGACCACAAAGTGCAGGGAGGCAGTAGAGAAGTTCATACCAAAGGGCAACAGAAACAATGGAAAGACCAGAGTGAGCCCATGGTTTACCATGAAGTGTGAAGAGGCCAAGTGTGCAAGAGCATGGAAAAAGTATGGAAGGCAAAGGACCCAGGAAAACGGAGTATAGTTAAAGAGCCAGAAATGAATATGCATGAATAAGGAGAGAACCCCATTACCAATACGAGAATGACAGCATCAAAAGCCAAATCTGACCCAAAGTTGTTATACAGCCACATCAGAAGGAAAACAACAGTCAAGGATCAGGTAATCAGGTTGAGGAAGGAAGGAAGGAGGGGAGCTCACAGAGAACGACCAGTATGTGAAGAGCTCAGCTCAAGATTTAGGGAGGTATTCACAGTGGAGACAAAGAGGCTCCTAGAAACCCGAGGTGGTAGGGTGCACCAGCAAGTGCTGGACACACTGCACACAACCGAGGATGAGGTGAAGAAACTGCTAGGGGAACTAGATACTACCTTGAAGGCGGTGGCCCCAGAGATTATCTCTCCTTGGGTCCTAAAAGAGAGCAGACACAGTGTGTGTGCCTTAACAACAATCTTCAATAAATCTATCGAAACGGGGCAACTGCCTGAGGTGTGGAAGACAGCAAATGTAGTCTCAATTTTTAAGAAAGGAGACAGACAGGCTACACTAAACTACAGACCAGTGCAGTGACGGCTCACCCATAGGAGCTGCAATGCTGCAGTTTCCCCCAGATGCTCACTGCCAGACGTATGACTTCAACCTTACACTAAAATAATTTGCAATTGACAAATATATTACAGGAAAAATCTGTTGTATGTTGTTTTCAATGTACTGTATTAGCAATTTTTTTATTTTTGTTGAAACAAGATAAAAATTGATTAAAAATAGAAGTTTGATGTGGTATGATAATATATAGGCATTACTGGCGTTACATCTGGCAGCGAGGAGCTGCATTCAATGCAGCACACACCCAGTTGCAATCGGTCTGTTTATGCTTGCAGTCATGCAGTTCCCCCCCATTCTATTTTTTGATGAGCCACCACTGGACCAGTGTCACTGACATGTATGTAAAGTTGTGGAGAAGATTATCAGGAAAAGAGTGATGGAGCACCTACAATGGAATGGCTTAATACACGACACCAGTTCAACCTCAGGAAAGGGAAATACTACTGTATTACTAACCTATTGGAGTTCTATGACAAGGTAACAGGAGAGAGAAGATAGGTAGACTGCATCTTCTTGGACAGTAAGAAGGCTTTCAACACAGTTCCACACAAAAGACTGGTTAAAAAACTAGAGGAGCAGGCAGGAATAGGAGGAAAAGTACAGAAATAGATCAGGGAATGCCTGACAGCAAGGAAACAATGTGTATTAGTCCAAGACGAGGTGGCAGAGTGGGCGCATGTGTCGAGTGGGGTTCCACAAGGGTCAGTCCTAGGTACGGTGCTGTTTCTTGTATGTGTGAATGACATGAGGGAAAAGATAGTCAGAGGTGTCCCTGTTTGCAGACGATGTGAAACTAATGAAGAGAATACAAGCAGAAGAGGATAAGGTAAGCCTACGAGGGGATCTGGACAGGCTGCAAGCCTGGTCTGACAAATGGCTCCTGAAGTTTAACTCCAGCAAGTGCAAAATTAGGTACATTGGGGAGGGACAAAGGAGACCGCAGGCAGAGTACAGCCTAAAGGTCAAAGGATGCAAAACTCACTCAAGGAAAAGGATCTTGGGGTAAGCATCATACCGAGCACATCACCTGAGGCACACATTAACCATATAACTGCTGCAGCATATGGGTGCCTGGCAAACCTTAGAAGTGTTTTGCCATTAAAAAGGAGTCATTCACGACACTGTACACCGAGGACGTCAGGCCCACATTGGAGTACACAGCACCAGTATGGAACCCACACCTGGTCAAACATGTTAAGAAATTAGAGAAAGTGCAAAGGTTTACAACAAGACTAGTGCTGGAACTGAGGGGCATGTCCTATGAGGAGAGTTTAAGGGAACTCAACCTGACTACACTGGAGGACAGGAGGGATAGAGGGGACATGATAATGACATACAAAATAATGAGAGGAACTGACAAAGTGGACAGGGATGTTTCAGAGATGAGACACAGCAACAAGGGATCACGACTAGAAGCTGAAAACTCAGGTGAGTCACAGGGATGTTGGGAAGTATTTCTACAGCCATAAAGTTGTCAGGAAGGAAGTGGAACAATTTGGAGAGTAATATAGTATCCATATGCAGCTTTAAGAAAAGGTACGATAAAGCTCATGGAACAGGGAGTGGACCTAGTGGCGACCAGCGAAGAGTCAAGAGCTGTGAATCGACAGCTGCAACCACAAACAGGTGAGTATGCGCACACACATACATTAAAAATGCAGGGCCAGGAGCTACGAATCGACCCCTGCAATCACAAATAGGTGAGTACACACAAAAACACACATGCTATGTTCCAGAGATGGGACACAGCAAGAAGGGATCACAGTTGGAAGCTGAAGACTCGGATGAATCACAGGGATGTTAGGAAGTATTTCTTCAGTCACAGAGTTGTCAGGAAGTGGAATAGTTTGGGAAGTGATGTAGTGGAGGCAGGATCCATACATAGCTTTAAGAAGAGGTATGACCTAGTAGCGACCAGTGAAGAGGCAGAGCCAGGAGCTCTGAATCGACCCCTGCAACCACAAATAGGTGAGTATCCACAGGCACACAGAATGTTTGTGGGAAGGTTCACACAGCCCTAAAAGAGAAGTGTTGTGGAACAGAGGTGGTGGTGAAGGAGGCTGGTAGATCACCTCTTATCTCTGGCATCTCTCTTAACCAGCTCTTGTCTCTACCTCCCCTAGTTACAGCTCCACCTGCCTGTTCCTCTTCCCCCCTCCCCTCGCCCATATTAATTGTATCTCTCATAAGCACCACCATTTCACCTACCTTAAAATACTCCACATACCACAAGCACTGATAGATGCTTCTCCAGATTAAGATTAAATCTTGGAAACAATATATTCCGCTACTAAGAGGTAAGTTAGGGCCTCTCACTCTTCACTTAACCTGCCAATCCTGAGCTACTGAAAGAAGTGTAACTCTACCTACTTCATTATGCTCATTCAGAGCACATCCTCTTAATAACAAGACTGTATATTTCACTGTTGCTAAGATGTCAAGTGGGTCACTGTTTAACGAACTTTAAATAGTGAGATTCTAACTTAGATATTTCGTCTGAAAGAATGTCATTTGTGTTCCTACCACCTCTTCTGATGGGATGGCACTGGTATCCCTACTACCTCTCTCTCCCTATCACCCCTCCTAATGGAGACCTCATTTAAGGATTGCTTTACCAAGAGCCCAATACCATTCCTCACCAACTACCCTTAAAATTAAACTCACTTCCAAAAGTCCTTCCCAGGTCCTAACTTTCCTTCCATAAATCCTCGAGTCCTAAATATCCCGTCTGAGTCCTCATCCCTCCTTCAGAGCTAACCATCCTTCCTGAGACCTAACTGTCTAGTTCAGAGCCTTAACTGCCGTATCTCATTCATTTAAAATATTAAATCCCTTTTATCTTTCCATTCTCTTAAACTTCTAAGATCCTATACGCGAGTAATAACCCTTATGTTCACTTCACCTCTTAAGTCATCCTCTACTCAACCAATAACACTTTTTTCCGCTCCACCCTCTAATTCATCAATAAAATAATCCAACTCCTTAAATTGTTAATCTAGGCTGTGCCCGCCCGCATTCCCTCCTGGGCGCCGCCCTGTTTGGCGCCCACCTCCACGCAAGGTCACTTACGTGCCGTCAGCGTTGGGGATCCTCTCTCCGTTGGGCCCCGTCCACGTCATCTCGGTGACCAGGCCGGGGTCGTCGACGTTGGCGGTGCAAGAGATGTAGACGCCATCACCCAGCGGCTTCAGGATGTTGCTAGGGAGGAGTTCGAGTGACGGCTCCTGGGCCACGCTCACTGTCAACAGAGAAAGAAAGCGCAACAGAATTAAAACAGTGAAGTATAGTTCCATGGAAAATAGTAGAAAAGAAACAAAATGTATTTTATATTTTTCACTTTGGTTTTACTTTTGTATTATACTTCTAATCCATAGTTTATACATCAATACAGTACCATTCGCTACGGCACTCACCACCATGCCCGCCCACACACAAAGGGAACAAAGAACACAAAAGGAAATTAAACTCGCAAATGAGCCATATGGATGGCAGGAAGTATTTATTCAGGCTCATTAAAGTCATTAAGTAGGACTGACTTTAATGAGACAGAGGCAAATACCATACGCAGTTTTAAGGATGGGTACGATTAAGAAATGTAACCAGGAGCTGACACTTGGCCCCAACAACCACAACTAGAGAACTAGGTGAGTATTATAATGGTCCAGGACAGGTGGAAACGCTGTCTTTTTTTTTTCCAAAGTGTGGGCGTTTTGTGACTTGTATTCTTAATGAGAAGGTTAGTAGGATGTAGGTACTGGAGCTCCTGAATGAGGAGCCGCAACTTCAGCAATGAAGACCAACATTGATATAGATACAGAGGATCCTATCTAACGATCGTACAAAGTTACTTGTCAGAGGCGTCAAGATAGAGCAGAAAATATAGGGATTGGCACACTGTGTTTTCATGACCTTAAAGCAAGCACTGGTGTTATTCCCCACCAGTAATTGATCCACAAGGTAGAAGAGCCAGCATAGATAACAGATAAGTCTTATATGAAGTGACAATACCAGGGCAAATTCACATTTTATTACCGGTACGTCATTTTTTTGACGTCGTGTTCAATGTTAATTTCTTAACACTTCCAATTTTTCCTCAAATGCTATTTATTTTATATCTGGTTAAGTTAAATATGTGATCACAAGTAAGCCACTTACAAAATCCGGAAGCAGTAATTCTGGCAACAAGAAAATTAAAAATACGTATCATTATGAAGGTTTATAAATCTTGTTTTGAGAATGTGCTGTGGTATAATGTTTACTGCCAGTTACTTTTATGTTGATCAACTGTGGTTATTCTCCCAGCCTGTACTTCATCCCCTATCTCCCTTCTACAATTTCATCACCTTGCACTAATTCAGAATGAACTTCAGCAGTCACCTGCTTGACCACCCCAGCAATATGACTTCCTGGATGCTCTGTATGTCTGTATTCTCAGTAGGTCTACATCTACATCTACACACACACACACACACACACACACACACACACACACACACACACACACAGCGCGAAAATATTGAGAGAAATTGACAAGGTTGACAGACAGAATGTTCCAGAGATGGGACACAGCAACAAGGGGACACAGTTGGAAGTTGAAGACTCAGATGAATTACAGGGATGTTAGGAAGTATTTCTTCAGTCACAGAGTGGTCGGGAAGTGGAATAGTTTGGGAAGCGATGTAGTGGAGGCAGGTTCCATTCATACCTTTAAGAAGAGGTATGATAAAGCTCATGGCCCAGGAGTGACCCAGTAGTGGCCAGTGAAGAGGCGGGGCCAGGAGTTATGAATCGACCCCTGCAACCACAACTAGGTGAGTACGATTCCATCTTTTCCGGGGGGTCATTACTCAACATGTTACCATTTCCCATTCTCGCACCAAGAGTAATAAAAGGTTAGAATTTAACGTTGCCTGTGTTTTCTGGATACCTGTGAAAGGCTAGCAAATGTCATAATAACCTTCAAGAACTTTAATAAAGGAATCCTAAATTTAGGTCTGCACACGACTTCAGACCCGTCTCGGAATATGTAGCACCAGCGTGGAACTTTACCCGACCAATCACGTTCCGAAGCTTGAAAAGGTGCAAATATTCGCATCACAGCAGCTGTGGTGCAAGCTAGCGTTGGTAGTGAGGGCCACACTTGATGGGGAGGGAGGAAGCATACTAGGAATGGTGGTGAGGGCCATACTTGATGGGGAGAGGGTGAAGCATACTAGGAATGGTGGTGAGGGCCACACTTGGTGGGGAGCGGGAACCATACTAGGGAATGGTGGTGAGGGGGCACCCCGTTGGTGGTGGAGGCCAGGGGAGAGCAACTAGGGTTGGTGGTGGTGAGGCCACACTTGATGGGGAGGTGTGAGCACACCAGGGTTGGTGGTGGTGAGGGCCACACTTGATGGGGAGGTGTGAGCACACCAGGGTTGGTGGTGGTGAGGGCCACACTTGATGGGGAGAGGGGGGGGCAGTGCACTAGGGTTGGCGGTGGTGAGTGCCACAATAAGGTTGGCGGAACACACTGTAGACTTACAAGCAATGATAAGAGCCACGTGGACGAGGAAGGTCATGTTGGGCGAATGTAGGTGTTGTGGGAGGCTATGGTCACCTCAGTCACCACCAGCATGGCCATGGAAGCCTACGCAAACCTTATTCCAATATGTACGCTTAAAGTACCATCGCACATTTGATAACACGAGATCATCGCCTTTTTGCAGATAATGTCACCTGTTTATCTGTATTTGTAATTAGATTTACATCGTGGTTATGTAGCAAGGCGGGACACACAAGAAGCACAACTTACTAGCAAACAGACTCATCACATCCACCAGGTAGGCCATCTTGACACTTCGGCAAGTTCACACTCATTAAAATATACTCAGGAGATGCGTAGAGAAGCCTCATAGAGTGTGCATGCGCACTCACTGCTGTTTGCTGCAACACCAAACCTATGCAATAAGGGAGTATCACCCTCGAGGGAAGGCCACGGTGCTCTTCCAGGACTGACACCCAACTGCCCGGCCAGCTGCCTGAGGTCCCCAGTCTGCGGTCCCCAGCGGCGCGGCTGCCTCGCTGTGATCCTTCACCTCCGCCACTATACAACTGACACCATTGATGTGTTCATCAACTGGTTTTGCTCAACCAGGGAGGACCCTTGAGTGACACCGTCCGTCGTGATTGGTCAACTGCACGTGCTTCAGATGTATTGGCAGGAGGAGCTATCAAGTGCCTTGGTTGTCCGCCCTTTAAAAGAGGTGACATCTTGAACCAAGAACAGCGGACGCTGCAGCACGTTATCTCAGAAACTATCGACAGAACTTCAGAATGAAGGGCATCATGCAGTGTGACATAAATATACTTCAAGAAATTAGTGCGCACCAAACCATAAAGAAGTGAACCTCAAACCACCTCAAGATCGTCGTCAACATTACGAAGTCTTGGGCTTCCAAGGCAAACTAGCGCGCACACAAAATTATGCCCTGCACCATTCAACATCAAATTCTGAGATGGTGAGGTGAGGCACAGTCGTGTTACGCCCTTCTGGCATTCCCCACTATAGACCAACCAAAACAAAAGTAGAGAAAATCCGCCTTGTCCACTATTGGTAACAGAGAAGGGAGGATGGGGGGAGGGGAGTCCTCAACCGCCCCACTAACCATTGATCATGGTCGTAGAAAAAAATCATTAAACAATTTGTATATTGACTTGACGGATATTTAAGATACTACGAGCTGGTATTGGAGCGGAAAGAAACACACAACACTGTAACATCTTCACCTTGGCGGCAACCTCTCCATTCTTCATCCGGAGGCAACCACTCCCCTCCGAGACAACAGACTCAAGAGCTCCTAGTCAGCACTTTGTCACCACCTACCAAGAATATACTCCATGGCCCTTTACTTCCAAATGCAGCAGCCAGTTTCAGCGTTACTATAACGTACTATCAAGTCATAACAGAGCCTCGCCAGCCAAGATCCAGCAGTGTTATAATGTATCGTCACAGATTCAAGGAAGCGTCGACGTGGAAGATGTGTAGAAAGAAGAGTAATAACAGGAGGGGTAAAGATGAGTGGAAGACTGAAAGAAGGGAAGGAGTGGAAGACGTTAAAGGAAGGGAAGAGGGTAGGCATGAGAGAGAGAAGCGGAAGGGTAAAAGGAAGAACGAGGGAAGAGCATGAGTGTAGGAGGGCAGCAGTGATGGACCATCGGCGTGTCAATATTTATAATTACCCTCTTCAGGAGGGAAAAACTCTGGAGCTTCTGGCTCCTCCCTGCAGCTTTCCCAATAACCCAGAACCAAGTGGCTGCCGCCTCAAGGACTGCGATACTGGCTTCGTTGGTAGCGTCCTCAACTCATAGATTGAGGGTTTGGGATCGATCCCGGCATGGGCTAAACGTGGGCACGTGTCCTTACACCTGCTGCACCTGTTCACCTAGCACTAAACAGGTACCAAGGTGTTAGCCGATAGTCGTGGATCGCATCCCGGGGAACAAGATTAATTTAGGCTGTCCGAAATGTTCTGCATAACCAGTGGCTTTCTACATAGTATTCCAATCGCGTTAAGTATCAGTTGTATTATGTATTTTGTATTTATTATTATTATTATTATTATTATTATTATTTTCACAGTACTTCAACGCAGCCTTATAGTGGCTAATTCTCACATTACATGTGAAAAATTGTGCTGAATTTAACGTAACCTGCGCTTACCTAAAGCGTAACCCAAAGCCTACCCTTGACGCAGGGTAATTTTCCAAGACCTTCTGCAGGAAAAACGGCGCGCCTTATATGGTCCAATGCTACTTATAATAATAAAAAAAAAACTACAAGGCTAAAGGCATTATATATCAGTAGGCATATGACTGCATTGTTATCTAGTAATGTATATATGTAGTTCAATATATCATCCATAATTTTCCTCCAACCTCCCCCCTTTCCTCTATCTAGTTACATATATGATATCCAAATTCCGTTACATATATGACATCCAAATTCCTTTTTTTTTTCTGTATGATGGAAAAATTATCATACAGGGATGATGGAGAAAGTCATGAAAAATCCAGTTCTCCTGTGCATAGGATAGGCTATACTGAGAGATGGCAATTACCAAGTGATATTAATTCCAGCTATACTGGAACAAAACCTTTGAAACTCCAGTAGCTGATGAACTCTCACACAGATGAAGCTGACGAAGCTGCCTTTGTGCCGGAAAGAGTAGGATGGGTGTTATGCTGCCGGTCTATGGTAGCTAATCCAAGGTAATCATGTACGGCTGGTATACACCCAATTGTTTCCTTGCTTAAAATATTCCTTGTTTTTATCACTGTACTTTTATATAAAGTAACATAAGTAAACTATACATGTTGTATTATATGACTATTGGCATTTAGACTGCACATCTATAGTTTAAGACCGTGGTTTTCAACCGGTGGTTCATGGCCCGATGTTGGTCATGAAGACTTCTTTGGTGGTGCATTGTTCAAGGTCACACGGCTTGAGCAGGCGCCGCCGGAGTAACTGAATACAGTTTTCAAAGGGTTGGTTTATAAAGGTGGTCACAAATACATTAAATCAACGGCTGTGAACACGAGGCTCTTCAAAAGATTCTACCAGGACATGGGTTCAGACTCTTGATGTGTTGCTGTTCTTCACCTCTGCATGGTGGTTGTCAGCAGGAAACGTAATCAACAGAGCTTTTTAATTGAGAGAGAAGTTGGATTTATTTTTCCATGCTGAAGGGAAATGAGAATTCCGCAGTGTTGGAGCATCTTGTCAATATTTTCGGAATCTTGAACAAACTGAATCTTCAGTTGCAACGAAAAGCTGCAAATCTGTATTTCCACCAAGGTATCATCGAGGATTTTCTCGACAAATTGGAACTCTGGATCGTAAGAGTATTAAGGCAATAATTTGGATCTATTTCCAAGTGCTATGCCATGTTAAGGGAAAAGGAAATCATCCAGACGAAAATTCTTCATTACGTAAGCTACGGGACGAATTCAATTACAATAGTCTCCGGAGGACAGGACAAGGGATGGGTTATCTTTCATCAAGAATTCACTCATAACAGATGTTAATAGTGCTCCGGAAGAACTAAAGGAATTCTTGGATATGAAAAAAAAAAATATTTGACGGTTCAAGACATAGTATATACCATGGAGAAATTTTGGGTCAGCATGCCGGGAGATACGAAAATCTGTTTACAAATGCAATCATATTTATTTCGCTATTTGCATCAAATTATGGTGTATGATTCTATTTGCTGCACATTAAGTCCAAAAAGAGGAAGCGACTTGCGTTAGAAAGCGACATTCGCTGTGCATTATCGAGTACCACTCCAAACATTGGAAAGCTTGTTAATGAGAAGAGAAGCCAAAATTCTGTTAATAAGATATAAATTCTGCACTATGGTGTTAGCTGTCTTTTTTTTTATCATTTTTCAAAAAGATAGTGGTTCTTTCCAAACACTGGAAAGCTTGTTAGGGAGAAGAGAATCCCCCCAAAATTGTTAGGTATAAATTTAAAACCAGAATGTTCGATGTCTACTTCTTTATTTCTCAAAAAGGTGGCGGTTCATGATTGTTTTTATTGACCTGGGGGTGCACGGACTGAAGCGAGCTGAGAACCACTGGTTTAAGAGTTTGCTAATAAATTTAAAGCCTAGGTGCCAACCGGTGTGGAGTAACTTGCATACAAATCGCTGTACCCTGGTCGGCCACAGAGATCCCCCACCCCCGTGTGAGGGCCAGTGTACATCAGTGGTTTCTGGGGAGAGGAGGAATAATATAAAGGGGAGGTGGTCAGGCTCCCTGTGGCTCAGCGGTAGTGTGTTCGGCTCACAAACAACGAACTCAGGTTCAATCCCGGTGAGGCGGCGGAACATATACCGCCTGTGTGTTATACCTATGACCTGAAACCCAGCCTGGGGCCAGGCTTTTCTGGTGCTTACTGACCAACCAGATTGTTGCTGTTCTCGGCCATCTAGCCCACATATCCATCACAATCGCCTAATCTGGCACTTGGCATAATTGAGTTTTCTCTTGAAGACTTGTATACTTGTTCCAGCAATATTTATGATATCTGGTGGTAGTATGTTATGTCTCACTCCAGTATGTTACGGTAGTGTGTTGATTTAAGACCAGGTAAATATCTTAACACCTGCTGACTCTGTTCACCCAGAAGTAAAAAGATACAGAGTCCGGTGTTGTGGGTTGCATACCGCAGAGAGCCGAAGGTCTCCACCGAAAATAAGTCACGATGCTGACCTGGGTTATTTCAGATTAATCGTCCGGGGTTAATAACCGAATAAAGACTTCTTGGAAAAGGCGTTGAGCTACTACTTGAGATTATTTTGAAAATTATAAATAAGCCCTTGGTAAATGTGTCAGTAGTGTTACTGTGTACTTGTGTAGTACACTTAGATAATCCCAGCTACTTATAGTAAGGGTCCCTTACTAGCCGTGACGTCATGAGACTCGTGGGTCTCACGAAGTAAGGTTTGCCAGGAAACAGGACAAGAGTTTCCTGACGCGGGTCTCAATCACCGTAGGCAATAAGGCTTGGTCCGAGGAAGTGGGAGAGTAGCTCCATTTCTATGAATCAAGAGCCCTTCGCCAGCATCAAGTCACTCCTCTCTCGAAGGGGGTAGTAGAGATGGGCGCGGAGGATGCAGGTAGGAGGGAAAGGGGTCCACCACTCCAGGTGCTTCACGCCCTCGAGCACCTCCCACCCACCACCACCTCCCCCGCTCAATAATCTCCCTCCCCACCTTCCTCTCACACAATACGCCCCTGATTGTGTCGCGTCAGCAACCAGGTGGGTCCCACCACACAGATCAATTGCCATCTACCCTCCACCAAACACAAACTCCTTCATACACACGTGAAAGAAAATGACCGTAAAATACCAGGTGTTAAAACTTATAAAATGCGGGGGAGGGGGTGACTTAGAAGTTGACAACGTAAGAAGCACTCAGTGTAGCAGACTGCCTATGAAGAACAGGTATTACTCCGAAACACCTAGACACAATAGCAGTATTAGAACATGGCAATGTTACAATGGATACTGAAGGAAGGAGCATAAATAGTGTTATCCCATAGCAAGGCTCTTGAAAGGCCCTGAGAACACTCGACAATGCAAGGAACGTGAGAGCACAATTTGAATGGCACCGCCATTGTAATGCCTTTTTTAAGTTTTCATAATCCACCCTTTTACTTTCCTAACTTTTGTTGCATTTGCCTTATTGTGTTTTTAAAGGATAGGTAATACCTGAGATATGTCTGTGACAGATTTCGAGCCGATCTACCATCATAGCCTGACCTGGGGACAGGCTTTTGTTGACTGCCTTTTCAACAGGCTACTACTATTTTTCAGTCTGGTAGACCTGGCACTTAACAAATGTAAAGGTACAATTTCCTCTTACCGACTTTATATGTGTTCCGGCAATATTTCTGATATATGCTGGTAGCAGTTGAAGTCTTGGATCAAAGATGTTAACTCTGTACTTTTATTGTATCCATGGCACAGCTTCTTTTTATTTTACACATTTTACGTGTCTTCTGAGATTAGCAGTTTTCTTTCGTTCAATGGAATGGTGTCTGCGTTTTGTATAGTGTTCATATTTTGAGTTCTTCATTCATTCTATATATAAGCGGTTGGAATTTGTCACTACTCAACACAATTATTTCATTTATCTAATGAAGACTTTATTGATACGTAGGTTTTGTACCTTTTAATAAGGTGACTGTCAGGCTTAAAATAGCAAAGTTTGACACGAAGATGTGGCTGGTGATTTAATTTACCTGAGTTTGTTTTTGTTGATATCGATTCCTGTAAGCTTTACTCTTGTACCTATTGGCCTCAATGAAGGCAATAAAATTACCTTCATTGGTCGTATTTGTCAAATGTCTTTGCGTTTTTGCTTATTTCGAGTCTTAGCGATTTTAATGAACTAAAACTTGTATTAGGCAGAATTACTGTTCTAAAGCCATATTGACTTGGGTTGTGTATTTCGCACTTTTCTATAAACTCAGCAAGTTGGTACAGCAGTAAAACGATCGCATAAATTTGCGTCAACACCACCAGCTTCTACAGAAGTATCATTAGATTAAGACAAGATCTACTTTATTTAGGTAATTTATGTATTTCAAATTCAGATTTATAATTTTGTGCAATGATTTTACTAGATACATAATAGTTATACGAATATGTTGGTAATTTAGGCAGATTTAACCTATGCTAACAAAGTTAAACACTGAGTCTATTTTGTCCATTTTGTTATTTTTAATAATAATCGTTACTTCTACAAGTACATAATACAACTTATACAAACTTAGCTGACATCAATGACATATTATATAGAAAGTCTGGTTATGCAGAGCATTAGGTGGCCCGTGGGCTGGTAGGCAAAGCTCTTGCTTCACACGCTGAGGGTCCGTGGTTCGATTCCCAGCGAGGGTGGAAACATTGGGCGTGTTTCCTTACACTTGCTGTTCCTTTTGACCCATCAATAAAATGGGTACCTGGATGTTAGTCGACTGGTATGGGTCGCATCCTGTGACAAAATTGACCTAATTTGTCCGAAATTATCTGCATAACAAGGGGCTTTCTATATAGTAGTATGTCATTGATGTCAGCTAGGACTGTATACCTTGTACATGTACTTGTAGAAATAAAGGTAATATATGTATTATCGTCATTATAACTAAGGTTAATCTTGTTCCCCAGGATGCGACCCACAACAATCGGCTAACACTCAGGTACCTACTTGCTGCTAGGTGAACAGGGACTGCAGGTGTAAAGAAACACGTCCAAAGTTTCCAACCGTACCGGAGATCGAACTACGGACACTCGGTGTGAGACTCACGAAATCGTAACGACCCGATTGCAAATAAACCATACCACGGGTGGGGATTGAACTCGTGGCGAGTCGTAAAACTCCAGACCAAGCCACGAGTTCGATCCCACCCGTGGTATGGTTTCTCAATATGTAAGCTGAGTCCGCTACTATGTGCACATACCAAGTATGTGGAAATGAAGCAGGGCTAAGGTAACTTGAAACTTTTAAGTTATAATACTGTGTAAAGCGTTCAAAATAATACTGTATAAAAAATTCAATTACCAAACTACAACATTCAAACTGCCACAATGTTTTATCAGTTTCTCAGTATTATTTTTGTTTATTAAGAGCCAAAGTGACTCCATAATCTTTCGTGCACCAGGTATCAATGTACAATAGAATATTATTTTCTAAACAATTATACCATAAAATCTTAAGAGACCATCAAATAATGGCACGCTGAGCGGATTAAGTGTGGTGTAATCAGCTTCAACTCACAAGATATCAAATGAAGGGGCCATTAATATTATTCGTTTTCTCTAACTCAGATTATGAACCAGAGAAAATGTGAATTCTGGGAGCAAGACGCCAACAGTAACTGAAGAAAACGCACCCACTCTTTTAACCTTTATTTACTACAAGTACATGTACATGGTATACAGGCCTAGCTGACATCAATGACATATTACTATATAGAAAGTCCCTTGTTATGCTGAGCATTTCAGGCAGATTAGGTCAGTGTCCTAGGATGCGACTCACACCAGTCGACTAACACCCAGGTACCCATTTTACTGATGGGGAACATAGACAACAGGTGTAAAGAAACACGCCCAATGTTTCTGCCCTGGCTGGGAACCGAACCCAGGCCCTCGCCGTGTGAAGCGAGAGCTTTAGCCACCATTTATTATTACTCAAATAATAAAAAAATCCAGAAAATTTGTAATTAAATCAAGCTGATTTGTTTATATACATGTTGCTCAAACAAGACACGGCAACGTGGTAATTTTTTATAATAAAAATTATTAATTCACTAGAGAAAATACCCTACATTTCATTATTACACCCCCCTTAATTAAAGGAAGTTTCTTGATGCCGGTAAAGGGCTCTTGGTCTAAAGAACTGGACCTGATATCTCCCATAGATCAAATCTAAATGACTCTCATTTCCCTTGGCGCTAAATAACCCCTAAGAGTTTAGTGCTTCCCCATGAATATAATTATCGTAGCACGAATAGAACACTTTGTCTTTATTTGATATAATTCAAGAAGCAGAAGCAGCAGCAGCAAATACTTAAAAATGAGGCCTTAATACCAAGCTATTCAGTAAGTAATGTGATGATCATATATATTCTGAATAATAATAGTTTATTGTGACATGATACAAAGATGTACAATGAGTTATAGGAATGGGGTGTACATGCCAAAAGCCCCTTATATGCAGAGTATTGTGGGCAAACTTAAAATTAACTAACAACTAAACGGTAAAAATTATAGTAAACAATTTACAATATAAGTATAGTTGAGTATTTAAGCTATGAAATTTGAACATAATTTAAACATAACAATTTTGAAACATAAGTTTTACAATTTTGAAGCATTACAGTTTTATAATATATCAACATCATAATTTATTTGTAGTAATGCAATTTATTAAATCAAATCAATTATTTGTGTTGCAATAACAGTTTATATGGTCATTCGATAAATATACACGGAGAGCAGCTGTGCATGCACGAGTGCAAATCTCAATATGTATAGGCCTTAAACCTAATAAAACAACCATCATACATGTAAACATGCAATGAGCTCTGATATCTCTCTACCCTGAACCAGTGGCGGACCTACATTTTTGGGCCTCTTCTCATACAGTAAACCAAAAAAAATTCAGTAATGTGGACTAAAGTCGCTTCTGGGGTTCCTCCGGGATTAGGGGCCCTGAAGGTTAAGCTTCATTAGTTTCACAGTAAATCCGCCCCTGCCCTGAACGGGGCAGTACAATATGATCACTACAGCCTGACAACTGTGGAGGTCTATCCGTGCAGCCTTGTCTGAGGTCAGGCTTCCATGTTGACTGCCTGTTCAATGAGACTCTTGCTGTTAGCAGCCAGCGTAGCTATAACAGCAAGTTTGATCTTCAGAATGAATAGGAATGTTTGATATTTTGGGAATTTTTTAAATAACTTCAAATAAAGCCACTGGAAAGTTCAAAAACTATATATATCAAATTTAATTCGAAACTGAAAATCACAAACATACCTCTGCTTCTATAAATGCAAATAATTATGAACGTGTAATTGTACACACAGCGACATGGAAACAGGCCTTACTCTAAACCAGTCATTCTCAAGCACGAAAAACTGGGGTAACTAAGTAAATCTAGCCGAAGCTATCGAATGTCATTTAAATGACAGAATTTTGTTTTCAGTACACTGCATTCACACCAATGGTTTATAATCTAAGTAAACATGCTGTACAAGTCAACGTGTGTTTTAGAATACCCAGCGTTGATGTTTGTATCCCGGAGCCACTTACTGTATACATACACCGTGAGAAAATGCTCAAGAATGCAGACTAATTTGGCTAATGTGGGGCTAATTATCAAGCCAGAGGAACGTTGGCTGGCCGGAAGGGTTCTCTCACAGATCTTGCCGGTCAGCGAGTAGGGAGAGTTCCCACACACAATGATGGCGGCCAGTAGGGAGGTTCCCGACACTGATCCTTCGCACAGAAGTGCCGCTCTTCCCGCAGGAAAAGGGGGTTGTCTGCCTGACGTAAAACAGAGATGGTGTTCCCTTTAATGTCTGTCTACAAGCTTAAGCTCCCTGCATGCAACCAACCTTTCAGTCCCCTCTGCCTCTTCTCATCAATATTAATTTATGATTGTATTTTTTGAAGCAACAAAGTTTTCTTTTATGAAATGGGCATCAAAATCTAATTCAAAAGCTTCTGACAGTACTAGGCCTCATATTAAACCATACAACGTGCGTATCATACGTCTTGACTCCAGCCTAATCTCATTTTGCAACTAAGTATTTGATTCATTGGTGATACTTTGCAGTGTGAGCCACTCTTATTGTCAGACCAGTGTGTTTCTATATCCTTTCTAAGTCTGAATTTATATAACTTTAAATCCAATGTTTTGATCTGTCTTGGTTAGACGTTTTCAACACTTAATAGATTTAATTTTATTTTAACACGGCGGCCGTTTCCCAGTGTGGTAGTGACCCCAATAAGAGGAAACGCATACTCCTTCATTTACTCAATCACTGTCTTGCCACATGAACCTCTGAACTGCAACTTCCCCACCCCATCTTCAGTGTGAAGGCTCACACTTCAACAGCACGTCATAACAATCACTCGTCTCCGATCGCTCCGATGGAACGCGCTCACACACGCCTGTTGGATGTTCAAGCCCCTAGCAATCATAACCTTTACCCCACCCTATAACCATTCCTGGATTTATATGCCCTCTTATCATCATATTCTGCTACATCCTCCTTTATAAATCCCCAAACCACCTCGATAACTTCTCAGCCATCCGAATTATACATTTTGCAACTCGCATGACTTCTAATCTCCACGTTCCGAATTCTTTCCATATTATTCACACCATACATTGCCCTCAAACACGACACCTCCAAATGTCCCCGGCCTCCTCGCTGAAATTTGTCTTCACTGAACATCATATTGTTCTCCGTTGCCCATTGGAAAACTTGGTTTATATCTTCTTGGAGATTTGCCGTGTCCTCAATGGATGACATACCTAAAGTCAGTGCCAGATCAGCCGGGCTGTGGTTCGTACGTTGGACTACGTGCAGCCAGCAGTAACAGCCTCGTTGATTAGGCCCTGATCCACCGGGAGGCCTTGTCATAGACCGGGCCGCGGGGACGTCGATCCCCGGAATACCCTCCAGGTAGATACTCATGCAGATCCTGGTATCGTCTGCAAAGGATGATACGGTGCTATACATATCTGTCTGTCTGATATGAGAATGAGGAACAGGATAGGGGCCAGTACTGTGCCTTGTGGAACAGAGCTCTTCACTATGGCAGCTTCCGATTTAACTCTGTTTACCACTGCACCTTTGTGTTCGATTGGTTAGAAAGTTGAAGATCCATCTGCCTACTTTGCCAGTTATGCCTTTAGCACGCATTTTGTGTGCTATTACACCATGATCGCACTTGTCAAAGGCTTTTGCAAAATCTGTGTATACTACATCTGCATTCTGTTTGTTTTCCAGTGCATCTAAGACCATATCATAGTGGTCTAGCAGTTGCGAGAGGAAGGAGCGACCTGCTCTGAAACCATGTTGCCCTGGATTGTGCAGTTTTTGGGAGTCCAAGTGGTTTGCTATCCTGCTTCTTAGAACTCTTTCAAAGATTTTTATGATGTGGGACGTTAAAGCTATTGGTTTATAGTTCTTAGCTTCTGCTTTGCTGCCCCCTTTATGGAGTGGGGCTATATCCGTTGTTTATAGCGACTGTGAAATCTCGTATGTGTCTATGCTCCTTCTCCATTAACATAAATTAAAAAAATATCTTTAAATGTATAAGAGAACATTTTTAAAAAGGACTTAATTTTAAACGATTTTTGCTAATTGACCAATTTTACCTATTCGGCACGATATAATATATATATATATATATATATATATATATATATATATATATATATATATATATATATATATATATATATATATATATATATATTCTGTAAATAGGAAAGGGTCAGGAATAAACTTGGTTATAATAATCATAACAGTAATATAAACAAGTTAAACGCTAAATATAATAACCATAAAATTATTCGTATAACCCTCTTGAACGGAGAGCATCTACAATGTCCCGTGTTGGAGGACTCGTGGTGTCCCGTGTTGGAGGACTGGTGGTGGTAGAGAAACGCAGCAGTGATACTGGACCCACCGGTGGCCGACATGCTCTATATTTTGGCCTAACTTGTAATGAATGGCCCAGTATATACGCCCACTAATTTTCTGTCCCCCGCAAACCATGCAACCTCACCACCTAAACACGGGGACCAGGGGTGATGGGGTGGCTGTGGGCGGCGTTTTGGTCGAGGAAGATATGGGTGTGGTGGTGGTTGTAGCACTAGTGTCGTGGCGCTGGTGGGGTTGTGATGTGGTTGTGCCAGTCGTGGTGGTGGTTGTGTCGTTATTGTTGGTGGTGTTGTAGCGTTATAGGTGGTGATTGTAGTGCTGGTGATTGTGGTGGTAAACTCGACTTTTTTCAGGTGTATGGTGCTGTTTCTGGCAGCGATGATGCTAACTGCAAATATCTCGCACTTGCAACAACAAAAATATATTAAACGAAATTTTGATCCAGCCTGGACGACTGGCAAGTCACATTTAATAATGATCCAGGAGGAACCGAAACATCGTCTAAAGTTACGTATCCTAGTGTGGGTTATTTGTGAATTGTTCCAAATGGTGATTACGACGAGAAGAATTGAGTCTGTACCGTGGGTGAAAGTTAAGCAGAAACTCGCCCTTACGAACCTTATAACAATCTTTCCGCCCGTCCTGGATCACTGTCAAGTGACCTGGTCCAGGAAGGATCGAAATGTCGTCATAAGGTTTCTCTAAATGGAGAGTTATTACGACCCTGGCGAAGGTCGTTGTGGTGGCAGGAACAGCAGCAGCAGCAACAGCAACAACAGCGGCAGAAGCAGCAGTAACGAAAAAATAACATTATGTAGGGTAGCACGGGTATACTATACAAAAACGTGTCCCCCCGCTCTTAACAGATTGATGACAACACCCCTACAATAACCAGGTGAATTTAAAGTAGTAAGGTGAGAAAAAAATATGGAGGGCACGCGATGGTGGATGGGGCGAGGGGCAAGGATAGATAGGTGTGGGTGAATAGTGGTAGGGAGAGTAGAGGTGGAGAGAGTGGAGGATAGAGGAGGGGTGAATAGTGGGTGGGAGGGTAGGGGTGGAGAGGCGGTAAGTTGGTAAGGTGAGGTAGCCACTTGAGACCTCAAGGTAAACTACCACCTGCCCACCCTGACAACCACCACCTGCCCGCCCTGACAACCACCACCTGCCCGCCCTGACAACCACTCTCCTACCACCACCTGCCCATCTAACAACCACTCCCTACCACCTACCATCTAACAACCACTCTCCTACCACCACCTACCCATCCTAACAACCACTCTCCTACCACCACCTACCCATCCTAACAACCACTCTACCACCTGAACCCCTGACAACCACTCCTTTTCCCTGCCCACCCTGACAACCACTCTCCTACCACCACCTACCCATCCTAACAACCACTCTCCTACCACCACCTACCCATCTTAACCACTTCCACAACCACTCCCATCTAACAACACCTACCACCTGAACCTGACAACCACTCTCCTTTTCCCTGCCCACCCTGTCGACCCATCTACTCCCAGCCCTCCCTAACGACCACCCACAAACTCCCACACCAACATCTACACCCACATACTAGCCTGGCGTCTACCTTGACTACAAAACATCCCTAAAACATACATAATGCAGCAAGACAATGGTGTCTCGCTGAAAGCTGAGTGCTCTTGTAGGAAAGAATTCTGAAATTGAGACAACTATTTTCTGTTGCAAGTAAAAGTTCTGACACTACTACTACTTTCGAAGCCCCCCAAAAAAAAAAAAAACTTTTGCGTTTCGTTGACAATAACAATATATATATATGCATGTTCAAACTAGCACTCTCACGGTTCACAGTGGGTATATAGGGAGAAAACTTGCCCTGGTTATTTCCTGGTTTTACCGTGGATATCAATCCCACCCAGTTTAAGCACGAAATAAATTAAACAAGCAAACACTGTGGCACACACTGAAACACTGGCAACGTTTGAATTCTGGAGACGGTTGGGAATTGCAAGAGCGGATGCTGGGGGCAGGAGGGTCACAAGCTCCAGCGAAATTTATCGCTCAGTAACAGACATAGCAGACTTTGCAGCACGAACATGTATACCTGTGACCGGTTTCGTTGATTCTTCTACTTTCGCAACCTAGCCCGAGGCTTCCTTATTGACTAGTGAGCCGAGATGTTGGTGCTAGCGGCCCTCAGGACCACACAGTCATCACAATCTGGCTGATCAGACAAAGAGACAGTACTCTAGTTTCATTCTGCAAAATTCAACCTTTGTTCCAAAGCTTAATATAACATCTATTGTGTTGTCAGCCGGGTCCAACCTCCCACGCTCCTGTATGTACGGTATTAAATTTGATAACGACCGGCTATGCTACCTCAGTACAGGTTTTTATATACGTGATATTTAATGACCATGAAAAAACTTGCAAAATTAATATTGTTCTATGACAGTGAAGATGGTAGAGCCGAGTGAAGGGTGAAGGACATTTCTTACGAGACATTACAACAACGTCAGCCAAGTACGGTGCTGGAACATCAGCAGCCATGACCACTACAATTGTTATACAAGGCTACTGGGACCCTGTTTTCATCTCGGCCTCACACCAAACTACACTTGCAGCTTTTTAACGTTGCCAGCAATTGCCTAGACCGTCCTGTTAGACATGTTGCAGTCGATTTTTATATTTGTGGTAATTGCGTTTTTTTAATGTGTGTAACCTAACTAAACGTGACATAGCTTAACGATACATGACTTAACAAATACATATTATAAGTATCTGATCAGCCGGGCTGTGGTGCGTACGCTGGACTTAACACGGCTCCCCACAACAGCCTGGTTGATCAGACCATCCACTGGGAGGCCTGGTCTACCAGCGGGCAGCAGGGGCGCTGACCTACGGAACACACTCTAGGTTGACAGTTATAATACTCAACGTTAGATACAAGTCCCATTACAATGTTAATCAACAGGTTTTCACTGTGGCAGCTCCGACACCACTCGTTTACTACTACTACCCTCTGGCTTCTATTTTTAAGACGTTAAAATATCCATCTGCCTATCTGGAAGAATAATCCTCTCCTTTGTTAGTGACGTGTGTGGATACGGACACTTTCATACAGTTCAGGACATTAAAGGAACGTTTCGCCACGAATGGCTTTACCAGTCGTAATAGAGTAAGCTAAAACTGTTTTTATAGCGGAGAGAGGTGACCAGTAGCGAGGGAGGTGGTGCATTAGGTTGCTGAAATTACATTCGGCCAAAAGAGGGAGAGGGTGTCAGTAATTCGTTCCACACACGTTACTTCCTGCCATTCACAAACACCTTTACCTCTACAGGTTTCAAGTTTTTTCCTACTACCACAGCCCAACAGCGCGCCAGGCTTGACTGGTGTTTGCCTGGTCAACCCGGCTATCAGCCTTGAAATAGTTTTGGAGTGGTCAGCCCCTCAATCTGAAGAAGTGTTCAGCTTTACAGTCCTGAGCCCCCGTTGTTACTGTTAAATGCCCCGCTGACCCGCATATCCATCACAGCCTTGTTCATCTGGCACTTGGAAGTACGTGTCGACTTTCTTCTTGAATGCTTCTAAACTTGTTACAACAGTGTTCTGATATATTTTGGTACAATGTTAAATAGTCTTGGATCACGGAGGTTGATACAATGTTCTCTTATTGTCGCCACGACTTGGTTTACAACCCAGTCATTAGTGCAGGCATCAAGGAGCTAGGTGCTGGGACGCTTGGCATACAACCCAGTTATTACTGCAGGCATGAGAGAGAGGTGCTGGGATACTTGGTATACCACCCAATCATTACTATAGGCATCAGGGAGATAGGTGCTGGGAGGCTTGGTAAATCACCCGTCATTACTGCAGGCAGCTAGGTGTTGAGATACTTGGTATTATTAATGCAGGTGTAACAGCTAGGTGCTGGGAGGCTTGGTAACATTAAGCTACCACTGAGGACACAGCAAACCTCAAGGTGATTTAAATAAAGTCTTCCAGTGGGCCACTGACAACAACATGATGTTAAGTGAGGACAAGTTTTGGATACTCCGTTTTGGAAAGATTTTGCGAAATAGACAGGAACAGAGTATAAAACAAGCTTGAATCACTCAACAGAGCGTAAGATTAATGTGACAGACCGGGGTGTGATCATGTCTGAAGATCTCGCCTTCAAGGATCACAACAGTGTCCCTATCACAACCGCAAGAAATAACTAGAACCTTCTAAACCTCCAATAGAGGGTGAGCAACAGGGGGCAGCATAAAGGGGCTGCGACTCCTCTCTCTTCGTTCCGACACCTGGAGACCTTGTCCGACATCTTGACAAGGAAAGCCAAGCCAATGATGATTCTCTAACCTTGTTCTCTCGAGACTGGAGTACTGCTGTGCTGTTAACAGTTCCGTTCAAGGCAGGTAAAACTGCAGATCTAGAGAATGGCCAAGGAGGCCAAGACCCTTCAACGTCTCCTTTACATACGGGAGATTACCAACAGATTCCTAGCTGTCTGCAGGAAAGAGCTGGACAAGTTTATCAAGTCAGTGCCCGATGAGCCGGGCTAGCACAAACATCCTGGTTGATGTGGTAATCCACCGGGAGGCCTGGTCTGGGACCGGGCCATGCGGGAGATGGAACACTCTCTAGGTAAGTAGATGCTGGGAGCTTGGTAACATAAGCTAGGTGCTGGGATGTTTGGTAATTTAAGAGAGCTATAAGCTGGGTCGTTTGGTAACCCACTAAGCTTGAGTACTGGGAAGGACGCTTGGTAACATACCAGCCAGTCATTGTGCAAGCACTGCCTACCCTGTGACTCAACCCTCACAAATGTCATGGACAATTGATGTTAATTTATAACTGTAAATTATTTTAGATAGCCCAACAACAAAAAAAACGGAGGGCGAGTTTAGGTCCGTATGCTCTTTAGAGAAAAATCAAACGGGAGGAAAAGTATGGGTTTGGGTTCGTCTTCTCTTGACAGACTGTACATTTAAAAACTATCTGATGCTTGCATGTGATGTCCCTGCTTCATCGTTGATGATACAATTTCACAAAATTTCTATGGGTTGTAGTACTTACTAGGGTCACGCACAGCAACCAAAATGTGTCACAGTTGCATGCATATGTATATGTATGGTGTAATGCGCAGATAGGAAACTTTGCAACAAAAATGAGGCGATAGGTGAGTGGTGGAGGGAAGGAGAGGAGAGTATGGCGGACAAACAGGAAGCACTACACCAAGCCCCATTACCAGCCAAGTACCTTCCCCCACCACCTCACCTGGCCCACCTATCCACCTCAGAGAGAGAGAGAGAGAGAGAGAGAGACAGAGACAGAGAGAGAGACAGAGACAGACAGAGAGAGAGACAGAGAGACAGACAGACAGACAGACAGAGAGAGAGAGAGAGAGAGACAGACAGAGAGACAGAAAGACAGACAGACAGACAGACAGAGACAGAGAGACAGAGACAGCAGACAGACAGAGACCGAGACCGATCCCGGCAATGTGTAATGTAGTAACTGAAATATGAAAGTATTAAGTGAAGTATGGGAGCATTAACACACTGCCCAGGTAAGCAAGTGCTTAACCCACTAAGGAAAGCCCCGAGACTGCCACACTAACTGGGTGGCAGTCAATGATCATTGACTGCCACCCAGAAACAAAAAGTAGAGACACTGGTAGTGATGAGAAGGTGAGAGCAGCATCATGGAATGAGAGACAACTGGAAGGCTTTCGGGAATTATACGATATTACTAACCCAGTCACAAGACCTTTGGAGTTACTGTGTCATGGAAGAGCAAAGTACTGTACTAGCCTCTGAATATATGTCAGCTGCTTAAACATAAGTACCACAGGGTGAGAACAGCTGAGGAGTCATTTCTGATATCTGCTGTGGTGGTAGGTTGAAGAGTCGTGGACCAAGCACGTTGACAGTTTTCTCTAATTGTGCCCATGGCTCACCTGCTTTCAACTGAGTATTTTCTATCGTGTTTATAATCTTTGCTGGTGATTAATGTTAATACTGTTTTATGGCGTAACTTGTTATTGAGGACTTGTAATTTTCGGTATCACATTACCGAAAACTGGTCGGTAGTGGAGGTACCTACTCAGTTTATCCTAATATATTGCAGGCTAACCCCCTTTTAATTTTAAGTGGTATAGATTCTAAGTTTTACGTGGTTGGACGAAAGTGATAAGTTCTGAGTATACTTGGTGAAAGCCTAAGTGTAATAACCGAGGCTGGAACCTAGTGATTGAAGCTGGGACAGTGGCAATAGTCTGCGGATAACAGTTAAGTATCTTTTTCCGAAATGTTTCGCCTACACAGTAGGCTACTTCGGTCGAGTACAGAAGAGTTAGCAAAAGCAGTAGAGATGTGAAGACGATGTAATCTGTCCATCACCCTTGAAGACGTAGTTTTGAGGTGGTCAGTCCCTCAGCCTGGAGAAGTTTTTTGTTCCATAGTCTGGAACATTGTTCCAGACTATGGTACTGACCACCTCAAAACTACGTCTTCAAGGGTGATGGACAGATTACATCGTCTTCACATCTCTACTGCTTTTGCTAACTCTTCTGTACTAGACCGAAGTAGCCTACTGTGTAGGCGAAACATTTCGAATAAAGATACTTAAGTGTTGCACATGTGTCTTATTTATCAACTTGTCGGTATTGTATACCATTTTCATTTTCACTAGTCTCCGGATTATGATTCAAGCTCTCGGGGTACACCACTAAAGTGACTAAACAAAGGCACGTGGAGCCGACACTCGACCCCTGCAAACTCGCTCACAACTCCGTATAAAGTAGTGCTGCCCAAAAAAGCAAGACTAAATGCATGAACTGACATTTTTAACTGCTGTACCAAACTTCAGAAAGGTTGTACTCTGGTAGCTAAAAGTCAGACCTGAGCAGTACATACCTCCCGATAAAAAGACCTGACCAATTCATCCTTAAAAAATATAAATTTCCCACAGGTATAATTTATTTGCATACAAACCTACGGCCAACTCTACGTACCTGATGGCTCAAGGTATCTTGAAGGTCTACTTCACATAGGACACTTATCATTTTTTTACCTCACACTCAAATATTTTCAGGAATTTAGAAAAATCAGATCATGAGAAGTTAAACATTACAGTGTATTCCAGCGTACACCTAAGGAGGAAGGGGAAGGTGGGTAGCTGGTAGCTTCTAAATATATCCGTGAAACTATCCAATCCAAGCAACAATTACACACACCCCTCCGTCAACAACACATTTCCTCTTGATGTAATAAGATCACAGTAAATAGTTGATATCACAATATGCAGAACAACTATTTCCTCTTACCCTGAATTGCTATTTACATGCACTAGACACCCCAATCCTACCTAGTCACACTACAGCCAAAAATGACGATATTTCAGAAAGCTTCAGTACCTACTAGAAATATTCATGTAGTGTGGAGTAAAATGATATCCGCACCCTGAAGTCTCTCTATAATGTTAACAAAAACACTGACGTACACAAGCCTCTAAACTTTTCCTCCAACATCTCTCTCCACCAGTCTCTCCCTCTTACCTCGGTGTAGCTGGTGTGTTGCAGTAACGCTACATTAATGGGTGGCCATCGCAACACTTAGCACCGCCATCAACGTTGCAACACTCAATCACCCTCCTGATAATTACACTTTACGGCCTCCTCATCCCGGTCTCCGGGACATTTCCTGGAGTCCTAACGTTAAGGCTGATACTTGCATTTAATACCAAGTAGATTTTCGACTTTAACAGTGGCGGCACCGCTCGCGCCAACACAAACAGCAGCAGAGTTATAAAAGGCAATTATCAATCTTTCCGCTGGAACTATTTATGCTGCGGTATAATACGCCAGAAAATAAAAAAAAATGCAATTAAGAGTAATAACAGCGAGCAAGAAGCTTCATTATTTCATAATCAAATTATTTATTGGTTGTTTTACTTAAAAGAATGATTATTCGAACGTTGGTTGTGGGCGTGTGATAGTGGACGGCAGAGGACCAGAAGCGTGTAAAGTATTTCAAGTGCAAGGGAGTGGCGGGGTGGGCAGGCAAGTATGACTCTGTAATAATGATGGTAGAATTACTGACAATATGTTAGATAAAAACGACACAAGTGCAACTGATGTGACGTTTATTGTGGCAACGTTTCGCTCTGCAGGAGCTTTGTCAACCCGTTAGGCTTGACAAAGCTCCTGGAGAGCGAAACGTTGCCACAATAAAATGTCACATTAGTTGCAATAGTTTCCTTTTACCTAAGTAGGAGACTCATCATGTGGGTGGGTGGGTGTGGGTGAGAAAGGGAGGGGAAGCTTGTGCAGGTAACGAGAGTTGGGTCTCTACTGATGCAATCATGACGTCATGATCTTAGTACCAAACCTTAACTCTGATCAGCTGACAATCACACAAGCAGCGATAGCAGCCATACACCATGACCAGCGTAAAACACGCCACTTACCCCAGTCACAGCATCCCACCAATCAAGTACCAAGTTAACAGCATAAATATACCCACCTTAAATATTTACAGGTCGTTTATGAAAGCGTCACAAATTTCCTGATTATATTCCCACGGGCACTCGACTATTTTGGAAGACCTATAGCTTAGCCACCACTGCGGGAGAACTAAAGTTTGTCTACCAGTGTGGACGACTACCGTGTTCTATACGAGTTACATTGAAGAACACTTGCATTTTATGGCTAATTTATTCTTTATAATAATTACATGGTGGAACACCCGCAGTTTGCGGCTTTCCTATTTATCTGCTAATGGTTGCATGGATCATAATGAAGGTTTGGGGAAATGTAGGGAAGGGAGAATGGAGAGTATGCGGGGAAGGTAAATGTAGAAGGGAAGGCGTGAGGGAGGGCAGAAAGGGTGGTGGAGTAGGGGTCTTTGGGTGAGGTGTGGTGAAAGGGGTGGGCTCCGGCTTGGTAGAGGCTGGGGATGTAGTGTGGAGGAAGGGGTGCCCACACGAGTCGTGGCGTGTGTAGCAACACGCAGCATTAACATGAAGTACCCGGGGCGCTAGGTGGAGTTCTCGTGTGTTACCTGCTGAGTCGACACACCACAGCCACAGGCAACACACACAACTGTGTACTCTCTGAGGCTGAGATGATCGAGGTGCAGCTCCTGACCCAACCTCCTTACCTTCAACAGACAGGTGCAAGTAGTTTCTAATTTCTCATGCTCCATAATATCTAATTTTGAAAAAAAATGCTTCTTGATTTGCCTTGCCTACATCTTCATGGTTCACGCGTCTCCTAGTCTCTGGTTCACTTGAGTGTTCCGCCTCCATCTACGTCCTCTTGTGGTTCCTTCATTTTTTCCACTCTATAGATGCCCGTAAATATCTAAACAAATGTAAACTTCCGTTCTTCTATAGGCATGACGTTTATATTGTTTAGTCATTTGTAGTATCTCATACTGCTCAGCCCCGGGACTAGTTCGGTGCTGGATGGGAT
This sequence comes from Cherax destructor, assembly GCA_009830355.1. Classification (NCBI taxonomy): domain Eukaryota; kingdom Metazoa; phylum Arthropoda; class Malacostraca; order Decapoda; family Parastacidae; genus Cherax; species Cherax destructor. The sequence continues at coordinate 233,257 of WNWK01000036.1, forward strand.
ATACACTCAGTGACCACTTAATTAGGCACACGAGATGCTCTTCTGCATAACAATGTTGTAACGCATGGTTAGTTACCGTCACCTTGAATCAATATGGCCATTCTCTGACCCCTCTCATTATCAAGGAGTTTTTGGCCCTCAGAACTGCTGCTCACTGGATGTTCTGCGATTTTCACACCATTCTCTGTAAACTCGATCTAGAGACTGATTTGTGTGAAACCCCAGGAGATCAGCTGTTTCCGAGGTACTCAAACCACCTCGTCTAACACCAACAATAATTCCATTGTCAAAGTCACTAGATCACATTTCTTCCCCATTCTGATGTTCAGTCTCAACAACAACTGATCTCTTGATTATACATGCTTTTAGACACTGAGGTGCTGTCACATGATTGGATGATTAGATATTTACATTAACGAGCAGGTGTACCTTATAAAGTGACCACTGACTGTATAGTACCCTGAATGACTATTTACAACACACAGAAGGCAAATAACAAATTAGACAAAAATAAACAGAAAAACCAAATTAATCTGGTCTCACCCAACTTTATAATTGTCTCCTATATAATTATAGTCACGAAACAGTTTATTTACCAAAGCTGTGGAAGTCAACATTGTACACCTGCACACATTCCTCGGGCGCACAAGACACTGACTTCCTGTCCACTCAGAGGCAACGAAAAATGTTGACTGACAGGTAAATACAGATTACAGGTTGATGTACACCTCCCAAGAGGTTTGGTATGATATGTACCCCCAAGATCCTTTTCTTTGTCTGATACCTGCAGCTGCTTCCCTCGGTAACTTTCTGGATGGTTCTCTGGTTTCCTGTCTTCTTTTCCCAACACTTCAGCCTTATTGCAATCTGCCACTATCTTGCAGGTTATTGCCAAAACCTTGCGTTCCTGGTGTAGATAGGGCAGTGTGGTGAACTACTAACACCCAACCACAATTGCCACCAGGAGAAAAGCTTAAATTAACGAGTAGAAGACAGGGTAAGGAGGTGAACACAACGAGCAGCGCCTTGACGGCACATCTCCCCACCATCCTTCCCTCCAGTCATCCTCTGTTGGTGTCCCTTTATACCGAGAGAACTCATGCCCATTACTACCCAGGCACCCACACCACCTCAGGCACCAACAACCACGCCCACTAGAGGGGCAACAACACCCAGGGAGCAGCGTGAACATTTGAAGGATACCTTTCAACAAGTGTGACTAACACCGGCTCTACGTGAGGGAACTCACCCTCGTTCCGTCGATTCCAACGCGTGTTTAGGGTCCAAGAGGTCTTCACACTTCTCAACCACAAGGTGCCATTACCACCCATTGGGAAAACCTCAAATGTGTCTCGTGCCTGTACTTACACCCACGAAACGGCCCTAAAGAGATGATAAGCCAATGATGATACTCAAGTCAATTGTTCTTTCTACGCTGGAATATTATTGTGTACTTACGGTCCCCTTTAACGCAGGCAAATTACCAAGCTGGAAAATGTACAGAGAACCTACAGAGCTCGTATAACTCTTGTCAAGTACTCCTCAGAATGTAGGAAGGAAAGACGCATCATCTACACCTGGAAGATACTGGAGGAAGGTGCAGAATGCCTCCGGTGACAAGCAAAGGAGCGATAGTACATTTAGAGAAAACCCAATAATAAGTGTTAAGGGATCAACAAACGCCTGGCTGTCTTCAAGAAACACAGATGTCTCAAAACTGTTCCTGATCAACTAGGTTGTGGTGCATACGTTTTGGACTACGGGCGGCGGTCACTAACAGTTTGATAAATCAGGCCAGCAACCAGAAGGCCTGGTCTGGGACCGGGCCATAGGGGCGGTGACCTCCGGCAGTAACTCCAGGTAATACCTCTTATGTCACTGACAATCTGGGAGAGACGAGTTCATGACCTCCGACAATATTTTCAGACGTTGATCCTAACGATGTCAGTGTTGTTTACCAGTTTTTTTTTTTTTTCCTCCGAGGCGGTGAGTTTATACACCCTCACAACCATCCTGTGGACGGTAGTATGAGAGTATGATACACGGGGGTGTGATACCCATCCACCACATCCACATGACTACCCATCCACCACATCCACATGACTTAACTGCCTTCAGCAACATACAAAAGCTGTAGAGTATATAAGGATAAGTCTCAAGTAAGCAGCAGTAACATGAAGTCTGCGTCTAAGTATACAAATTGATAGCTAACGGGAGTTACCAACAGACCTTCAGCTGTCTTTGAAGAGATGCCTTCGTATGTTCCTTCGTAGTTCTTGATCTGCCGGGCTGTGCTGTCTAAGTTTGAATGACTACAACTAACACAACAACCTTGATGATCAGACCATTCACTAGGAGGACCTGGTCTGGGACCGGACGCAAGAGCAGTATCCCCCAGCAATGGAGCACAAGTAACCTACAGGCAGCCACTACACTGGTTCCTCCCTCCAAAGCAGAGTAACACGAACTACTACAGCATAAGAAAACTGAACTACGTGGCAGTGGAGGAGGCGCGGTGGCGATGACCTCACGAAGCCATCAACAGGTGGTCAACAAGTAGGTAGTAAACACGTGAAGAACACCACCCCGGTGAAATCAATGAAGGTTCAACCTTCAGGTAACCCAAAGGATATTGAAAAAAAAAATCAAACGAGCTTAAAAAAACAGTTGATGCAAAATATAGGTATTAATATAACATAAGGGTTCAATAGGCAACAATGAGAGGTGACAAAGTCAAGAGGCGCACACACACACACACACACACACACACACACACACACCAAGCCTAGTGTCTATCGAAAAGCAGCTTTGACAACTGGTAACTAATTAATAGTTTTAAGAACAGATACGATAAGGCTCCGGAGGCTAGGAGGGAGGGAGGGAGTCTGGCAAGTTGAGGCGTGGCCAGAAGCTAGGACTCGACCCAGGCACCCACTTACAGGTGAATACACCCACTCACCTCCACTAACCAAACACCCACCTTCCCCACCCTCAGATGAGTACATACACTCGGGGGGGGGGAGAGTGTGTGCTAGTTACCATTCTGTCCTAGGCACATGCCGATTAGACACTAGGCCTGTTTTATATGCGTGTGTGTGTGTTGTGTGTGTGTTTTGTTTGTATATGTTTTGTGTGTGTATATGTGTGTGTAGATTTTAATACATAATTTAGGGACAACAGCTGCCGCCTGGTGCTTCATTCATAAGAGCACCAGCTGCTGCTGCCTGGTGCTTCATTCATAAGAGCACCAGCTGCTGCTGCTGCCTGGTGCTTCATTCATAAGAGCACAAGCTGCTGCGCCTGGTGCTTCATTCATAAGAGCACCAGCTGCTCCGCCTGGTGCTTCATTCATAAGAGCACAAGCTGCTGCCGCCTGGTGCTTCATTCATAAGAGCACCAGCTGCTGCTGCCTGGTGCTTCATTCATAAGACCACCAGCTGCTGCTGCCTGGTGCTTCATTCATAAGAGCACCAGCTGCTGCTGTCTGGTGCATCATTCATAAGAGCACCACCTGCTGTTGCCTGGTACTTCATTCATAAGAGCACCAGCTGCTGCCTGGTGCTTCATTCATAAGACCAGCTGCTGTCCGATGCTTCGTTCATAAGACTACCAGTCTACCAGCTGCTGCCTGGTGCTTCAATCACACCCACACTGCCACTGCACATGCGTGCACACACATACACACACTGGCAACACTTGTAGCTGTTCAAGCATCATTCATAGCCGGCATGGCCACTCGCTGTGCCTGGTCAACCACGTGCTGCGAGGCCATTACATAATCACACAGCTGTTGATCTGGTTATTAACTCCCATACTCCACTCCAGTATGTTGTTATGGCAGTGTGCACATTTGGGACAGCCCCAAGTACTTTCCATGATATGTATCATGTATCTTCTCCCAAGCACATCATTATATTCGGTGTGCATCACACGTAACCACAGTCCTGCAAACCATTAATAATCAACAGCTTATTATTGGTGTGAATGATTAGCCCATTAAAATATAGGGTAACTACCAGTTGTACTAGTCAGTCAGGGTGAGGAGGAGGGCCCCAGGATAGGCTGCCTTGTAACTAAGGTTTGCCCTGCAGTGTCAGCTCCTCACATGTTTTCAGCTGATTACCAGATACGAGAGATCTGTCTTCTACATAGGTGTGTAGGATATAGAGTAATCATACTTAGCTCTCTCTCACCCCTCCCTTCTCTCCCTCTCTCTCGTTAAACCACTCGTATTATGGTATCAGTCAAACCTATTGTAAATATTGTACATACTGTATTTGTAAATAATATTGGAGAGAATGTATGGGTACTCAAAAGGAAGCATCTGGTGTAAACTGGTATTCTTTTGAAGGGTACGTGTGTCCGTATTACCCACACCACTACGCCCCCACACATCCTAACACCCCCAACACATCCTAACGCCCACACACCAGCACCGTCATCCCTGAGTCATACACCCGCAACACCACCCCCACGCCCACTAACACCCCGACCCTGTTTAATAATTCGGTAATTGTGGCATAACGAGGCACTCTACTTCCCCCACCCCCTTTCCCACAAGTGGGGAAGAGAGGTGGCTGACGGGGGAGATGGTAAGGGGGTGGGGGAGACGTGTGTAAACACTCCATGACCCTCAGTGTCACTAGTGCCACCACGCTCGTCTACACTCATTACGGTGTGTCTAGTCTACCTCCTACGCCCTTTACACACTTCCTCCTCCCCTCCCGTCACTTTTCCCTCTTCTGCGGCGCCGCACGTGAAATAAAAGGAATGTTCCATTTATGCGATGTCAATGTGACACAGGAATATCCTGAGCATTCACTGACGATCTTACACACGTACTTCAGTAAGAGGCGGGACCAAACTCAGTCAATTTTGCTGGACTGATCTTTCTCACAAACACACTGAAGGGGCCATTAGTTGTGAATCGACCCCTGCAGTCACTTAAAGGCTAGTACATACAAGTACAACACCACTCCTCACTTAACTGGCCAAGTGTCTATCAACAAGTGTCTCTGATAACTGGTAACCCCCCCCCCACACACACACAATACTCGTGTATGATAAACTGAACACAGCTTCCTGAATGGGAAATAATGTTTCGGGAACATTTCAAGGTTGGACAAGTTATTACCAGAAACTTAACAGAGGCAGGGCTAGGTGGACTATATTTTTCTTCAGTGCAAGAAAACTTTTCATTCGGTACCCTACCAGAGACTAATCCACAAACTAGAAAGCCATTTTCATAACCCACTGAAGTAGGTTTATTAGTGTGTGAAGAGCTGGAGACAGAGTACCAGTGATGGAGGTGTCAGAGTGCACAGCACAGCTAGTTGTGTCCCACCGGAGTCTGCTGGAGCAACTGCTCTTCCTAATATATGTTAATGATCTCCCAAAGGGAATCAAGGTTTGTGCCCCTCTTTGCTGATGATATGAAACAGATACAATGGATAAAAACAAGGACTGACCCCAGAGAGACCTGGGCAGGCTGAACGGGTGTCAGACATGCTAGTGGAGAGAGGGTGAAGACAGACCTGAGACGGGGTACAGACAAGAGGGTTGTGAACCCAAAATTAACAGATAAAGAAAAGGTTCTCAAGAGTCAGCATCACTAATTATGTTGAAAGAAGTGTTCATAAACCGTGTAACCTTGGAAGCTAACCTCTTCTACGATTAGGACAGCCAGTTTTACATTCTTGGCCTTTCCTGTATTTCTGCAGCCTTGAAATTTCTTGTAAGTTTTAATATTTATTATCGGTTAGGTTAGGCTAAGGTTAATGCATATTATCTGTAAACAATTCCGAGGTTCACTGCACATAGAAATCACTCCATACGAAAACAAAAGACTAGGCAGGCGGTGCAACTTACCCCTAATAAAAAGCAGAGGCGCCATGGGTATACCTTACCTTGATATACCTTTGAAGAGTTTCGAGAGTATCTACTCTCTGAGCCCGGCCATGGGCCAGGCTCGTCTGGTGCTTGCCTGGTCAACCAGGCTGTTGCTGCTGGAGGCCCGCTGACCCACATATCCATCACAGCCTGGTTGATCTGGCACCCGATGAAGATACTTGTCCAGTTTCCTCTTGAAGGCTTCTACACTGGTTCCAGCCATGTTTCGGATATCTTCTGGTAAGATGTTGAATAGTCTGGGACCCCGGATGTTAATACAGTGCTTCCCGTATTGTCCCCACCGCACCCCTGCTCCTCACTGGGTTTATTTTACACTTTCTCCCATATCTCTCACTCCAGTATGTTGTTATGGCAGTGTGCAGATTTGGGACCAGTCCTCAAGTACTTTCCAAGTATATACTATCATGTAGCTCTCTCTCCTCCGCTCCAATGAGTACATGTATACTATGAGAAAACACTTAAGTGTCCGTGCTCAAAACTGTTCAACATCCATCATGCATGGGAAGATTACCAATAGACCCCTGGCTGCTTCAAAGAGCTGGACAGATATCTAAAGTCAGTACCCGGTCAGCCGGGTTGTGTTTCATACGTTGGACTACGTGCGGCCAGCAATAACAGCCTGGTTGACCAGCCTGGCTGATCAGAGACTGACTTGAAGACCTTATCAAGTTGCCTCTGAAGACATCCCACATTTTTTATGCAATCGTCCTATGATCGCATTTGTCAAATGCCTTTGCTAAATCTGTTTATATTACATCTGCATTTAAAAAAAAGTTTTCCTCCAACGCCTCCACAACTGTCATTAGTTTAACAGTTGTGACAAGCATGATCTTCCAGTTCTAAATTCGTGCTGGTTTGGTTGTGCCATTGTGCTGTTCCATAAAGTTTATAATTTGGCATATTTAACTCTTTCGAAGACTTTTATGAAGTGTGATGTTAGGGCTACTGGTCTGTAATTTTTGGCCAGTGCTCTACTACCTCCCTCATGCATAGGAGCTTTGTCTAAACTCTTTAAGCTCTTTGGTATTTTCACCTACATCTACGCTCTTTCTCCACAGAATACTGAAGGTCGTGCTAGCGTATCATTAGATTTATATATATATATATATATATATATATATATATATATATATATATATATATAAAGGAATTCCATAAATCTGGTCCAGGTGCTGAGTGAGCGGGCATGGTTTCTATTTTTCTCGAATTCTCCACCCGGCTTTCAATTAGTGGGTTGCTAAACATCGACTTATATTGGCCTTTTAGAATTTCACTTATTTTCAGTCTATCGTCAAAAACTAGAAAACGACCAGAGGTTTGCAACGAAACTTGCCAAAGAGAGTAAAATAATGACTTGATTAGGATGCGCAGTAGTTTTCTTTAAAAAAAAAAAAAAGAACCTCGCCTGAATAATAAATATATTTCTACAAAGTAGATGATACGAGTTATCAGAGACTCAGTTAACATTATTAACATACTTTACAGAACGTCACTGGTTATGCAGAACATTTCGGACAGTCTAAGGTAATCTTGTTTCCCAGAATGCGACCCACAACAGCAGACTAACCCCCCAGGTACCTACTTACTGCTGGGCGAACAGGGGGCAGCAAGTGTGAAAAGCATGTCCAACATTTCACTCGTGCCGGGGATCGATCCCGGACCTTCGCACATGTAGTAGTTAGGTGCATTTACGAATGTAGCATTACAGCTAAAACTAACTAAAACCCCTTGTAGGAAACGCTATACATGTACATCAGCTACACGCGAAATGATCAGATGAGGTACTTAACAGGCTACAAAAATGCATTGATTAATTATAAGTACATCGTTACAAATAACGTGGATCCTGGGTAATAATGGTTGTTGGATTATTCGTCGATGAAAATCCACTCTTGTATTTGTCAAATGATGAGCCATTTAGTGGTGCCGTTGATATGGCGGTGCGGCAGTAGTGACCACTGGCTTACTGCTGGTACACTTGGTGGTCCCAATGCGTTAAGATCAGACCAGACCAGAATAGAAGTTATTGCGTTTAAGTGAGGTATTGTTGGCGGTTGTCTGACCCTGGCATCAGTACTGCTGCACTCCACACCTGTCAACTATACACACCTACAAACTCCAACCCTATAAACTCCACACCTAATTCTATAGCTGTCAAAAGTGGCTTCACTGCATAGCCAACCTTTAATGCGTCACTGAAACTCATTATAAAACACAGAGGGAACGCCCATGACGGCAGTATCCAGTCATCACGATGATGTTCACACCCACTAGCACCACACCCACCAGCACCACACCCACCAGCACCACACCCACCAGCACCACACCCACCAGCACCAGACCCATCAGCACCACACCCACCAGCACCACACCCACCAGCACCACACCCACCAGCACCACACCCACCAGCACCACACCCACTCAGCACCACACCCACCAGCACCAGACATCAGCACCACCCCACCAGCACCACACCCACCAGCACCACACCCACCAGCACCACACCCACCAGCACCACACCCACCAGCACCACACCCACTAGCACCACACCCACCAGCACCAGACCCATCAGCACCACACCCACCAGCACCACACCCATCAGCACCACACCCACCAGCACCACACCCATCAGCACCACACCCACCAGCACCACACCCATCAGCACCACACCCACCAGCACCACACCCACCAGCACCACACCCACCAGCACCACCAGAGAACAAAGAAAGGACGAAAGGGGTAAGAGGGAGGAACGATGTCTAGTGTGGTCATATCAGTACACTTCTTGTACAACTTAAGATAAACTTTGAACTGCACCTGGTATCATCACTGCCACCAAATATATAACAAAAATATATAGGTATAATATTAAATACCATAACCTACACGTGTATTAGTATAGAGAACAAGCGTAGTATTTTAATACACCTGCCTCCCGCAACAACTAAGAAAAAGTCATTGGAGAAGCCACGTTAAAATATACACAAATATGAAAGGCATCAATGTACAATTCTTATGGTTATCTCACATTAACTGATATACCTTACCTTTGATACCTTTGAAGAGTTTCGAGAATTTATCTACTCTCTGAGCCCAGCCATAGGCCAGGCTCGTCTGGTGCTTGCCTGGTCAACCAGGCTGTTGCTGCTGGAGGCCCGCTGCCCCACATATCCATCACAGCCTGGTTGATCTGGCACCCGATGAAGATACTTGTCCAGTTTCCTCTTGAAGGCTTCTACACTGGTTCCAGCGATGTTTCGGATATCTTCTGGTAAGATGTTGAATAGTCTGGGACCCCGGATGTTAATACAGTGCTCCCGTATTGTCCCCACCGCACCCCTGCTCCTCAGTGGGTTTATTTTACACTTCCTCCCATATCTCTCACTCCAGTATGTTGTTATGGCAGTGTGCAGATTTGGGACCAGGCCCTCAAGTATATACTATCATGTATCTCTCTCCTCCGCTCTGATCCCTACATAAAACCAATGAAGCTGTGATATAAAGTAGTCTGACAAGAGTCACATCTCACTTGTGTGTGCCAAACACTGGAAATAAGAGGAGAGTTGAATAATGAATTTGCATTCCATGAGAATGCAGTTAAGAGGCCCAATCAGATCTATAACCCAATGTAACATGAACTCTGGTAAGGATATTTACGTTAAATATTTCTGGCAGTTTCGCAAATACACAGATACGATGAAATTAAACGTGAAGTATACGGTCAACCTTAAAGGTCACTCAGGTGATCAGTGTGTGTTTGATGTCCACTTAAATGAGGTATACTGTACTGAAAAAATATATGGCTGTAAATTTAGGGTGTCACGGTGGCATGAGCGTGTACTAGCCTGCGTGATAAGAATATGGAGATGGTGTGGGAGGAGATAAAAACTCGTATATGCTAAATAAACGGAAAAACAACAACAAAGGAGATGCGGCCTAACCCTGTCAACACCACCTACCACTGGTGTTATACCTGCCATCACCACTGTCACCAACTCTTGCACAGCTGACACCCCATTACTGGAAAACAATTTGCAACTCTCAGTAACAGGAACCCCCCCCCCCATCAACCACTGACACCACTCCACTGATACCACTAGAACCACTGACAAGACTCCGTAACAGTAAACCACAACCACCCCACGCTTATTAACAGCACACCCAAATGTATTAACTGAACAAACGAAAGTAACTAAGTGGTGACACACACATACTACCTCTGACACCACCACTGGCACCACCAGCGCTAGAAACAGCAGGAAATGATAATGACACCTACCCTGCCACATTCACTCATTATTCATGGTCCAACTTGTTGCTGAGAGGAGGGGACGGGGGTACTAGTGTGTAATAAACAGTGGCAGCATACAACCCCAATCCCCCCCCGCCTCCCCCAACATCCAGTGACGGTCACACACACTGCTGCAAAACACCAACGTGGTTACAATACCACAAGAGGCTTGATGCTGACCGGTATTCCGCCAATCTGTCCTAATTCAATGTTTTTTTCTTGACAGGACACTCGTATGTCCTTTATGAATTTAAACTTTTTTTAATACAAAAATAAACAATAAAAATATGAACATTTGCTCCTCATAGCCATCTTATTTATTTATCCTAGAAGAACAATTTAATCAATTATAAATAATGTAAAACACCTTGATGAAAAACTAAGGTCAGGAGACAGTATCGCAGTGCGTAAAACCACAACACTAACGTTCTGGTTAAGTCTTACTGTCACTTTTTCCACGGTCTTAAATTATAACAAAAGAACAACGTTCTCTTAGAATGGATTATATTCCTGATAGATATATTCCATAAAAATATAAGAAAATATGTAGAGGAAACTGAAGTAGCAAGGCATCTGATAGTGTTGTACCCGCGACGGTTACACAAACTAGGACAGTTAGGGGTAAAGGAGAGGGTCAGCAATGAAAGAAAAACTCACATGTAACCGAATATAGATAGTGGCAAGGAAGTATCAGGCGGGAAATGGGGGACAGTGAAGATTAGCCCTCCTCCTACCTCCCCCACCCAAGAAAAACAGTTTCTTATGCAAATTCTTGGACAGGCAAAGTAAACTAAAACATCTCGTCAGTATGTAAACTATCTTACCGGTATGTAAATTTTAGCGAGGTTTAGGATACTAGGTTGGTTTGGGTGAAAAAATGCACGTTAACAAGTCTTGTAACTTTACTTGAAGGATGTTTCAAGGGTCAACGCCCGGTCCCAGACCAGGCCTCCCGGGGGATCAAGCTATGATCAACCAGGCTGTTAGTACTGGCTGCATTTCCAGATGACCCCCAACGGGTAAGGAGCGGGGATGACAGAGCTATGACTGTCACGTGTGAACCATCTACCCAACGATGCCTGTTTACCGATGGTATGAAACTTATGAAACTAAGACAATGAAGATGGATAAATGGATTGAGGAAAACTTTGAAAGGGTGTCAGGGTAACCCCACCAAGTGACCACTAAAATTCAGACCCAAAAAGAGGCAAGATTAGAGAGATACCGACACGATGGAAAAATAAACATAAATGCAGTATATAAATTAGACACATATGCAACACTTGGGTATCTTTATTGAGGAAACGTTTCGCCACACAGTGGCTTCATCAGTCCATACAAAGTAGAAAGGTGTAAGGAGAGGAGGAGTTTGAGGTTATCAGTCCCTCGGCCTAGAGTCGATGTGTTCAGTCCATCAATCTTGTTAGAAGTGTAGCACAAGGCCGTAGAGGTGGCTTATATGCTGTAATCAGGTGAGGTGAAGCAGCAGGAGGCGGGGTCATAGTGGTACCTTCCACTATTCGAAGTAGGTCTTCGTCCAAAGGTTGGACAAGTGTTGAAGAATTCGTTTGTATCAAGATCCCAAGCTATAACTTTTCGGTTCTCTGAACCATTCATCTACATAAATGCAGTATAATGCGATCCTTTATTAACCACGTTTCGCCCACACAGTGGGCTTTATCAAGTCACAAACAGATCTACCTGGGTAGAGTACATGAGTATATATAGTGTGGAGAGTCAGGTGTAGAATGTCTCAAATACAACCTACCCAACATTCTCCACCTGACTCCCCACAAGGAGTGTGTTCATGGACCTGCAACAAGACCTGGTAGTGTCAGGAGTGTGTTCATGGACCATGCAACAAGACCTGGTAGTGTCAGGAGTGTGTTCATGGACCTGCAACAAGACCTGGTAGTGTCAGGAGTGTGTTCATGGACCATGCAACAAGACCTGGTAGTGTCAGGAGTGTGCTCATGGACCTGCAACAAGACCTGGTAGTGTCAGGAGTGTGTTCATGGACCATGCAACAAGACCTGGTAGTGTCAGGAGTGTGTTCATGGACCTGCAACAAGACCTGGTAGTGTCAGAGTGTGTTCATGGACCATGCAACAAGACCTGGTAGTGTCAGGAGTGTGTTCATGGACCATGCAACAAGACCTGGTAGTGTCAGGAGTGTGTTCATGGACCATGCAACAAGACCTGGTAGTGTCAGGAGTGTGTTCATGGACCATGCAACAAGACCTGGTAGTGTGGAGTGATGTCAGACCAGACAAGACCTGGTGTTAGAGTCGTTCAAGGACTCAGCAAACCTGATGCAGAAATGCTCTCATGACCATGCACACAACCTACAGACGTAGTCTACTGACCATGCAACAAGACCGAGTCAGGATCAACAGACAACAAACGGTGTGAGAATTACACTATAGGAAGCTGCAATTGATCTGAGACTTCCTTGCCACGAGACAAATTCAACAAATTCCTGGTAGTGTCAGGTGTTCAGACCATGTAACAAGACTAGTGTCAGGTGTCATGACCATAACAAGACCTGGTAGTGTCAGAGGTGTTCATGGACCATGTAACAAGACCTGGAGTGTCAGGAGTGTGTTCATGGACCATGCAACAAGACCTGGTGTAGGTGTGTTCATGGACCATGCAACAAGACCGGTAGTGTCAGGAGGTGTTCACGGACCATGCAACAAGACCTGTAGTGTCAGGAGGTGTTCATGGACCATGTAACAAGACCTGGTAGTGTCAGAGTGTGTTCATGACCATGCAACAAGACCTGGTAGTGTCAGAGTGTGTTACGGACCATGCACAAGACCTGGTAGTGTAGGTGTTCATGGACCTGCAACAAGACCTGGTAGTGTCAGGAGTGTGTTCATGGACCTGCAAAAGACCTGGAGTGTCAGGAGGTGTTCACGAACCCTGCAACAAGACCTGGTAGTGTCAGATGTGTTCGGACCATGCAACAAGACCTGTATTCAGGAGTGTGTTCACGGACCTGCAACAAGACCGTAGTGTCAGGTGTCAGACCTGCACAAGACCTGGAGTGTCAGGAGTGTGTTCACGGACCTGCAACAAGACCTGGGAGTGTGGGTATTCAAAGATCAACCAAGGGTATTAACGAGCACTTCAAGAGAGACTCAGCAACTTCATCCCAGAAAGCTCTACCTACACACGATCACCACCACTAGTACTACTACTCCTCCAACAAAAGAAACCACAACAACAACAACAACAAACGGTGTGGAATATACACTATAGGAAGCTGAATTGATTGAGACTTCCTCTGCCACGAGGAGCAAATTCAAAGAATTCCATTGACACACCAATTACATTAACTTGGCGAACAGTTTACCCACTGACATACCACAATTACATTAACATAACATCTGACCCACTGGCGCCACAATTACTTTAACACACAACACTATCACTAGAACATTCGTGCAGCGAAATTAAATAAGTTATGCAGCCTAATTAACATTTATACAGTTTAACAAGATCAATGATGCAGCATAATGGTACATCCGTATATTATAAATATCTGTTCTATCAGGGATTATCTTCCTTAAGGTCTGGTCTGAGACCAGGCCTCCTAGGTTAAGTAAATTACAGAATTAAGAACAATTAAGAAGGAAAGTAAAGACATGTACATATTGACTAAGTAAACGTTGTAGGATTTACCTGTAAAATTTGTTAAGTTTACCTGTCATCTTACGTGTTTATGAGGGAGTAAAGATCAGCAATCCTGCCAGTACAAAAAAAAATAGGTTTCTATTTGACGTTCATTTTACCTCCCTAGAAGGTTGGTGTCTACAAGCAACGTAACGTAACTGGAACATTCATGAAGCATAACCACAACACACATGTCTCGCAACAAAAAAAAACATGAAATATAATTAAAACACTGATGTAATATAATTAAAACACTGACATCATAGGAGCTGGTGTTCATGTATGCCTGTCGCCGCCGCCTACTCTCGTTCCTCCTCCCTCCTCTCTCTCTCTCTCTCTCTCTCTCTCTCTCTCTCTCTCTCTCTCTCTCTCTCTCTCTCTTTCACTCTCTCTGGTAGTGATGTCAAGAGTAAGAAAGGGCTGAGCTGTATACCAACAACACGCCACCATCTCATCCGTTACGTCATCCTCCACAACATTTACAGAAACATTAATTTTGTTTGCTAACACACCATGGCAACAACAACAGTTAATCAACACAGGGAACACTACCATGACATTTGCAAAACTACATCTTGGAATCCACCATCAAGCAAATGAACACTAACTTCTGATGAATCTATATTTCATCAACATGCACGTACTGTACATACAAATAAGACTAACTTTTTAAAAAAAAAATTATTTCGATACACATGCATATAAAATACCCGAAATTTATTTGAAACAGAAAACCATAAAATACTATTTTGTCAAAATATGGATACCTGGGTATAAACTGTTTAGTTGAGACAATATACAGGCAATGGGAAAATGGAATGGTCTGTACAGTATGTTAGTCAGTCTTTACAGTCTACACCACAAATGGTGTAGTTGAAGTTTTAGCAGTAAGAACTGGAAATCAGAAATTACCAGATATAAATTCCCAGCAGTTAAAATATCAGCTAATGAAAATCGAATACTGTTAGATTTTGTTTTTTCAAGCCCAGCCCCAAACATCATGTTGCCTGGCCACTTCAATTTAGGTGGGAAAATATAGTAAATGCTGTAATAACAGAGAAAACCCCTAGAGGTAGTTCAGACGAACACACACACTAAAGCCAGCAAATACATACAAATATAAGATCTGAAAAGGGACGTAAGTGCTGGATACAGCAAACTCGGATCACAATCTAACTGAAATTGAGACCTGATTTCGTATTGGCCTTGAGCAGAATAAGTCATGAGGGTATACATATACCTTTGTTATACCTTTTGTAATCAACTTCAGTAACATAAATTAGAATCAAACGAATCCTTGCCTTATTGAAATATGCTGGGAAGACAGTATGAGTAACATGAATTTAAACAAGTGTCTCGTGAGGATAAGCTCAGTGACACTGAAGTGTGCTCCATACTCATACCATTAAGAAGAAAGGATAGGTGTGAGAGAGAAGAGAGAGAGAGAGAGAGAGAGAGAGAGAGAGAGAGAGAGAGAGAGAGAGAGAGAGCAGACAGACAGACAGACAGACGAAGACAGACAGAAGAGAAGACAGACAGAGAGACAGACAGAAGAGACAGACAGAGACAGACAGAGAGACAGACAGAGAGACAGACAGACAGACAGACAGACAGACAGACAGACACAGACAGAGACAGACAGACAGACAGACAGACAGACTCCACCAGCGAAGATGATGAATAGCTGAACTTCTCAAAGGTCTCACTTTCTTAAGAGCGAAAAAAAATACTTGTTAAAGAATATGAAAACAGTGAGCTCAAACTGAATGAATCATACAGAGACCAGGAGAGAGAGAAAACAATTAATGAAACCGAAACCAAAACACTTTTATTAATATTCGAAATTCAGAGCAAAAACCACAGCAAGTATTAGGCTCTTGCTTATACAAGATGGAACGTACACTGATGACAGCAAAGAAATGAGCGAAATACTGCAGTTACTGAGGCCTGGTCACAGGCCGGGCCGCGGGGGCGTTGACCCCCGGAACTCTCTCCAGGTATACAACACGACTCTGTTCATTGAGCCGTTTAATTAAATTAAACGGCTCAATGAACAGCGTCATTAATGAATTCTTTCATAAACGAGACCCAAAACTCTGCCAACATCCTCAAACCTTCTGACTTAACCCCTAACCCCAATGGACTCTGAAGAAGCCATTGATAATATGATCATGCATTGCCCCCAGGATCACAACACATTCCCTAGATATGTTGTGCAACTTGAGTCTGTACATACCAGTCATTTTAAAACCACGAATATATCTCCACCCCAAAAAGGTGGCAGCAAAGCAATGGCAAAAGCTATACATCAATAGCACAGATGTCTCACAGTATCAGAGAATGTGACTTTTCTTACGTGTTTAAAGAAAAAAATATTACACTAGCGCACGAAACCACATGTAAAAAAAAAAACGAAAAGTACACCATAATTCCTTTAGAAACCTAAATCTACGGCGCTGATTATTATATTATTATTAAAGGGAAGCGCTAAACTCGTAATGGTCATACGGCGCCTGCGAATGGAAGGCAAGTATGTTGTATTTCGAGTTAGGGAAGCTAAAATTCCTTTCATTAAGAGCCCGTCACAAGAGGTTCCTCACTTTAAGGTTCTACAATACTGAACCATACTATAAGTGCTTGTCTTAAAGGTTCTACAGCACTGAACCACACCTACCCTTACCTAAGACTTTCAAAAAATTGTCCCGACCTTCTGACACAAAATAATCGACAATAATCCAGGAACAAGAGGTGTGGACCAACCAATTTCCTGCTTCCTACAACACTAACTACACCAATTACCAGGGAAAAAGAAAATGTCTTGAAGGAAAAGTCAATAACAAGGTGTGTAAACAGGGGAACGAGGGAGGGGGAAGAGGAGGGAAGGAAGGAAGGAATGAGGGGAAGAAGAGGGGAGAAGGAAGGAATGAGGGGAAAGGGAAAAGAGGAATACAGGGAGGGGGAAAAAGTTTCTGATAAGCAATTTCGTTGCACCGCCACTATAAACATACGTTTTTACCATAAAATATTAAAACGTGAGTAACTGGGAAAAACAGGAGGAGGAGGATAAGAAAAGAAGCAGCAGGACAAATATTAAGAACTGTTTGGTGAAAATTCGCGTGCACAGCGCTCGACCAATAAATTCAGGGGGTTAATTTTTTCATTAGGTCTCAGGTCATTACGAGGGTCAATATTCTTCAGAGAAGATGGTCAACGGAGGCGTAGATTTACTCAACACTATTATTCACTAGAAAGTGTAAAGGAAAAAATAATGTAGATATTAAGGGTGGGACGATACCATTTTTTTTTTTTTTTGCCTATACGTATACCGATACTCAATTTCAGGCCGATACCGATATCAAAATTTGCCGATACCCAACGATATTGATACTTTGATACACCTGTAAGTACATAAATATATTAAAAGAGGATATATATGTGCGTGCGCGCGCGAGAGAGAGAGAGAGAGAGCGAGCGAGCTTGTCGGACACTGGTGTAGAAAAATCTAGTGATAAAAGTTAGCTAGTACTCAATGCAATTAAAAGACGAGACGGATATATTGGAAGACAACTCCTGTGGCGGAGATGGAAGAGGAGAACACGGAGACAGATTAGAGAGATGAAATGGGAGAAAGAAGAGGTTAAGGGAAAGGAAGATAGTTAGAAGAAAGTGTGGAATAAGACTGACGCAGTTGAGAACAGAGATGCTGGCATAACTTCCTATAATGCAGGTGAACTAAAACAAGAAAAACTGAGAAATAAAAATATACATTAGTCAGAGCAGAAGCAAGATTAACGGAGACAGTTTATGATGTAACACTAATATTAGCGATCAAATTAAAAATAGGGGTCACCTTAAGATTCAATAGATGCTGGTTATTTCAACTTGCATTATATTATATATATACACACACACAGAAAGTAGACCCCCGAGTTTCGGTCACCTCGGAAATCGTACAATTAAGTAAGTATAATATTGTAAGTGCTTTTGTAAGTGTATTTTTGGGGGTCTGAAATGGACTAACCTACTTGACATTATTCCTTAAGGGAGTAAATTCGTTCGGTAATAACACTTGAGCAGCCTTCTGGAATGAATTATAACCGAAACTCGGGGGTCCACTGTGTATATATATATATATATATATTTCATAGCTGAGAGCGGTGAGTGACCTACGAGGCCAGTGTGTTCTGTAAATATCACAACCATCACTACCTTAAAATTCGCCCCTCCTCTTTCTCCCCAAAGGAAAACAAATTGAAATACAGTTACGCAAATTCTTGGGCTTTATTTTATTTCACGTAAATTTTAGTAATGTCAAAAATTTGCAGAAAGAAAGGAATATGGTGGCGGGTCATCTTCAGGTGGTCCTAAAAATTCTACGGTCAAATGTTAGCAGTAGAGTGTACCAAAATAGATGAGTATTGACCCCGATGATGTTTTAAAATAACACAAAAGGTTTAGCAAAAAAATTCACAACTCGACGATCATACTCGACACTGTGCAGAAATATTTTACAAAATAAAAATGACTGTTCCTACAAACAAGACTTAGATAAACTTAACAAGTGGGGCGACAAATGGATGATGGTATTTATTATTGACAAGTGCCATGCGATGAAGTTAGAAAGTGAACACAGAACTTCGGAAGAGATATTGATGTGATACATACTGAAATCATCGAAATATTTACAAACGTCTTACTAGCTGGCAACCTTCAAAAGAACCTTCAGGTATATGGTGTGAAATGAGCAGCTGTAATGTTTCTCGCAGTTACACCTAAATATATTGTAGTAAAATTAAATAAAAATTAAAGATATGCTAAAAAATGACTACCAGGGTTGAGAGGTGAAATAAGAATACAGGGTGAGAGTAGTGAAAACATTTTACCAGACAGAAGGTAAACAGAAGATATGACGGCAAAATACAGTGGACCCCCGGATTTCGTACAGCTCCCAACTCGAACAATTATATAAGTGTATTTTTATGGGTCTGAAACGGACTAATCTAATTTACATTCGTCCTTATGGGAACAAATTCGTTCGGTAACGGCACTCAAACAGCATTCTGGAAAGAATTATTGACTATATCCGGGGGGAAAGGGGTCCACTGTATATGAGTATGAAAGGATACGATAAAATACGGATGGTTGTCTTGGCTCTCAGCTTGGCTGGAATATCGTGACGACAGGTATGACAGACACACTAAGTATTTATTAATTTGAAAGTCTGAGAGCTGTGAGGCCCGTCCAGGAGCTATCGCTTGACCCCTGCGTACTAAGGTGGGTAATGAAGAAACTTACCGTGTAGGAGAGCGAGTGTGAGGAGGATGGTGGTACACAGGTCCGTCATGGCGCCCGGGGGTCGCAACCTGTAACAACATATTACACATTAATCATACTGTACTAAGTCTCGAAAACTATAATAATCGTATATATACACACTTAAAAAAAATGTTACTCAAATGTACCAGCAAGCAGGAGGCCTGGTCTGGGACCGAGGCGCTGGGAGGGAGGCCCCTGAACCCGCAGGAGGACTGGTCGGGACCGAGGCGCTAGGGGAGGAGACCCATGAACCCACAGAAGGCCTAGTCTGGGACCGAGGCGCTAGGGGAGGGGAAGAGAGCCCTGAACCTGTAACCTGCTTTAGTGAACTGAGTATTTTAGCATAAAGCTGAAAACAATTGTTGTTGTTGTATGTTCGCCGGTACATCCGGCCCGGGTCTTCTCCAAATGGTGACCCGAAAACAAGGTATGTTAGGTCAGTTTAAGTCAGTTGATACATGATACATACCAGGTGTGTCATAACTGACCTGACCAGTAAGGTCAGGTAAGTATGTACTTCAGGTCAGGTTGTGATAGGTTATAACAAACTCGGTATCTAGTTCCTTGGCATTTTGGTTTTATATGGTGAATTAATAAAGAAATGAAAAATAACAAAACATGATTCACAACTTCTAAAAGTTAAAATTCGAACTTAGGACAATAAGGACAGGCTCCATAAATTTACATCTGGAAAATATGCTGGAAGGTCTGGTTTCAATCTGTACAATGAAGTAATCTCATACGAGAGTGAGAGTCATGCGACACATTGTAAAATATCCCAGTGAAAAGTAAGCTTGTAATAAGTACACTAACTTACGTTTATTAAGACAATTCAATAATAAAGGATCCGAGGCTTTCCAATCCAACACCTCTCCTTTCAAATATAAAAGGGAATTACCAACATATCTTATCTGTCTTTGCGAGGGAAGCTGCAAGCTTCTGCATATTGTTCCTAATTAGCTGGACTGCAATGTTGAACTGTCGCCAGCTCCATCAACCTGATCCCACAATACAGGTTTTCTGAGGCTGCTGAGTTCTTGATCCGAGGAACTGTAACTGTCCTCCCCTTCACTGGAGAAAACTTGATTGTCTCCCATTTTCCAGGCGTTGCATGACCCTCTACGACTTTAGCGCTTTCCCCTAAATAATAATAACGACCCAACTGACCAAGCAGGAAGCCTGTTCATCAAGGTCAGAGATCGCGTACCGGGGTTGATGATCCCAGAAACTATCACCAGGAAGGAAGATGAAATCATCCGAAAATCGTTCTGTACCATATTATGCCAGGGATTTCAAGGAGTGGTATCAGACACTTAACTACGTTGAAAAAATTCCAGGGATCGCCCCCACGGTCCTCTCTCACAGCTTGACCAAGCTGTTCCTGCCATCGTAGATATTCCGACGTAGGCACCACAGCCTGACTGATCAGGAAGAACTTTTCAAGTTCTCTCTTCGAAACAGATAATGGTCAATAATGGATATCCCTAAAATATAAGCTAAGCCAATTTCGACACTTAGAAACTAAGGCATACTACCCTGGGAACTGTGCCAAAGATGTGTTCCCTGCCACTTTCTGCACAGTACTGTTACTGTACGTTATCCAAGTCAGTGGAGTGGCCAGGAATTTGCCATGCCAGTATTCACATTATATTAGTTTTTATGTCTAGTACTCTGGTCATAATCCAATGCAATGTATTTATGGAGTGAAGGAAGAAAGGAGGAAGAGGGAGAGAGGGAAAGAAGGGTGGGAGAGAGGGAAGGAGGAAGGGTGGGAGAGAGGAAAGAGGAAGGGTGGGAGAGAGGAAAGAGGAAGGGTGGGAGAGAGGAAAAGAGGAAGGGTGGGAGAGAGGAAAGAGGAAGGGTGGGAGAGAGGAAAGAGGAAGGGAAGGATGGGAGAGAGGAAAAGGGTGGGAGAGAGGAAAGAGGAAGGGTGGAGAGAGGAAAGAGGAAGGGTGTGAGAGAGGGAAAGAGGAAGGGTGGGAGAGAGGAAAAGAGGAAGGGTGGGAGAGAGCGAAAGAGTAAGGGAAGGATGGGAGAGAGGAAAAAAGGGTGGGAGAGAGGAAAAGAGGAAGGGTGTGAGAGAGGGAAAGAGGAAGGGTGGGAGAGAGGGAAAGAGGAAGGGTGGGAGAGAGGGAAAGAGGAAGGGTGGTAGAGAGGGAAAGAGGAAGGGTGGGAGAGAGGGAAAGAGGAAGGGTGGTAGAGAGGGAAAGAGGAAGGGTGGGAGAGAGGGAAAGAGGAAGGGTGGGTGATAGGGAAGGAGGAAGGGTGGGAGAGAGGGAAGGAGGAAGGGTGGGAGAGAGGGAAAGAGGAAGGGTGGGAGAGAGGGAAAGAGGAAGGGTGGGAGAGAGGGAAAGAGGAAGGGTGGGAGAGGGATTTTATTGCCTTAATTATCTTGCTTGGCAACAACTAGGTCACTAATGCCGTGGGAAGGACAACGGGGAATGATGAAGTGAAAAACCTAACAGGAACAACGGAATGGAACGGACTGACAAACCTAACAGGAACAAAGAAAAGGGACGGAATAAAAGATAACAGGAACAACATGGAAGGATGAACAGTGATAAACATAACAGGGTAAAATAGGGAAGGATGGAATGAAAAACCTAACAGGAAAAACAGAGGGATCTATCTGGAGAGCTTTTCCGAGGATCAACGCCCCCGCGACCAGGTCCATAACCCGGTTTCCTGGTGTATCAGGGCTTGATCAACCAGGCTGTTACTGGTGGCCGCATGCAGTCCAACATACGAACAGCCCGGCTGGTCAGGAACTAACGTTAGGAAGCTATTGAGTGCCCTGACAGTTAAGGGTCTGTTAGTAATACCCCCATATTTATGATGGAAAGTTGAATAGTCTTGGGACCCTTGCATTTACCGTGTTGTCTCTCAAGCGTACTGTACTCATGGCACACCTGCTTTTCATTGATGGTATACTGTATCGTCTGCCAAGTTTTTCCTTTTGTAGGGAGTGATTCCTGTGTGCAGATTTTTAAGGGACTTCAAACGTTTCTAATAATTAAGGTGCTTGTCAGAACTTATACATGCAGCGAAAGTCCTTTATACATTCTATGTATCCGCAGTTTTGCCTGCCTTAAAAGGTGTTAGTGTAGAGCAGTATTCCAGCCTAGAGAGAACAAGTGACGTACAGATAATCATTGTTTTAAAGGTTGTCATTTATCCTATCATCTTCGCGGTTGTGATAATGACACTACAGTATTGTGATCCCTGAAGGTGAGCTAAGCTGATATTATCATATTAGTTATTCGCTCTATTGTGTGGTTAGGATTTGTTTTATACTCCGTTCTCGATTTTCTTTCAAGTTTTACACAACTGAGTAACTGAAATTGGTCCTCATTTAACATTATGCTGTTTTCTGTGGCCCATTGGAAGACTTTGATTTATATCTGCTTGAAGATTTACAGAGTCTTCAATGGATGACATGCAAATTCTAGTGTCATCTGCAAATGATAATTCGGTGCTATGATTTAGGTTTCTGTCTGTCAAATGTGAGATAAGGATGGGAATGGGGAAGGGGGCTTGGGGAACCAAGCTTTTCACTGTGGCAGCCTCCGACTTAACTCTGTTAACTTAAACAATTACTCTACGAGTTTTATTGCTTAGAAAGTAAAAAAATCTACTTCAAGTTTCCATTTATTGCTTTAGCACGCATTTTGTGCGCTATTACACAATGCTCACACTTGTCGAAGACTTTTACATTGTGTTTGTCCTCTAGTGTATCCAAGAGCATGTCACCGTGGTGCAACAGCTGCGAGAGGAACCTGCTCTAAACTTATGTTGCCCTGGCATGTGCAATTATTGGGAATCCAAGTGGTTGGCGATCTTGCTTTTTAGAACTTTTTCAAAGCTTTTTATAATGTGGAACGTTAGAGCTATCGATCTGTGATTTTTTTGCTATTGCTTTACTCCCATCTATGTGGGGTTATATCTGTTTTTTAAGACCAGTGATGTCAGGGTTGTCAGAAATTTCTGATAATGACTAGGGATGTTAGGCCCATGATGATTCTCTTCAAATATTGCTGTACATTAACGGCCCCCTTCAAGGCAGGCGAAATGGCAGACATTGAGAATACACAGAGAACTTTCACGGCGCGTATAATTACAACAAAGCATCTAAATTACTGGAAACGGTTGAAGTCTCTTGATTTGTATTCCCTGGAATGCAGGAGAGAAAGATACATGAAAATATACACTTGGGAAATCCTAGAGGGACTAGTCCCAAATCTGCATACGAAAATCACTCCCTACGAAAGAAAAAGACTTCGCAGGGGTGCCACGAGTACGCTGAGACAACACAATAAGTGTCAGGGGCCCAAGACTGTTCCACTGCCTCCCAGCATACATAAGGGGGATTACCAATAGACCCCTGGCTGTCTTCAATAAGGCGCTGGACAGGCACTTAAAGTCAGTACCTGGTCAGCCGGGCTGTGGCTCGTACGTCGGTTTACGTGTAGCCAGAAGTAACAGACTGGTTGATCAGACCCACCACGAGCCTGGTCACGGACTGACTCGCGGGAGCGTTGACCCCCGAACCCCCTCCAGGTATACGCCAGGCTTCTGAGTCTTGTTCATGAAGAACTCGTTCCGACTGTTGGCCCTTACTCTGATTAATGACTCACTAAACACATTCACATTGAGACTCATTTCTTTGTTGTCATCACTGAATGTTGAAATTTTGTTTGATCAAAGGCCTGATACTGGATGTGGTTTTAACCCTGGATCTGGCATATGAAAAGAAATATATTTTTTATTTATTTCAACTTCATTAATTGCTTTTAGCTCCCTCTGTCTCTCTTGGACTCTTGATACATTTAACTGGAGTTCAATATATTCTCTTTTACTAGCTAGTGATCCCTTCTGTATTTCAGATAGTCTAACCCCCTTGAGAAGCTCTCTGATTCTTCGCCTTTGCCTGTAGAGTTATGTCCATAGTTTACATTCTCTTTTTAGTGGAATGTGCCTTGGGCATACTTCTAGTGCCGTTGAGTTAATCATTTCTAGATGCTTTCGGATTCATGTTTATTTGCGATATCTTCGTGGTATGTTTCCTTAAAGATACGTTTTATTTGATCCCATTTGATGTTCTCGTTGTACAAGTTGAATTTGGTGAAAACACAGCTGTTGACATTTTGCTGGTCCGGACTCCTGTGCATGCAGGTCCGTACTTAGATTAGGTTGTGATCTGTATTGTCTTCGATACCGTTATATTTCATACCAGATCATTTGTGAAAATAAAGTCAAGTGTATTGCTCAGTCTTGTTGGCTCCACTATTTGCTGGCTGTAGCCGAATTTATTACAGCGGCACAACAGCTCGTTTGAGTGAGAATATTCGTCTGAGCTGCCTCCTGGAATTATCTCTCATATTACACTATTTGCTACGTTCCTCCACTTTAAATGTCTAAGTTGTCACCAAGCAACAATATATTTGGGGCTGGGGTTGAAAGATTTTCCACACAGTATTCAATTTTTAATAGCTGTTCCCTGAAGTGTTGAAAAGTCGCATCTAGCGGTTTATATACAGCCACAATAACTAGGTTTTGTTTCTCAAACTTGACTACCAAACCTTCAACTACGGTGGACCCGATCGTGAAATATACTGCTTTGAAATTGGGTCCATCTTTTTGAAACACCTGTACATCATGTGTGTTCTGTAACTCTGTGAGAACAGGAATAACGGGGAAGGACGGAGTAAGAAATATAGGAACAGGGAGGGATGAAGTGAGAAATATATCAGGAACAAATACAAAGTGAGAGCGAGAGGAGGGTGATTCCAGAAGAACTTGTTTACACAAACAAATGACACTCCAAAAAGTACATAGAAATAAGAACAATGTGTAGAATATAGTTGAAATAAAGCGAAGAATGCTGAACATAGCAAATAAAATCCGAGTAAGGAAACAAGAGACGATAGAACAAAGGTAGGAGAAGATAAGGGTGTATCAATATTCAGGTAGATGGGCAGACACTTATTCTAGGTAAAGAATTCCAAGCTTGAAAAACTAAATATGGTAGACAAGTTTACGAAAAAATTAATGTAAAATAACAGTAAATGTAAGAGTAATTGTTAGATTAAAGACAGACAAATAAGAGAAAAGCTGGAGAGTGAATAAAATTAGTGTTGAGAGAACGAAATATCACATGCGATAAAAAGAAAAAGACTGGAGCTGAGAAAGCTGAATTAGAGAGAGAGAAAAGTTAGAACAAAGGAACTAAAGTTAAAACCAGACAGGAAAGAAACGCAAAAACGAGGCCACGTAAGGAAACAGCAACCCTCACTTAAGGCAATTATCGCCTCCTTGGTGGGTCTGATGGAGTGGGGAGAGCTAGGGAATGGGCTGAAGAGGGTGAGTAGAGAAGAGGGATAAGTGGGGTGAATAAAAGCATAGGCAGGATTAAAAAAAAATTGGAGAGGACAGGTGAAGAGATGGATAACGTGTGTGCAAAGTACAGAGGGTTATGTACCTGATGAGTTTCAAGTCTTACTACTCTCGGAGCCCGGCCATGGGCCAGGCTCCGAGATAGACAGTTTGCGTCTGCAAACATGTGTTCCAAGGCAGCATGGAGACGGAGGGCAGACATGCAGCACGGGACTCGTGAAGGCCAGCAGGAAGAGAAGAATAATGACGTAGAAGGGTCAATGAACGCCCAGGATTGAAGAAAATGCGTATAATGGCACACTCGACGATCACCGAAGAGGGTGTACACAAGTAACGGCAATAACAAAGTACATCACACCAGGGTTATTGTACGTCATTCTGGCCTAAAACCAGGACTACAGTACATTCACGGTCTAACACCAGAATTATAGTACACCATTCACTCCTGGTGTCAGTGGTATACAAGACGACAGAGAAAATTGACGAAGAGCGGATATTTACGATGGGACATGTCGTAGAACTTCAGAAATTTCTCTAATTTCGTTCCGGCAATATTTCTATCAACTGGTAGCGGGGAAGAGGGGGGGGGGACACTCGTAAACCACGGATGCTGACACAGTGCTCTCTTATTTGCTTAAGGAACCCCTGCGTTATAATGATTTTTATCCAACCCTTTCATTATATTTCACAGCAGTCAGTTATGGAAGTGAACAGACTGGGAACCAGATATTCTAATATTCTGAGTTTCAACAACGACAAAGTGCTTTGAGGAGTTCCTAATGATTTAGATGTTTTGTTAATCCATATTCACACAATTCTTCCTCGTCTTTATTCGTCTTATCATCCTCATATTTTCAACTTTCTCTGTTTCCCCTCCTTTCCCTCCTGTTTCTCCCCTCGTTCTCCCTCCCCCCGGCACCAGACCGATAGCAATCACAGTAGTGCAATACGAGGGGATTACCTTATTAATCTGCAGGTAACACGTGAGTGGGAGGAGGGGAAAGAGGAGGGAACTAGGAATAACTGCTGCACGCTTAACACGTACACCACCAGCGTTCACGTACGCCTGAATGACACGCACTACTTTCAGTGTCAGCAAACATGCACTACCAACACGCACCATGAGAACCAGGTTCAATGCAACGTGGTAATTTTACACACACAACCTTGACCAGTATCGATTTTTTTTTCCTTTTTACCACTTGCTAGATCCTAGCTTTGGTATGAGCTGCAGCAGGATAACAACTCGTGTAAAAATGCTTATAGGAACTCTCATCTTCAATCTTGTCGCGCCGTCAAGTGTGCTAAAACACACAGCAGAAAGGTTGGTGATGCATCACAAGGCAGTGACATCAAAAATGGAAGGTCTGGAAGAGAGATGAGAGAGATACAGTGGAGCGGGACGCCGCCACCTCTATACAACATGCAGGCAAGAGAGCTGATGTGACGTGGGATAATCGCTTCACTCCACAATGCTGATTAATATCCATCCAATATGGAGCGTGGGAGGAGAGGGAGTGGAGAGGGAATCAAAGGCGGCAAGAGATTTGGGAGCGAAGGCAGGAGGGAAAGAAATGGGTTGGGAACGAGTCTCAGGGTCGACGACCCTCAGAATTAACAACTGGCAAACAGGGAACCGGTAAGGAAGAAACTGATGGGGAAAATAACGGAAAACTGAAGGACTAAGAGAAGGCACACAGGCGAAGTTAATTGTTTGCACTACCGTGGGAGGAAACAACTTTTAGAAACTAAATGGATATACCAACGTTGTGTGTGTGCTATTTTCCATCTTGTATCGCTTGTTTGCAATTACTGCGTATTACACACATCACACCTGTGTTAATGAATTAAAAACCTAAGATTATTATAATCAAAACTAAGAACTAAACCCACCAGGGTCATGTAGCGCTTAAGAATCTACGAACAATTATCAAATAACGGGTGGGGATCGAACCCATGGCAAGCAAGTCCTAAAACTCAAGAGGCCAGTGTGTAAACCATTGGGCCAACTGGCTCTAATAAGATTCATGCAACTACGTATATTTCTATACACCATAGGGAGGTTAGCATGGGTCACGACTGTGACTACAAATACAGGTTTTTACAGACGAATTCCGCACCAGCATTATGTGACTTGTTTGCAATCCCATTATTACGATTTCGTGAGTTATAAAAATGGTATACAATACCGACAAATATATTACGAAGACGCATGTGCACCAGTTGGGTATCTATTGGTGAAACGTTTCGCCCACCGAGTCTGCTTCTTCATTCGAATACAGAGGTGGCTAAATATGGAGACAGCAGAGGCAGTGGAGAAGTAAAGATGTAATCAATCCATCAATCTTGAAAAAGTAGTTTTTGATGTGGTCAATCTTTCGGCCTGGACACGAGTTCAGCTCCATAGTCTGCAACTATATGGAGCTGAAGCAGTAGTAACTCTCAGGTAAGGAGAGAGAGAGAGCGGGGAAGTTGGGATAGGCGAAGAATACAACCGGAGAGGAGTGTCTTCAGTTGTATAAACAGAGCCAGGACTCAACCCAGCAGCGGCGGGCTAGAAGATAAGGACCACGGGCAGGCGTAGTCTCATGCAGAGTTCACTTTGCTGTGATAATTGGAATGACCCGTTCATGAATTTCCAAAACACTTCATTTGGTAGGTATGAGAGTGTTGCATAATTGTCGAAGCCATCATAAACTGTTTCACAGAATATTCATGCGAATTTGTATGGAACAACAGAGGCGTATTTGACAGTTCCATTGCAGACTTGAGGGTGGAGCTCTTTGGCGAACATGGTGTTCGTGCTCACAGGTGTAGTGAAGAGTAGTGATTATATATATGAACGCAGGGAAATGAGCCACTTTAAAGTCACTGTTCTTGAGAACGTTCATAGCCGAGGTAGTGGTGATCTGCTACTAACCCGCACCAAGTCATAATGTCAAGTGTAAACACCAAATATCACGCTAAAAAATTTCGCAATCACAGGAAGAAAGTGCTACCCAAATATTCCCATTGAATTACATTAATTACCAAGTGGCAATGCTAAATCAAGCAAGATGATCATAAACAACTGACATACACCCTAGTTGTAGTATTAACCGTGGCTCAGGTCCTTGTTTATATGTACCTCAATGACGGGTCAGTGCTTGTTTACCTAACATGAACGTTATTGAAAATCTTTTACTTTCAAAATAATTAACCTGCATTTATACTGTTTCTCTGTATATGTATGTATGTATATATATATATATATATATATATATATATATATATATATATATATATATATATATATAATTTTTTCAACAAGTCGGCCGTCTCCCACCGAGGCAGGGTGACCCAAAAAAGAAAGAAAATCCCCAAAAGAAAATACTTTCATCATCATTCAACACTTTCACCACACTCATACATAATCAGTGTCTTTGCAGAGGCGTTCAGATACGACAGGTGAGAATAGTCCCTCCCAGCTGTCACTATCCCAGACCCCTCCCGTGTTCGTGTGTTAGCAGGTTGACAGTCAGTGTGTCAGGACCAGTGTGAGATCGAGTCTGCCAGGATTTTGCCAGCTGACACCTGGATTTTGTATGGTGTGTGTACTCACCTATATGTGGTTGCAAGGATTGAGTCACAGCTCCTGACTGGCTGTGTGTGTGTGT
>WNWK01000036.1:267500-360000 GCA_009830355.1 Cherax destructor
ACACACCCGCACCAGCTGAACGTATGAACATACACTCAGATGCTCAATACATAAAATATTCATGAACATACGGTATGAACCTGTCTGAAAACAAGCTTAAAAACCTCAAGTTGCCCTTGAAGCGGCATGCCGTTCTGCAGCAAATGTTTAACCAATTGCAAACTGAAAACAAAGAGAATTTGCCCATGTTTAGGCCCACATTGATTTCGGGATCATGGCTACCGCGGCCCAGTCTCACACCAGGCTTCCTGGTATCTCCATGGATGATGTTTATCAATAACCATTATGAGAGCGTTCAATACTGTCAAGGGGCTGAGAAACCCATCCCTGAGCCGCTGGGCGCTTAGCTTGTTCACCTCAACTTGCTCCTCTTCTGCAACCCCTTCCCTCTTCCTCTTCTGCAACCCCTTCCCTCTTCCTCTTCTGTAACCCCTTCCCTCTTCCTCTTCCCCATAATTGCCTAATTCTCTCTCTCTTTTACAGAAAAAAAACTTCCCGATACACATTCCAGAAAAAAGGGGCACCGATTAAACACTTGGTAGTAGTATTAGTGGAGAGAACACAAGGAGAAATAATAAACTGGTCTATAGATGAAGTTTCAGAAATAAGAGAGCTCCTAAAGGGAGTTCAATCGGAATGAAAAATGGATTGCCAACAATTCCTGAGATGGAGGACTTAGCCAAAAAATGCCGTGAGGCCACAGAAAAATTCCTACTAATCAGCAGTGGAAATGCGCAACCGGGAGAAGCCACGGTTGAGGGTGAAACTAATAGCAAAAGAGCATAGGAAAAATACAGAGAACCTATGTTCACCTTGAAAGACAAAAGGAAGTAATCAGAAGAGCTAGGAATCAATATACAAGGATAAGGGAAGCAGAGTGGTAATTGAGTATGAGCATATCTATGGTTAAGAACCGAACCACTTCACACCTACGTAAGGAAGAGCAATAAGACTGATGACAAATTGAGTGGATAAGAAAACCGAGGTACGTCAAGACCTAAGGAGGGGATTCAAGTACGTATAGTGGAGGCAGGACGTTACAGGGACTGTTCAACTCAAATAAGTTCAATGTTATGTAAACCGAAGTTGAGAGGGAAGACCAAAGACAGGCGCACATAAAACTGCATAATATTTACGAATATTAGAAAGCATTTACAGAACTTTAGACAACATAAGCCAAACTTA
This sequence comes from Cherax destructor, assembly GCA_009830355.1. NCBI lineage: Eukaryota > Metazoa > Arthropoda > Malacostraca > Decapoda > Parastacidae > Cherax > Cherax destructor. Next base: position 268,686 of record WNWK01000036.1, read on the forward strand.
TGACAGAATTTGCAGTACCAACATGGAGCCAACACCTCGTGAAACATGTTCAGAAACTGAAGTTCCAGAAGTTGGAAGCAAGTTTAATCCTGAGAGCTGAGAGAATTGAACTATTAAGTAAAGGAACTTAACATAATGGTCTTAAGAGAGATACACGACTGCGACGTAATAGAGATCCAGAAGATCTGGTAGAAAGGACAGAAAAATTGTTAGAGAGAGAGAGAGAGAGAGAGAGAAGAAGCACAGATGATAAAGAAGGAATATTATTAAGCCTCGTGGTAGTCAGAAACTGACTGACCTGGATGAAGACATGGAGGAGGACTTCAAACAAGACATGTGCAACACACGGAATATATTGACGAAACGTTTCGGCTTCGCCGCAGGCTTCATCAGACTAATACAGAGATATGACACACACTCCTGGAGCCATCAGGGCTGGTAGAAGATAAAGCAGACAAAGTGGGATAAGATTTGTTCGGATTTTTAAACCGAAGGATTAGCCACCCAGGATAACCCAAGAAAGTCAGTGCGTTATCGAGGACTGTGTCTGATTTTCATTGTCCTTTAATCTTGTCCCCCAAAATGCGACCCAGACCAGTTGATTAACACCCCGTTACCTACTTGTAAGGACACATGCCCAGCACTTTCACCCATGCTGGGGATTGAACCGCGGACACTCAGTGTGTTAGCGTTGCCAACCGAAGCACGGAACACCGGAGAGATAATTTGATGTAATCAGTCCCATCACCCTAGAGGCAGGGTGAGGTGAGCCGACCCTACACACAAACTGAGTGCATCCATAATAAACAATAATACTATATAACGTTAAAATCAAAACGATAAATCTAAAGAAAAATACAAAAAGTTGCACCTTCCTCACTTGTAACCCAGTACACGCGTCTAGTGTAATGTCTCTTTAAGAGGAACACACCAGACACGCGTTATGTAATGTCTCTAGAGACACACAGCCGTCTAGTGTAATGCCTCTTAAGAGGAACACACACCACACGCGTCTAGTGTAATGTCTCTTAAGAGAACACACACCAGCACGCGTCTAGTGTAATGTCTCTTAAGAGGAACACACACCAGCACACGCGTCTAGTGTAATGTCTCTTAAGAGGAACACACACCAGCCGCGTCTGTGTAATGTCTCTAGGAACACACACCACGCGTCTAGTGTAATGTCTCTTGTAATGCTTAGGAACACACCCCAGCGTCAGTGAAGCTAGAGAACAACACCAGCACGCGTCTAGTGTAATGTCTCTTAAGAGGAACACACACCCAGCACACGCGTCTAGTGTAATGTCTCTTAAGAGGAACACACACCCAGCACACGCGTCTAGTGTAATGTCTCTTAAGAGGAACACACACCCAGCACACGCGTCTAGTGTAATGTCTCTTAAGAGGAACACACACCAGCAACCATAATGCCTTAACACACACCAGTACACGCGTCTAGTGTAATGTCTCTTAAGAGGAACACACACCCAGCACACGCGTCTAGTGTAATGTCTCTTAAGAGGAACACACACCCAGCACACGCGTCTAGTGTAATGTCTCTTAAGAGAACACACCCCAGCCACGTCTAGTGTAATGTCTCTTAAGAGGAACACACACCCAGACACGCGTCTAGTGTAATGTCTCTTAAGAGGAACACACACCCAGTACACGCGTCTAGTGTAATGTCTCTTAAGGAGGAACACCCAAACACCAGACACGCGTCTAGTGTAATGTCTCTTTAAGAGGAACACACCAGACACGCGTCTAGTGTAATGTCTCTTAAGAGGAACACACCAGACAGCGTCTAGTGTAATGTCTCTTTAAGAGGAACACACACCCAGTACACGCGTCTAGTGTAATGTCTCTTAAGAGGAACACACACCAGCACACGCGTCTAGTGTAATGTCTCTTTAAGAGGAACACACACCCAGCACACGCGTCTAGTGTAATGTCTCTTAAGAGGAACACACCCAGCACACGCGTCTATGTAATGTCTCTTAGAGAACACACCAGCACACGCGTCTAGTGTAATGTCTCTTAAGAGGAACACACCCAGTACACGCGTCGTGTAATGCCGCTTAAGAGGGACAATAATTAATAACCAGTGTTAATTTAAACAGTAATCTCCTAAGCATCGCTCACTAGAGCCACAACAGTAAGCCCGAGAAGATCCAAAGTTAGCTAAGGTCTGCAGGGCATCAAAGAGGTGAAAGACTAAACTTCCAGCTGATTCCTCCCACCGTCTGACCTTGTCTCCCATCTCCCAGGTCGCTCCCAGTGACTTTCATCACCTGAGCGCCGTGGTACGGTGAGTGGTTTGTATCTACGGGTAAATGCCTCTTGCCTGAAAGGAGTGCCACTCTTCCTAAAGGGTACTTACCTAACTTAAGAACACTTTTTACACATCAATTTAAGAGGCTAAGAGCCGTTTTCCTACCTCAGTTCATTTCATAGCCCCAGCCCCCAGGATGCCACCTACGCCAAGGTACCTACTTAGTGCTAGGTGAACAGGGACAGCAGGTGTAAGGAAACATATCCAACGTTTCCACCTGTACCGGGAATCGAACCCCGAACAGTGTAAGAGCTGAGTGCGCTACCAACCGAGCCAGGGGACACACAAATGGCAAGAATATTTCAACTTTCATCTGAATTTGCTAAGCAAAAACGAATATGGATTGTGGAATGTGAAAACTTGACATGGAACATTTTTACTGCTATGGGATTACAAATTCTTTAAACACAACAAGTTAATAATGACAGTGTAAGTCCGATAATGTTGGAAACAATGTATATTTGGCACTGAAAAACCAAACGGTTTTATGGCTTTCTCAAATAAAAGCAGTGAATTTCGTGCAGCGTGTGTCCTCCCCCACTACTAATGAAGTGTGGGGCAGACTAATGGTCGGAGCGGCCCGCCCGCCCACCACCAATAACATCATAGATAAAGAACGTTACGCTGACAATGAATTAGGTCACGCCCTTTAATAAAGGTAAATGTAAGGGCGAAACACAGTGTATACTGTGTGTCGCTCTTACATTTACTAAAAATACATTTACTAAAAATAAAGTCAACAGACTCCAAAGGTGTGGGAACGTAAAGCGGCGTAGATCGCTCACAAATATACCCAAATGAATGAGCTATATATGTATTATGGGAACAGGCTGTCAAAATGCAGAAACAGGTAAACAAAAAATAAAAGGCTATGCAAAATAACCACTGTGAAAAATGAATTTTCTCAAATTTCCTTAATCAGAAAAATCACGAATGCGCCTCGAAATTTCAGTGGTTATTTTGCATATTGTGATTTATCACCTGTTTACCGTGATTTATTACATATAAGGCTTTGGATAATTAAAGAGCTGTGAGCCATACGGGCTCAGCGCTTACGTTGATTATAATAATAATGTGGATTATTAGAGATGTCCCTGAAAACAGTGAACATGTGTATACTAAATTTCACCAGTGTGTAAAAAACGACTATCTAGCGATGGTTACTTGTAGTCGCTTGCAGAGGTCGCCACTCGCGGAGCCCGGTCCCAGACCAGGCCTCCTGGTTGCTAGTCTGATCGATCAGACTCTTGGTGCCGGCTGCCCGCAGCCCAACGTATGCACCACATCCCGGGTGGTCAGTAACTTACTTAAGGAACCTGTTCGAATTACGTCTTGAAGACAGCTCGCGGGGTTGTGGGTAATCTTCCTTACGAATGGAGGGTGTTGTATCGTGGACCCTTTACACTGACCCTCTCTGTGTACTCATCGCTCCTCCCTGTCACTGGAGGTATCTTGCCCCGTCTGCCAAGCATCTTGTGTTCAAATGTGGTTATTTCTGTGTGCAGGTTTGGGACCAATCTCCAGTATCTTCCAGGTGTAGATTATCATGTATCCTCGCCTACGGGGCTTCAGGAGCTCCCAGTAATTTAGGTATTTGACTGTGAAGGTTCTCTGTACATTTTCCAACTCTACAATTTCGCCTGCTTTGTTTTGAAAGTTCTAGTTATCCAAGCTATCATTTTCCTTGCAGTTGTACTAACATTTCTGTGCTCCTTGAAAGTGTGATCCTCTGACATTATCGCTACCAAGCCTCTAGCATTTGAATTACGTTCTGTGTGGTATGAGTTTGTCTTGTACTTCACTCTGGTTTGTAATTCTTCAATCTTCCCGTAACGTGGTAAATGAAATTAGTCCTCGTTGAACATCGTATTGCTGTCAATAGCCCACTGTAAGACTGGCTGATAGTAGCTATCTAGAGAGGCTGTACAAAACAGCCAATGTCTTCTGTTATAGCCTATTAGAGGGATTTTCTGCCATATCAGGCCGGCCTTTAGCAAACCTCCGTAGTTGAGAGCCTGCTGAACCAGACTGTTGCTGGTAGCGGCCTGCTGGCCCGCATAGCCACCACTAACTGATTGATCTGGCACTTGGCTGTGGTAGGATTCAGTTTTATCTTGAAAACTTGTTCATTTGTTCCGGCAATATTACTGATATATGTTCAGAACAAACTGAAGAATCTTGAACTAGGGAAGTGGACAGTTTTATGAACCAGACGGCGCATAAAACTGGCCACATCTCGCCAGAGAGTTACAAAACAACCCACGTCTCACCAAAGGATGTACAAAAAAAAAAAATCATAATAAACTGGAAAATAGCGATCAAGAGGGGAAGAGTGAGTAAAAAGTGACCATGATAAACACGACAGTCAATCAACACTAACGGGAAGGCTAAAGAGTGCGAGTCTCTGTGCAACTTTTGAAACACTTGAGTGAAATCGAACTCCCGATAACCAGTGGAAACCTGCGCGCGCACGCACGCACGCACACACACGGGCAGGATCCATACATAGCTTTAACAAGAGGTATGATAAAGCTCATGGAGCGGGAAGAGTGACCTAGTAGCGGCCAGCGAAGAGGCGGGGCCAGGAGCTGTGACTCGATCCCTGCAACCACAACTAGGTGAGTACACACATACACACACACACTCATACATACTCATACACACAAACACACACACACATTTACCATGTGTATATTAGCTTCTTCTCTTATTCCCCTCCATTTCCCACGAACCTTTGCTATACCTTCGACGAGTTTCGAGAGTGTTGCTCCTCCCTGGGCCAGGCTGCTGGTATGGTCGGCCCGCTGGCCCGCTGGCCCACCACAGCCTGGTTCACCCCACACTTGACAGTGAAGGTTCCACCAACATAATCATCAATCACATCGTCTCTCTATCTCTCGCAATGTGTAAGAAGTGGGAAAAAACGATATGAAGTGATAAAAGATAAAGCAGAAAACGAGGGGATAAGAGGGGAAGGTTGGTGAGAGAGGAAATAATGGAAGACGACAATGAGAGGGAAAAGAGGGAGTGGCAGAGACGAGGGAGAAGTAATGAAGACAAGGTGAGAAGGATGCGAGAGGGAAAGGGGAGGAGTGAAAAAGGGTGAGGGGAAAAGAATGAATGATGACGGGTAGGAGTGAAGGAAGGAGGATAAATGAGAAAGTGAGGGGAGGAGGAGGATTAGTGAGGATCACAATGATGGAATGAGGATAAGTGAAAGGAAGAATGTGTGATAGTGAAAGGAGAATAAGAACAAATGAGGGGAGCATGAGAAAATGAAGGGAGGAGCATAACATGACTGTTGCAAGTCGCGTCGACAAAGAAAAGACACTGATCAATGGCAAGCAATTGCAAGCAGATAGACAAAAAAATCCTTGAACAAGTAGGAGCTTGAGAAGCAAGTATTATTATTATTATTATTATTATTATTATTATTATTACAGTGCCTGCGTGATGGAGAAACGATAATATTCGATCCGAGGAAGAGGGAGAGGCTAGAATTTCTTGGATCAAGAGCCTTTCACCTGCGTTAAGGTACTTCCTTGTAGGGGCGAGATCAAACCTTCAAGTCCCTGGACCTATCCTGTGCCAGGACCAGTTCTGAGGGTTCTAATACCCTCGCAGCCCGGTCTAAGGCCAGTCTTCCCTGGTGACTGCCTGGTTCACCAGGTTGTTGGCACTAGCGGCAAGCAGGCCCAGAGAGCCATTACAACCCCGCTAATCAGGTACTGACACCTACTAGATCATTTTCTACCTTCCAGAGGACTCAGAAATAAACAGAGACCCACTGAAAAAAGTACACGAAATCAAAACATCAGTCTGGATAAGGTGTGGATATTAAGACTACCATACAACTGTCAGTGTGGGTTATTCATTGTTAAGCTAATACAACTGTCAGTGTGGGTTATTCATTGTTTAAGACTACCATACAACTGTCAGTGTGGGTTATTCATTGTTTAAGACTACCATACAACTGTCAGTGTGGGTTATTCATTGTTTAAGACTACCATACAACTGTCAGTGTGGGTTATTCATTGTTTAATGACCTCCGACAGTGTCAAACTTACTACTCATGTGCAGAACACTTAAGACAGCTGTTTAGACCTCACCACCAGCTTCTAACATTAACATGGAGAAACCATACAGTGTATTTACTCCAAGACTACTACAAAAAGTATCACAAACAAGAAATAAAGATGATTGCTTCTCATCATTAAGAGGATATCTTTATTATGCACCCCATACCCATCCTGTGGGCGGTAGTCAAAAGAATGGATTTACAAGATGAGACAGTCAATTGACAGATCAATGGAATGGGCAGACATGAGACAGTAGGTGCTAACCACCACTGAAAAAATAAAACATTGAGGAATGGTGACTATGAACATAGCTCTAATGGTTTGGGTAAAAATCAAATAGGTAATTACAAATTTGTTGATGAGGGTAACACGTTGCACTGCACCTTCACTTTCTTTAATAATTTCGTTACAATTACCTACAATATTTAGAAACTATTAAACAATGTCTCACTTCCATTTGTAAAAAAAATTAAAATTATTTCGTGTAAGAGTTAAAAGATAGTGCAGGTGTGCAGGAAACTCTGCAAATGCACCAGAGTTGCTTTTATAGAGTGAATTTAAAGCATTTACGTACGTGCTCTGACTACGGTCGTTCAAAGAAGGACCTAAGCCCAGAGGTACAAGTAGCTGGTGTGGCACACAAGCACGCGCCTCCCTGCACCTCAACTGATGCCCTCACATGCTAGCCACAACATTATGCTTCACAGTCACTACAAGAGCTGTTAAACCAGTGACCATGCCTCATGTGTCCGCCCGCTGCATTCTTAAACACGAAAAATATTCTTTCTCCCCCCACCGTCACCGAATCCTCACTACTATGTTATATATGGTTAAGTTTTTTCAAGTTTATTTTTTTACATTAACATAAATGAAAAAAAAAAATACATCTTTAATTACACGTATATCGGCACGATATACATTGGAACCCCGGTTAACGAACACCCCGGAAATCGTGCAATTATGTAAGTATAATATTGTAAGTGCTTGTGGAAGTGTATTTTGGGGGGTCTGAAATAGACTAACCTAAATGACATTTTTTCTTAAGTAAATTCGTTCGGTAATGGCACTTGAGCAGCATTCTGCAATGATTTTTTTTCGTTAACCGGGGTTCCACTGTATATATATATATATATATATATATATATATTAGTGTGCGGGCGCGCGCGCTCAAAACCACCACAGGGGGAGTTGAATGATAGCTCTAGGCCTTTCGTGTTGCAATCAACAGAAGTTTGCAGTGATACAGAAAAGAGGAGGTCCAAGCAAATATGGTCACCTGGGAACGTCCTTGCTGGAGTGAGGGAGCAGGCAGGCAGGAAGTGCCTGGCTATATATAGTATATATATATATATATATATATATATATATATATATATATATATATATATATATATATATATATACACACACACACTGGCTCCCTTCCCTTCTCGCTTCTGTGTGAATAGTTAATGAAGTTGGATGGAAACATCAGCTTCATTATCCTATGTGCTGGTATTTATGCATACAAGGACTCAGTGATGGCTATTACTGCCGAACATTAACCACAAGACCGTTAGAAACTACTAGTTAAATTTCATTGTATTAAAAGGAACAAACTTGATAAGTGAGTAAACAGTTTCAAGAAGAGGCATGACAAGACCCCGGGGATCAGGAGGCACCAACGCAGGTCCACGGATAAAGAGGCCAAGGCCAGGAGCTGTGATTGAATCCCTGCAAATTTGCATGTGGGTCTTGGAAAAGAAACAGTATAGTCGCAAAGGAAAAACAAGAATTCGGTCCCTGCGCGATCCCAGAAAGGTATCCCCGATTGCGCATCCCCAGCTCCCTGCGCGATCCCAAAAGGTATCCCCGTATTGCGCATCCCCAGCTCCCTGCGCGATCCCAGAAAGGTATCCCCGTACTGTGTATCCCCAGCTCCCTGTACCTCAGTACACGCGAGAGGAATACTGTAGTGATATTAATAGTGGAGTCAAAGTTTTAATGAAGCAAAATATAAAAATGTGTGAATCTACTTGTGTGTGTGTGTGTGTATTGTGTGTAAATAAACAGGTACTTTTGTGGATGTTTATTTGTGCACGTGTGTTTATATTAACATGTTTACAATTTTAGGGGGTTGTGCCCCCTTGAAATAATAACAAAGAAGGAACACTGCAGCAGGCCTACTGGCCCTGCGAGGCAGGTCCAATTCTCCTACCGGCTTAAGCCAATGCCCTAACATAGTCAGTACATAGTCTGACTATGGTTAGGTCACATTCACTTAAGGAAGGAGCACGGCATCTGACCTAGTAGCACAAGCTAGTCAGGTCCAACTCATACCCACCCGCACCCACTCATGTATTTATCTAACCTATTTTTAAAACTACACAACGTTTTAGCCTCTATAACTGTACTCGGGAGTTTGTTCCACTCATCCACAACTCTATTACCAAACCAATGCTTTCCTATATCCTTCTTGAATCTGAATTTTTCCAACTTAAAGCCATTGCTGCGAGTCCTGCCTAGGCTAGATATTTTTAGCACACTATTTACATCCCCTTTATTTATTCCTGTTTTCCATTTATACACCTCAATCATATCTCCTCTAATTCTACGCCTTTCTAGAGAGTGCAGATTCAGGACCCTCAGTCTATCCTCATAGGGAAGATTTCTGATAAATGGGATCAACTTTATCTTCCTTTGTACGTTTTCCAGTGCATTTATATCCATTCTGTAATACGCTGACCAGAACTGTGCAGCATAATCTAAATGAGGCCTAACGAAAGATATATAGATTTGAAGAACAACCTGAAGACTTCTATTATTTATACTTCTTGATATGAAGCCAAGGATTCTGTTAGCTTTATTGCGAACACTTATGCACTGTTGTCTTGGTTTCAGATTACTGCTAACCAGAACTCCTAAATCCTTTTTGCAATCAGTAAAATTAAGATCTACATTTAGTTTATATGTGGGATGGTTATTTTCCTGTCCAACATTTAGAACTTTGCATTTGTCTAGATTAAACTGCATCTGCCACTTCTCCGACCACTGCTTCAGTCTATTCAAATAATCCTGGAGTGCCCTAATGTCTTCATTAGAATGATTTGGACTGCCTATTTTGGTATCAGCAAATTTGCGTATGTTGCTATTTATTCCCTCATCTATGTCGTTTATGTAAATTGTGAACAACAAGGGGCCCAACACTGACCCCTGTGGAATACCGCTTGTGACGTGCCCCCCATTCTGATTTCTCCCTATTTATGCAAACTCTCTGCTGCCTATTTGTCAACCATGAAAAAAAAATTCCTTCTATTCCGTGTGCCTTTTATCAATAGCCTCTGATATGGAACTCTATCGAAAGCCTTACTGAAGTCCATATACACACAATATCATATTCAATACCATGATCTACTTCCTCAAACACCTTAGTGAAAAAAGTTAATAAATTCGTAAGACAGGAACGTCCCTTTGTAAAACCGTGTTGAGATTCATTAATCAATTTATGCCTTTCAAGATGGCTACGAATTGCCTCGGCAATTACTGATTCCATAAATTTTCCCACTATGGAGGTAAGGTACAGAGTTTCACCCCTAAAATTGGTGAGGTACATTGACATATTTAGGGTGGAAGCGCTAAACCGTAAGGGAAGTCATACAGCGCCTGAATAATGGGAGGCAGAGACGTGCTATTCCCTGAAACAAGAGCCTCTCACCAGCAACAAGGACCCTCCCTGAGGGGATGCAGTGCCACAGTATTTGTCCTTCAAGTTGACCTGTATATCACAACATGCCAGTGAACTGGTTGGCTCGTTTAACACGGCTTAAACGTCGTTTCTACGCTGATGAAATAGATTTTATGCCTTCATTTGTTTTCATATATAATGCAGACACACGTTTGGTGGAAGCAACAAGTGTGGGTGAGAGTTTGGTTTCAACTGCTGGGAATACTAAAATATAATTGTGTTTTCCCACATAAAGCAAGATATCAACAATAGTAACATAGCAGAGCAAGATGTGACAGCTGTACAGCTGTCAACTAGCAGGGCAAATAGTAGATGTGACTGCTATCAACAAAATTAGCAAGACAAGATGTGACAGCTGTTAGAGGTATGGGTTCTTGTCGAAAAAAAATATGAAAAAAGAAATATGCTACAACAGAAGTGGAAAGTGTGCATTATCAGGACAGCGATATATGTGGGGGTTTTGAGGATACCAGTCGTAGGCAAATGAGGTAGGATTATTGGTTATTGGAAATTCTGTGGTATTAGATGGTAAGGGCACAGCAGCAGGGAGAGTGGAGGGACAGGGAGAGGAAACTGGAGAGGATTTCTCAATTTGTTTTACACAAACAGTTGTAGTGCTAGAAACAAGATAGACGAGTTGGGATTGGTCGCACGTGTGAGTAACATTGACGTATCTGCAATAAGGGAGACATGGTTTAATTTGAAGAGTCTGGCAGTGCCTACCGAATGCCCATTCTGGGTTTTAAGTTGTTCCACGTTGACAGAAATAACGGGAAAAAAGGTAAGGTGACACTATATGTCAGAGAAAACTTGAATTGCTACATAAAACGGGTATAAATAATGAGGAAAAACATTGTCTGGGTGGAATATTTAGAGGGACATGAACAAATTATTTTTGGCGTATATTCCTTCCCAGCCTGGGATAGGGACCTAGGGAGACTACTCTGGGAGGAAACTTTTAAGGCTTCAAGGCACGATAACATAGTAATACCAGAAGAACAAAAAGGCACAACAATACCGTGACTGGAACAAAACACAAATAACCCGCACATAGAGAAGCTTACGACGTTTCGGTCCGACTTGGACCATTTATAAAGTCACACTAATAAGTCGGACCGAAACGTCGTCGTAAGTTTCTCTCTCTCTTCTATGTGTGAGTTATCTGTGTATAATTCCAAAAGATTTTAACTTAAGTCAAAGTGACTGTAATGCCTTGACTGGGACTCTGAGAGTCAGACGCCTTCCTAAACCAGTCTGACGGAACCAACGAGGGTGAAATAACCACCTTGATTTAGTTCTAGCAAACAACGAAACCCTTGATAAGTAAGACATGTGCAATATTAGGAATCTTAATTGACGGACGTATCTCGCCCGAGCTGCAGGCTTCATCAGTCGAATACAGAGGCGGATTACACTCTTGAAGAGATAAGCTTTGGCGGAAGACGAAGTAAGCGAAGTGGAGAGGTAGTGTGATGTAATCATCCCAGCAACCTCGGTGCCAGATAATCTGTCTCTTAGTCTAAAGCAGAAACACGTGGCTAGATTATATATACTGGAAAGTGAATTGTTGCAGGTTGGAGACGAGCTGGATGCACTTGTAGATAAATGAGAGACTCGTGCAATATTTGGTATCTTTATTCTGGAAATGTTTCACCATGCAGTGGCTTCTTCAGTTCAAATGTAGAGAAAGGTGGAAGATGAGGAGGAGTTTGAAGTAATCAGTCCCTGTTGCATGCAGGGATGCTGCGAGATGCTGCACTTTTGTCAAGATTGATGGACTGAACATCGACTTCAGGCTGAGGGACTGATTACCTCAAACTCCTCCTCATCTTCCACTTTTCTCTGAAATGGACTGAAGAAGCCACTGCGTGGCGAAACGTTGCCAGAATAAAGATACTAAAATGCTGCACAAGTGTATCATCAACTTGTGGGATTTATACACAATTTATTCACATTATGGAAGTAGGTTTTCAACCTCGCCTGTGTTAAGACACACTCGTCTTTCCTGACAAACCAAACACTATGTACACAGGTTCACTAGCAGTTACCCAGGAGCTGTTTCATACCATCACACTTCATACCACCACCACCACACTTCATACCACCACCATCACCACACTTCATACCACCAAACTTCATCACTTCACATCACTATCACCTCACTCACCCCCTCCTGTATTACAACCTCTTTTCCCTAATTCCACTCTTCATTCGCCTTCCCTCAACATCAACATATCCATTCATATTCCCCTCTATCTACCACACACACACACGGGCCAAGAACTATGACTCGACCCCTAAAACTACAACTAGGTGAGTACAGGAAGTGGAATAGTCTAGAGTGATGTAGTTCGGGCAGGATCCATACATAGCTTCATGAAGAGGTATGATAAAGCTCAGGGAGCAGGTAGTGTGTGGACCTAGTAGCGACCAGTGAAAAGGCAGGGTCACGAGCTATGACTCGACCCCTGCAACCACAATTAGGTGAGTGTACACACACTTAACATGTGCATGTAAACGTCTACTTAAGTCTGGGTGTACGTCATACCTTACCTTTGATATACCTTTGAAGAGTTTCGAGAGTATCTACTCTCTGAGCCCGGCCATGGGCCAGGCTCGTCTGGTGCTTGCCTGGTCAACCAGGCTGTTGCTGCTGGAGGCCCGCTGCCCCACATATCCATCACAGCCTGGTTGACAGATTCAAGAAGCTGGCACTATTCCCAGGCCTGTGCTCCAATCCTCCCTGACAATCATTTCCCCTCATCCTCGTCTCCCCTCTCCTTCAAAGCGTGGTGACCACAAATCCAATCAGCAAGGCTCACCTCAACAAGGCTGGGAGTGATCAGGTTACGCGTGCTGATTGTGTTAACGCAGATTACGCATGCCCGCCACGCTAAGTGGAAACTAGAAACTACGCAAGATAACAGCCGGGGCGAGCCACTTGAGGGTGCAGGGGTAGAAGGAAAAGGAAAGGAAAAAATGAGAAGAGGGGAAAGGGAAGAGGTGAGGAGAGGTCAGCTTCAAGTCCCCTCGTTGTGGCCCGACTCCCCTTGAGTGTATGGCTGAGAGGGGCCTCCAACAGACCAGATCAACAACAGACCAGACCCTTCCAACAACAGACCAGATCCTTCCAACAACAGACCAGATCCTTCCAACAACAGACCAGATCCTTCCAACAACAGACCAGATCAACAACAGAGCAGACCCCTCCAACAACAGACAGACCAGACCCTCCAACATCAACCCAAACTAACAGTTCACTCTTTCCAACAATCGCTCTCAAACACAGTTGTCTCTCCTACCTCACCTCTGACTCATGCATCTCACCACTCAGTGGCGCAGTTGTGTAATTATTGTTCCGGTGGTGATCGTACTTGGCTGCCTAGAGTCTTATCATTGGTACAATACTGTCCCTTTCTAATTAAGATATACGTATGACGCTCACTGCCAGTCTCAAATCTTTCAGTGATGAACTAGAGATTCCGAGGCTATGTGTTGACAAAAACAACCTTGAGGCAAGAAGGGTAATTGTCGTTTACATCAGATAAGGCACGCTTCCTGCACTCTGAGTGGAAATTAACAGGAAACACTACCACACTACACTACCATACACTATACTACCACACAATACCATACACTACGCTATCACACGCTACACTACCACACGCTACACTACCATACACTATACGACCACACGCTACACTACCACACGCTACACTACCATACACTATACTACCACACACTACGCTATCACACACTACTGTACCATACACTACGCTATCACACAATACACTATCATACACTACACTACCATACACAACGCTATCACACACTACCATACACTATACTACCATACAGTACCATACACTACGCTATCACACACTACTCTACCATACACTACGCTATCACACAATACACTATCATACACTACACTACCATACACAACGCTATCACACACTACCATACACTATACTACCATACAGTACCATACACTACGCTACCATACACTACGCTATCACACTACCATACACTATACTACCATACAGTACCATACACTACGCTACCATACACTACGCTATCACACTACCATACACTAAGCTATCACTCACTACACTACCACACACTACACTACCATACATTACGCTACCATACATTACGCTACCATACATTACGCTATCACACACTACAGTACCACACACTACAGTACCACACACTACACTCACACACACTACAGTACCATACACTGCACTATCACACACTACACTACCACACACTACACTACCACACACTACACTACCACACACTACACTACCATACACTACACTACCATACACTACCTACACTACCATACACTACACTACCATACACTACTCTAGAGGCAAAATCGTTTACAAAATGAATAAAGGTTGTACAAGTATAAATAAGAATTCACACCATAATGTACAAGACAACTCTAGTCACTGGACAGCGCGGAAGTTCAGTGAGAGATATTTGATAGTGATAATGAGAGGTTTTTACGTTCAACCATCACAACATGAAGGAATATTATAAGGTGGATAACTAGAACACTCAAAACAAGAGGCCCCGAGCCACTGATATATTTTTTAAGTCCTTGTTCCCTCTAGGCTGGATTACCACTGTAGTCTGGTAACAGTCAGAAGCACTGAACACTTGGTTATTCCGGCGAGTGGAATTTATAGTGACCAACTGCAATACATTACGTTGTCACAGCATGCAACCCACAGCTATCAAACCAGGTGGTGATGCAACCCACAGCTATCAAACCAGGTGGTGATGCAACCCACAGCTATCAAACCAGGTGGTGATGAGTAACTCTTCTCCCTTGTTATCTTCAATGAGTTAGGCGTATTAAATACTTGTAACAATTCAGGGTTTTTCTGAGACTCCATAACTGTAGTCCCTTAGTAAAAGTGACTCCAGCGCTGCTGGAAGAAAATCTTTAAAGCTTCCATAGCTACTCAACCCAATGCGGAATACTTAACATGTTCGTCGCCCTACATAATTTTTTTATTTGTGGGAAGAAAATCTTTTAAGTGATAATAGTGAGGTTAACAGATCTTGTTGTAACCTTGTAGAATGTCATAGCGATCTGGGCAGTCGCACAATGCCGTTCTAATAAATTTGTTACCTGAAGATTACCTGAGACGATTCCGGGGGTCACTGACCCCGTGACCTGGTCCCAGACCAGGCTTCCAGGTTAATGACCTAATCAACCAAGAAGTTGGTACCAGTTGCACGCACTTCAACGTATGAACCACAGTTCGGATGATCAAGAACTGACTTTAGAAACTTTTCAAGTTCCCTCTTCAAAATAAAGACAGCTAGACCTGTCTTGGTAATTACCCTTATGTATGAAGGGAGGTGTTGAAGAGTCCTGGCCCCTTTACAATTATTGGATTATTTTTAAGTATGCTCAATGGAAGCAGTGTTAAACAAAACCCATTTTCTTAAATGTGTTAGGATTTAGTGATTTAAAGATCCCCCCCCCCCAGAATGATACTCATTCACATGTTACTCAAGCAGTGTATCAACTACATCATGTGTTCTTACATGATGTGTTGGCAAATGTGAGCGGAAATGTAAACCAAAGCAACAAAAGGTCGAGCGATGAGCACAGTCTTATGGTGCAACATTTCTGGAAGAATATTTAACGTGGCCTTCTGTGACGAATCTGTTGATTCACCCCTCACCTCCCATTCCTCCCCCCCCATCTGTCTCCCACCTGTAGGTCCATCTCAAAACCAACCTACCCAACATTCTCCACCTGACTCACCACTCTATATATACTCATGTACTCTTTACCCAGGTAGATCTGTTTGTAACTTGATAAAGCCAACTGTGTGGGCGAAACGTAGTCAATAAAGGATCGCATTATACTGCATTTGTGTATTTTTCCAAGAATCCTACTGACGAGCTCAGCGTCTCTTTTATATACCCAACAAAAGCTCTTGACACTAGGGTAAAGCTGCTGCCACTTCCTTAAAGAAAGCCCGATGCTACACCCCAAAGGTACATCCTAAGATAAAGCACTTTAATCACTTTAATAAAAAAATACATAAAACATACACAAGAATATCAAAGGCAAAATTAACAAAGAAATATTAACACGACTAAAACGCAGCACAAATATCACACCAGGTTAAAATTGTCAGCATCACTTAAAAATACCATTAAACTATCATGTCAAATGACTCTCCTAAAAGTTCCCCTGAGGTCCCTACAGACTACTACTTTAGGTCGTTGACAGTTAAAAATGTGTTCCACACAGGTGGTCATGGGTCAGGTATGTGCCCAATCCTCAATCAACAAAGTCGCCTCAAAGTGATGACTCTTGTTGAAGGAGGAACCGTCCTGCTTAGCCACCTCTGAAGGACCCACCGGGCCCACCACTTCCCAAGGACATAGCTCTCCTGAGCCTGGTCCATGGCCGGGCCACGAGAGAAGAAAACTCGGAAATCAAAGTAAAATCACTGTAACACATGTCGCTTCTAGATCTAGTTCGCTGTTATCAGCCTTCGCCTCGGCATCCGCACGTTCATTTCCTGGGACATCAACATGGCCCGGTACCAAAATTCCAAATCCATGTGCCTCACGTGGAGATGGATTAACCACTTCTGGATCCCTTGGACCACAGGGCGGACATTATAAACGGGAAGAATGGGGAAATTAGGTTGGGATGTTTACAAATGAGATGGAAAGCGCATACCAAGATGTTTACAAAAGATATCTACAGTTCTACACAAAACAGAAGATTAGACAAGGGGAGAATTTGCAACACAACTTGAGAGGTCGGTTAAATAATATTTTATACATTGGAAGAACAAGTGCATTTACAGTATGGAAGATCATTAATAGGTAACATGCCAAATGTCTTTGCAGATTAAAGTGTAGTGACTAACCTGCTCTCATGCTCACGAGTTACAAGCTGCGAGGGCCCATAAGTAATAGCATTACGCTAAAAATGAATTCCATTTATAAGTACTATTAGAATTTTTTTATTGGGTAAAGCATATAAAGATTTGTTGTAGTGTTTTAGGGTGTCGTAGCCGTCAGTAATGGCCAACTATATGGAGATTACATAACACCTATGAGCATGCCGTCAGGCTAAGAATATATTATCACGGACACACACATTATATATATGTATATCCCGGTATTTACCTGACACAGACTCGAGACGAACAGGATGGAAGAACGAGCTATATGAAGAATAATTTTCGGTGAAAAATAAGAGGAAAACAATTTGTATGCACCGGTATTAAGTCTTGCAGTAATTAAGACTCAATGAAAGGTGCACTGAAGACAGCTGCTAACAAGTCTTGCCGTAATTAAATCCTTGTCTTGAAGAAAATGGAAAAGGAACAAACAACACTAAAGATAAGACTTTTAGTAGGTAAGCTGAAGGTGGCAGATGTTGACAAAGAACACAACACTACCTAACAAGATCAATTGTTGAGCTCTGGTATGTACCTGTGACTGGCTTTGAGAGTTTTTCAACCCTCGCAGCCCGGCCTGTGGGACACCTTTTGTCTTCCATTGATCACTACCACCATCTTCCTGAGTTCCATCCCATTCCTTCCACACTCCCCTCCCTCCCCGCCACACACACTCCAACACCATCCCAGTCTCCTCTAATAGTTGCCCACACTCTGCCAACATTACAGCATCCACTCCTGGAAGACTCCTTCAGTGTCTTCCACCTGCCTGCAACATTCCATCACTCTCCTCCATCACTCCTTCAATCGTCATGTCGACCAGTCATCTCCACCACTGCTGCACATGGTGATGATGGAGTCTCCCACTGGAGGAGTTGGCCACTCCTTGTTCCAAGATTATTAATGGTCCTTCGCTGCCTCCCCATCACCCTCCAGCCCCAACATTCATACACACACCCAGACGCCGCTCGCACACGTTCCCTATTAAAAATACTGTAAATTGGACTAAAATCCATTTTTCCCCTCGAACGTAATAATTTAAATTTCAATGACTTAAGTATTAAAATGTTGAAGTATTTTACACGTCAGCTGCATCAAAAAGTTTCGTCACTGATTTCGAGGAAAACTCCTGAATCAATCAAACCATACCACGGGTGGGGTTCGAACCCGCGGTCACAGTCTCTCAAAACTGGTGGAGTTCGAACCCCACCCGTGGTATGGTTTGTTTGCAATCGTGTCATTACGATTTCGTGAGTCATGCTGAATCAATTATTGGGAATGAGCTCAGTGGTGATGGTGTCTGACCCGCAGCTACTGAACCCCTAGTCTCGCTGCTCAGCCTGACATGAACCCCTAGTCTCGCTGCTCAGCCTGACATGAACCCCTAGTCTCGCTGCTCAGCCTGACATGAACCCCTAGTCTCGCTGCTCAGCCTGACATGAACCCCTAGTCTCGCTGCTCAGCCTGACATGAACCCCTAGTCTCGCTGCTAGCCTGACATGACTCTGGCTCGTGAGCTACATGAACCTAGTCTCGTCAGCCTGACAACCTATCGCTCTCAGCCTGAAAATTATAAGGGATAATCAGAACTTGCAGAAGAAACATACACAAGCAGCATTTCCAAACTTTATTAAGTCCTCTAAATAATGGGACAAATCGGCACCTTTTGTTTACACTTTAACTCGTGTATGTTATTACACGAGGTTTGAACTTAAGTGAACACAAGGCTCGTGTAAGCGGGAGTAAATTCTTAGGTAGTGGTGGTTTTGATAAGGACCTGCCTTGTATGGGCCAGTATGCCTTCTGCAGTGTGCCTCCATTCTTATGTAACTTTGATATACCTTTGATATATGCTTAGAGTTTTCATTATTCCAGTAGCCTGGCCTTGGGCCAAGCTTATCTGTGCTTGCTTGGTCAACCAGGCTGTTGCTGGCGGCCCGCTGGCTCACATCCCTCACAGCCCAGCTGATAGGGCACTTGGAGGAGGTACTTGCCGAGTTTCCTCTTGAAGACTTCACTTTTTTCCGGCAGTTTCTATCTTCTGGTAAGATATTAAATCGTCTGGGATACGGATGTTGATACAATGTCCCCTTATTGTGCCCACGGCGCTCCTGCCTTTCACCGAATTCATTTTACATTTTCTCCCATCTCTCTCAATCCAGTATCTTGTGGGGTGTGCAAATACATTATCATGTAACAGTCTCAGAGTCCTAAATGAGTACATATTTAGGACTGAGGCATTCCTCGTAATTCAATGGCTCTATGCGGTCTCTCTATGCATCACCTTTACACTTAAAGAGTTTTCTTTGCGCTTATCTGACTGTTGTCGCACCCAGAGAACTTAATAAAAATGCTAAAATGTTTGACCTTTTATTAAGATTTATTTTGTTTGAACAATGTTAACTTAAAATATATAGGAAAAAATGGGCCATACAGCAAAAAACTACACGTTACCTATGCTAGGCTGCAGATCCAGTGGATAATATGCCTGCTAACGAATGTTCTTCCCGCTAATGTAAACAACTGCCATTGTAATCGTTTTATCTCCTTAAGCTTCCCGTTCGCATATCTCCTGAATCCCGGTCCCAGAATCAACTTTGTGTTATACATGAATGGTATACAATACCGACAACATGTGCAACATCTGGGTATCTTTATGCCTGATCAATTTGTAGTTGATCAAGCCACTGGATGGCGAAACGTCCACAAATAAAGATACCCAGATGTTGCATGTGTCTAATTCTTAAACTCCGCGTTAGGTGTGTGGAGTGTAGTTGTGAGGGAACGCAACACCCTGGACACAGGCTCAGCAGCGTCAAGATGAACTCAGCACTTTCGCCTCCATAATAGAACAGAAGATTATATAAAGCCTCACCAGTGCAGTTTTAGGAGACTATTACAGACTATGTTTAACGTGCACAACAGGCTTTGTCAAGCTAACAGCTACCTGGGGAGAGCGTATAATGGACGCTCGCATTACCACTTGATGAAACGTTCACAGGCTAAACTAATTTGTAGAGGTGACCAGTTCAAGTGAAGTGTGTTCAGAAACTACCCAGTCACAACTTCCTAAACAATGTTTCAAACAAGTGAAGTTTCAATTACCCAAGTCTCTGGTAATATAGTTGTTTAGCAAAGCATATAGCCGAAGTAACCGCCATCACCAGGCCAGAGTGCCAGCTTGGCCCTCTGCACTTTTCATCTTCCTAAATACTATGCTCTCCCCAGGCATATCTATTGACTTGAACCAGGCATATCTATTGACTTGAACTAGGCATATCTACTGACTTGAACCAGGCATATCTACTGACTTGAACCAGGCATATCTACTGACTTGAACTAGGCATATCTACTGACTTGAACCAGGCATATCTACTGACTTGAACCAGGCATATCTACTGACTTAAAAGAAGACTGGTACAGGGGAAACTTTGTGTTTACTAAAGTTTCAATTTTTTTTTACATACAATGTCGGAATTCATATCAAAACAAGAGAGGATGAAAGACTATGCACTGCAGGAATATAAACACCATCTCAAGACTCCACTAACTAGCCACCATTAACTTCAAGCACTAGTAGAAGAAATGCCTGGAAATTACCCGCTCTCTTTCAGAGACTTACGAAACTCATGTCGGGTTCACAACGACTCGCCAACCTAACCCAGTCGTCACCAGAAACACGTGAGTCACCGGACCCGCGAAGCAGCATTATAAACAAGGAAGAAAACAACTCACCAAGTGGTCCAAGAAATGTTAACGACGTGTGGAGGGCTGGGATGATGTGTAGCAACTCATGAGTGGATGGAGGGCTGGAAGGATGTGTAATAGCTTCAGGCTGGCTGGCTGGCTATAAGAGCAGATGGGCAGTTGTAGCCTGGAATGTGAGGTCTGGTGCTGGAATATGACGTCTAGTACCAGAATATGACGTTTGGAGCCGGAATATCACAGTTGATTCTTGACTACGGAGACCGGAATTGAGCTCAAGAGCTTGCTGGAGGGCGAACGAGAAGTCTTTATCACGTTACTAGTGTCCTCGAGGGAGAGGTGTTCTCGCTACACTGGCCGGACTGCGTGTGCTCGTCCATGCGTCTCCTCCTCTAACGAGTCCTCTCCCCGGCGCCTCCGGAAGCTGCCCTCCTCGCCGCTGCCGAGAGTGAGTCAACGGCGTGAGCCAACAAGGAGTGTCAGCCCCTGCATTTTTTTTCATGTTTATCTCTCTCTCTCTCTCTTTTTATATATATATATATATATATATATATATATATATATATATATATATATATATATATATATATATATATATATATAAAAAAAAAAAAGACTCTGAACTGGTGTTCTAGGAGGAAATAAAGCTCTACTGGTGCAACAGGAAGTAACAAGGCTCTATGAGGAAATAAGATTCTATGCAATTGGTCTGTGAAGATACAAAAGGCGCACACACACACACACACACACACACACACACACACACACACACACACACACACACACACACACACACACACACACACACAAAGAATTGACAGGGTGGACAGAGAGAGGATGTTTCAGAGATGGGACACAGCAACGAGGGGGCACAACTGGAAGTTGAAAACTCAGATGAGTCACAGGGATGTTAGGAAATATTTCTTCAGCCACAGAGTTGTCAGGAAGTGGAATAAGCTGGAGAGTGATGTAGTGAAGGCAGGATACATACCTAGCTTTAAGAAGGAATACGACTCTCCCTGCTCCATGAGCAGGGAGAGTGGACCTAGTAGCGACCAGCGAAGAGGCATAGCCAGGAGCTGTGACTCGACCCTTGCAACCACAAATAGGTGAATACACACACGAGCGCGTAAATAAAGCCAGAGGGAGATTGCAAGTGTGTTAGAGAAAGATTAATAGAATATGTCATAAAAGGATCTGTCAGAGGAGGATTGCAAGTATACGTCAGAGGAGGACTGCAAGTATACGTCAGAGGAGGACTGCAAATATACTCATTTAGATAATGCTGCACAGTTTTGGTCACCGTATTACAGAATGGATATAAATGCACTGGAGAATATACAAAGGATAACAAAGTTGATCCCATGTATCAGAAATCTTCCCTATGAGGACAGACTGAGGGCCCTGAATCTACACACTCTAGAAAGGCGTAGAATTAGAGGGGATAAGATTGAGGTGTATAAATAGAAAACAGAATAAATAAAGGGAGTGTAAACAGCGTGCTAAAAATATCTAGCCAAGACAGGACTCGCAGCAATGGTTTTAAGTTGGAAAAATTCAGATTCAGGAAGGATATAGGAAAGCACTGGTTTGGTAATAGTTGTGGATGAGTGGAACAAACTCCCGAGTACCGCCATAGAAGCTAAAACGTCGTGTAGTTTTAAAAATAGGTTAGATAAATACATGAATGGGTGTGGGTGGGTGTGAGTTGGACCTGACTAGCTTGTGTTACTAGGTCTGATGCCGTGCTCCTTCTTAAGTGAATGTGACCTGACCTGACTAAGTTGGGTCATTGACATAAGCCGGTAGGAGACTTTTACCTGCCTCGCATGGGCCAGTAGGCCTGCTGCAGTGTTCCTTCTTTCTTATGTTCTTATACGGCAGGAGAGGATTGCTAGTATACGTCAGGGAGGACTATTAGTATACGACAGGGAAGGACTCGCTAGCAAGGGAAGACTACATGTCAGCAGGGAAGCATCTGACAGAGTATGCTCAGGGAAGACTACATGCTCGGGCAGCACTCTTACTGACATTTATCTGACAAGGTTGAATAAGACGATGAAAAGTGAAGAGCGGAAAGAAGCTCAAGAGGAGCAGGAAGGAGGAGGGGGTAATGGAAGTGAAAGGGGAGGGGGACAAATATACAGAGAAAGGGTAAAAAAGAGTGAGAGAAGTACAGCGGAAAGAGGAACATAGAGGGAGCAGAAATGAAGAAGGTGCACGTAGAAGGGAATGGGAAATGTAAGAGAAAAAAGGAAATATAGAATGGGAAGGGGAACGGAGAGGAAGAAAAAGTGGATGTGGGATGGGAAGAGGCAAATGATTGAGTTATGGGAAATGAGGAGAGGTGAAGGGGAGGGTGTTAAAGGGTAGGAGAGGATAGGGAGAGTGACACAGATAGGAGGGGAAAGAGTGAGGGGAGGAGTAAGGAGAGGAAATGAGATAAAACGAGTTATAAAGAAAAAATGAAGGCAAGGAGAACGAGATAGTGAACAGGAAGGAAATGGAGATGCAGACAGGAAGAGAACCGATGAGAGAAATAGAGGAAAGGGGAAGAGAAACAGTGGGGATAAGGGGTGGAGGAGGGGATGAGAGGAAGGAGAGAAGACCTGCGAGGGGAAACCCTGTAGGAAAGAAAGCAGAAAAAAAAGAGGATGATGGGGGAGGCAGAGGAAGCCGCACCTTGCCTACTCTTGCTGGTTGAACTCCAATAGTGTCCACAGGAGGGAGGAGCCTACCTGGAGGGTTCTAGTCCATGACCAGATCTCTCAGTTGAGGGTCTGATCAAGTAGGCTGTTACTACTGGCAGCACGCAATCCTACATACGAACCACAGCCCGGCTGGTCTGGTAAAAACTTCTGGAATCTATCCAGTTTCCTCTTGAAGACTGCTAGGGGTTTATTGGTAATCCCCCTTATGTATGATAAGAGACTGTAGAAAAGTCTTGGTCCCCTGACAATGTGTTTTCTCTTAGTGTATTCACGGCACCCCTGCTTTTCACTGGGGTGTGTTGTACCGTCTGCCGAGTCTTTTGCTTTCGTAAGGAGTGATTTATGTGTGCAGATTTGGGACCAGTCCCTCTAGAATTTTCCAGGTGTAAATTGTCTCTTCCTTACCTGTGTTCCAAGGAATACAGGTCAAGGGACTTCAAATGTTCCTAGTAATTAAGGTGCCTGACTGTACTTATACGTGCAATGAAGATATCTCTGTACATTCTCCAGATCTGCAGTGTTCCCTGCCTTGAAGGAGACTGTTAGTGTACAAAGTATTCCAGCCAAGAGAGAAAAGTAACTTAAAAGAGGATCATCTTTGGCTTGACATCCTTTGATTTGATGGTTCTCATTATCCATCTTGTATTTTTCCTCGCAACTGTGATAGTGACATTGTTGTGTTCGTTGAAGGTGAGTTCCTCTGACATCACTCCTAAGTCCTTCATATTAGTTTTTCGCTTGTTTGCCCTGTTTGTTTTGCACTCCATTCTAACTTTTATTTCCTTAAGTTTTCCATAACGGAGT
The DNA here is from genome assembly GCA_009830355.1 of Cherax destructor. Lineage (NCBI taxonomy): Eukaryota > Metazoa > Arthropoda > Malacostraca > Decapoda > Parastacidae > Cherax > Cherax destructor. The sequence goes on from WNWK01000036.1 coordinate 292,997, forward strand.
AACTGAAATTTGTCCTCACTGAACTTCATATTGATATGAGATTTACAGTGTCTTCAATGGACGACAATCTCGGGCAAATTCTAGTATCGTCTACAAAGGAAGACACGGTGGTGCTATGGTTTACATCTCTGTCAATGAAGAAAAACATAGGGGGGTGAGGAGAAGCCACACCGGTGACCACAGGAGGGGGATGGGGTGGCCACAAGAGGAACCTTATGTGAGGAAGAAGAGGGTGGTGGTGTTGGTGGAAGTTTATCAGGCACTAGGAGACAGAACTCATTCAGCTCTATAAGATACAAGCTTATTCATTCAACACACACACACACACACACACACACAAAGAAGAAGTATAAGGCTCATGGAACAGGGAGTGTGTGAACCTAGTAGCGATCAGTGAAGAGGCGGGGCCAGGAGCTATGACTCTACCCCTGCAACCACAATTCGGTGAGTACACACACCCACACACACAAGCAACGAGTCCAAACATCTTCTATAAATTACAAAAGACCAGAGGAATGAATGGAGAAAAACTAGTAAAAGTATACTAGATAAGCTAGACGAGAAACAGATAACAGAAGAACTTGCGCTTTATATCGTAATCATCCGTGTCCTTACAATACCTACGATCACTTATCACCTTACCTGAATTTTTGCTCACTCTAAACCTGGCAAAAATTTACATATCAGTTATTCCAGGTTAGATAAGGCTGTCGGAGCTACAAAAAAAAAAATTACCATACAAGACTAAAAACACTAAAAATATCCTTGATTATTTTGAGAGGAAAAAAGTTACAAGTTCTTACAAACTCGCAGAAGAACACAAGAAAAAAGATGAAGGTCTGCACCAGCATTAGGAGAAAATACATTGTTCATCATAATGAAATATGACAGGAAAAAACATGTATACAGAACTCCCAAAAGATGTTACTAACTACCTTCTAGTATGAGACTAATCTAATCAATGACTACTGTGTAGTATGGTAAGCTGTTACTATCCACCTGGTATAAGACTAATCAATGACTCAAGTCTATTATTTCACGCTGTAACTATCTACTCACTGGAAGCTGTAACTATCTACTCACTGGAAGCTGTAACTATCTACTCACTGGAAGCTGTAACTATCTACTCACTAGAAGCTGTAACATCTACTCACTGGAAGCTGTAACATCTACTCACTGGAAGCTGTAACATCTACTCACTGGAAGCTGTAACATCTACTCTCTGGAAGCTGTAACATCTACTATGTTCAAGAAATGAGCTGTTTGCTGCAGTTAAACACCAAACAGGAGGAACTTACAGATGCCTCAGAAACAAGCCTCATGAGCTTTTCTCGAAACCCCCCCATGACACACCATCGTTTCTTAAAGGTCAGAGAGCTTATTTTAACGACGCATGTCACACACAGCATCCGTCGGATATCCACAACTATTTACCACACTCCTTTTTTTTCCCCTTCCCTTTCCCTTTCCTTCTCGTGTGATTACACATGCGACCAAACTCACAATACACACACACACACACGTGTGTGTGTGTGTGTGTGTGTGTGTGTGTGTGTGTGTGTGTGTGTCTGTCTGTCTGTCTGTGTGTGTGTGTGTGTGTGTGTCTGTGTGTGTGTGTGCGCGTTGTGTAACAAACAATTTATGCAACACACAAATCATACACACAACACACGCACTCTTGCCAAGTATTAGTACACAGAAATAGTGTCACTTGCCTGGAGCGTCCGACACTCTGGAGCCTGGAGCCTGGCTATCGACCGCCTGAGGATCAGTCTTCGGACGCTCCTCTCTCCGCCAGACGCTCTTGACAGACACGAGGACGCCACAAGAATTATGACTAATTTTGAAATTCCTCTCAATTTTACCATCGCGCCGCTTCCGGAGCTCTGCCGCAAACATTACAATCACCCAACACTTGTATAAAAACTGCCACTTTAAAGAAAAAATGATTTAAAAACCGAAAGTACGAAGACAGACTGTAGAAAAGGTGATCAGTCCCTCAGCCCCGCCGAATTATATTCTGTCTTCTGTAAATAATTCAGCGAGGCGAAACCTCTAAATTAAAGATACCCAGATGTTACACGTGTGTGTAATTCTTCAGGCTGTTGCCGTTGGCACATGTATCCATCACAGCCTGGTTGATCCGGCATTTGGTTTCCTCTTGAAGACTTCCACACTTGTCCCAGCAGTCTCTGACATCTTTTGGTAATATGCTGAATAGTCTGGGACCACGGATGTTGATATAATGTTCTCTTATTGAACCCATGGTGTCCTTTTTCACTGGGTTTATTGTATATTTTTTTCCATATATTTTCCTTCAGCATGTTATTATGGCAGTGCGCAGATTTGGGACTATATTTCAAGTACTTTCCACCTATATTATCATCCCTCTCTCCTCTGTTCCACTGAGTACATATTTAGGACTCTGAAGCATTCCCTACAATTTAACTGCTTCACTGGCTCTATACGGGCTGTAAATAATATCTATCTGTTCTGCACTCTGAGGTCTTCGGTATATCACATAAGAACATAAGAATGGAGGAACACTGCAGAAGGCCTACTGGCCCATACAAGGCAGGTCCATATCAAAACCACCACTACCTAAGAATTTATTCCCGTACTCACGACACAAATCAAACCCAGCCCCTCCCACTCATATATTTGTCCAATCTCTTTTTAAAGCCACCCAAGGTCCTAGCCTCTATCACAGTACTCGGAAGATTGTTCCACGCATCTACAACTCTGTTCGAAAACCAGTACTTGCCTATGTCCTTTCTAAATCTAAATTTATCCAATTTAAATCCGTTATTTCTGGTTCTTACTTGGTTCGATATCCTCAGTATTTTACTAATATCTCCTTGTTTATGCCCATCATCCACTTGTACACCTCGATGATATCTCCCCTCATTCTACGTCTCTCCAGAGAGTGGAGATTCAACGCTCTAAGTCTATCTTCATACGGGAGATTTCTTATACTGTAAATCATTTTAGTCATTCTTCTTTGTATGTTCTCCAATGAATCTATATCCATCCTGTAGTAAGGAGACCAAAACTGAGCTGCATAATCCAAATGAGGTCTCACTAGTGATGTATAGAGCTGTAAAATAACTTTTGGACTTCTGTTGCTTATACTTTTTGAAATAAATCCTAGTAATCTGTTAGCCTTATTGCGCACACTTAGGCACTGTTGTCTTGGCTTTAGATTTTTGCTTACCATGACTCCCAAGTCTTTTTCACATTCTGTATGATCAAGCTCTACTTCACCTAGTTTATAAATTCGAGGGATATTTTCATTACCAAGGACTAGTACCTTACACTTGTCCACATTGAACTTCATCTGCCACTTTTCAGACCAAGACATTAATTTGTCCAAATCCTCCTGGAGTTCACTGGTGTCCTCCTCAGAATGAATCATACGGCCTATTTTTGTATCATCAGCAAATTTACTCATGTCACTTGCAATTCCTTCATCAAGGTCATTTATGTAAATTATGAACAACAATGGGCCTAAAACTGATCCTTGTGGAACGCCACTAGTGACTAATCCCCATTCAGATTTGACCCCATTAATGGAAACTCTCTGCTTTCTATTGGTAAGCCATGCCTCTATCCATGCTAGAACTTTACCTCCTATACCATGAGCTGCCACCTTTCTTAAGAGTCTCTTGTGAGGTACTCTATCGAAGGCCTTACTGAAATCCAAGTAAACTATATCATATTCTTTATCACTGTCTACTGCTTCAAATGTTTTATTGAAAAACGTCAGTAAATTTGTTAGGCAGGAACGACCTCTCGTGAACCCATGCTGAGATTCATTAATCAAATTATGTTCTTCAAGGTGACTTCTAATAATATCAGCTATAATTGATTCTAATAATTTGCCTACTATAGATGTGAGGCTCTTTCTCCAAAGGATACCGAGTGGTACAATGCTGAATGAGTGGGCATGATTTCTATTTATTTTTCGAATTCTATGTGACTAGTGTTTATGTTATTTATATGGTCTGTGTGGCCTTCAAGTGAAATTAAAAAGTGTCTCATTTATCCACAAAGCCAAACTCAGATGATAAAAGAGACGGTGGAACGAGCATACTGAAGAGATAACGCAATAAATAGGAAAGGATCAATATTTTTCGACTTCCTTCCTTCATACAAAACAGTAGTTATCAACAGACCCGTAGCAGCAACAGCCTGGTTGACCAGGCTAGCACAAGACGAGCCTGGCCCATGGCCGGGCTCCGAGAGTAGTAAGACTCTCGAAACTCATCAAAGGTATTTGGCTGTCTTCAAGATGGAACTTTCTAAGTTCCTCAAATCAGTTCCTGATCAGCCGAGCTGTTCGTGCTGGCCACACGCAATCCAACACAAGGCACCACAGCCCGGGTGACTGGAGGAACTTTTTAATAATGAGCGGGGGGGGGAATATAAGATATCACTGATATACCACTAATATATACTGATATATATTAATGTATTAATTTTATTGCAGGTAATATGCAGGTGTAGAGGTACTGGAGGCGGCTGTACCGGCAGCATCACTCAAACTCGTCACAGCCTCCACAGGAAATTGACTTCCGGTCATTGGTGTGATGACTCAGCAGCGAGGTAGTTTTCCCCGTTGTGGTGACCACCGCCTCGGTAACTGCACTCGCCACCACCGCCGCCGTCACTACTGACGACGTCACAACTACCAGAACTATGGTGTGTGTGTGTGTGTGTCGCTTGCGCTCGGTGAGTTGTATTTACTGTAAGAGAGACTTGGCTCTCAAAGCTGTGTATTAAGTTTACCTTCACCACTGCGTCTCATCAGAGTCATTCCACTTTTCAATTAGCCTGAGACTAAAGAAACACTTCTTACATCCCTTTGGCTCATCGGCGTCTTCAGCTTCCAAATACTTACATACGCACGCGTGTGTGCGTGCCTGTATATGTGGGGGAGGGGGTGGCAGGACCGTCCTAACCATTCTACCTAACATTCAACCAGAAGGTGCAGGATGATTGCAAGTGTGCCCTAGCAAGTGACACCAGGATTTACCCTCAGCTGACAACGTACTTAGAAAATTGCAAAATATCTAATTTATATGTACTATGGTATTGCAACATGCAACACGATAGGTACAATCTTTCACACTTCTGATTCAATACCGTATACACTCAGTCATAAATTTCAGATGCGTTCTTAATTTTAACAGCCTGGTTAATCATGGGGTCAACTGGGAAGCCTGTCCCTAGTCCGGGCTACCTACTGACCTATCTGGAGGTAGGATGCGAGGTAGAAGAGCCCTCGAAACCTACCACAGGTAGGTTAGGTAGATTCTCATTAATGGGACCTGGTCTGGGACCGATGATTTTGGGAACCACCGCTCCCATGTCCAGGTCCCAGACCAGGTCTCATAGTTGATGATCTTATTAATGAGGCCGTTGGTGCTACCCGCACAGTTTAACTTAGGTACCACAGCCCGGCTGATCAGGAGCTTGTTTGTATGACCTTGGGAGTCTCTTGGTAATTCCCCTTGCATTAGAGGAGGGTGTTGAAAAGTCTTGGTCCCTGTCCTCTTAATGAGGGTGTTGAAAAGTCTTGGTCCCTGTCCTCTTAAGGAGGGTGTTGAAAAGTCTTGGTCCCTGTCCTTTTAATGAGGGTGTTGAAAAGTCTTGGTCCCTGTCCTCTTAAGGAGGGTGTTGAAAAGTCTTGGTCCCTGTCCTTTTAATGAGGGTGTTGAAAAGTCTTGGTCCCTGTACTCTTAAGGAGGGTGTTGAAAAGTCTTGGTCCCTGTCCTCTTAATGAGGGTGTTGAAAAGTCTTAAGAACATAAGAACATAAGAATGGAGGAACACTGCAGAAGGCCTACTGGCCCATACAAGGCAGGTCCTTATCAAAACCACCACTACCTAAGAATTTATTCCCGTACTCACGACACAAATCAAACCCAGCCCCTCCCACTCATATATTTGTCCAATCTCTTTTAAAGCCACCCAAGGTCCTAGCCTCTATCACAGTACTCGGAAGATTGTTCCACGCATCTACAACTCTGTTCGAAAACCAGTACTTGCCTATGTCCTTTCTAAATCTAAATTTATCCAATTTAAATCCGTTATTTCTGGTTCTTACTTGGTTCGATATCCTCAGTATTTTACTAATATCTCCCTTGTTTATGCCCATCATCCACTTGTACACCTCGATGATATCTCCCCTCATTCTACGTCTCTCCAGAGAGTGGAGATTCAACGCTCTAAGTCTATCTTCATACGGGAGATTTCTTATACTGTAAATCATTTTAGTCATTCTTCTTTGTATGTTCTCCAATGAATCTATATCCATCCTGTAGTAAGGAGACCAAAACTGAGCTGCATAATCCAAATGAGGTCTCACTAGTGATGTATAGAGCTGTAAAATAACTTTTGGACTTCTGTTGCTTATACTTTTTGAAATAAATCCTAGTAATCTGTTAGCCTTATTGCGCACACTTAGGCACTGTTGTCTTGGCTTTAGATTTTTGCTTACCATGACTCCCAAGTCTTTTTCACATTCTGTATGATCAAGCTCTACTTCACCTAGTTTATAAATTCGAGGGATATTTTCATTACCAAGGACTAGTACCTTACACTTGTCCACATTGAACTTCATCTGCCACTTTTCAGACCAAGACATTAATTTGTTCAAATCCTCCTGGAGTTCACTGGTGTCCTCCTCAGAATGAATCATACAGCCTATTTTTGTATCATCAGCAAATTTACTCATGTCACTTGCAATTCCTTCATCAAGGTCATTTATGTAAATTATGAACAACAATGGGCCCAAAACTGATCCTTGTGGAACGCCACTAGTGACTAATCCCCATTCAGATTTGACCCCATTAATGGAAACTCTCTGCTTTCTATTGGTAAGCCATGCCTCTATCCATGCTAGAACTTTACCTCCTATACCATGAGCTGCCACCTTTCTTAAGAGTCTCTTGTGAGGTACTCTATCGAAGGCCTTACTGAAATCCAAGTAAACTATATCATATTCTTTATCACTGTCTACTGCTTCAAATGTTTTATTGAAAAACGTCAGTAAATTTGTTAGGCAGGAACGACCTCTCGTGAACCCATGCTGAGATTCATTAATCAAATTATGTTCTTCAAGGTGACTTCTAATAATATCAGCTATAATTGATTCTAATAATTTGCCTACTATAGATGTGAGGCTCTTTCTCCAAAGGATACCGAGTGGTACAATGCTGAATGAGTGGGCATGATTTCTATTTATTTTTCGAATTCTATGTGACTAGTGTTTATGTTATTTATATGGTCTGTGTGGCCTTCAAGTGAAATTAAAAAGTGTCTCATTTATCCACAAAGCCAAACTCAGATGATAAAAGAGACGGTGGAACGAGCATACTGAAGAGATAACGCAATAAATAGGAAAGGACCAATATTTTTCCGACTTCCTTCCTTCATACAAAACAGCAGTTATCAACAGACCCGTAGCAGCAACAGCCTGGTTGACCAGGCTAGCACAAGACGAGCCTGGCCCATGGCCGGGCTCCGGAGTAGTAAGACTCTCGAAACTCATCAAAGGTATTTGGCTGTCTTCAAGATGGAACTTTCTAAGTTCCTCAAATCAGTTCCTGATCAGCCGAGCTGTTCGTGCTGGCCACACGCAATCCAACACAAGGCACCACAGCCCGGGTGACTGGAGGAACTTTTTAATAATGAGCGGGGGGGGGAATATAAGATATCACTGATATACCACTAATATATACTGATATATATTAATGTATTAATTTTATTGCAGGTAATATGCAGGTGTAGAGGTACTGGAGGCGGCTGTACCGGCAGCATCACTCAAACTCGTCACAGCCTCCACAGGAAATTGACTTCCGGTCATTGGTGTGATGACTCAGCAGCGAGGTAGTTTTCCCCGTTGTGGTGACCACCGCCTCGGTAACTGCACTCGCCACCACCGCCGCCGTCACTACTGACGACGTCACAACTACCAGAACTATGGTGTGTGTGTGTGTGTGTCGCTTGCGCTCGGTGAGTTGTATTTACTGTAAGAGAGACTTGGCTCTCAAAGCTGTGTATTAAGTTTACCTTCACCACTGCGTCTCATCAGAGTCATTCCACTTTTCAATTAGCCTGAGACTAAAGAAACACTTTTACATCCCTTTGGCTCATCGGCGTCTTCAGCTTCCAAATACTTACATACGCACGCGTGTCGTGCTGTATATGTGGGGGGGGGTGGCAGGACCGTCCTAACCATTCTACCTAACATTCAACCAGAAGGTGCAGGATGATTGCAAGTGTGCCCTAGCAAGTGACACCAGGATTTACCCTCAGCTGACAACGTACTTAGAAAATTGCAAAATATCTAATTTATATGTACTATGGTCATTGCAACATGCAACACGATAGGTACAATCTTCACACTTCTGATTCAATACCGTATACACTCAGTCATAAATTTCAGATGCGTTCTTAATTTTAACAGCCTGATTAATCATGGGGTCAACTGGGAAGCCTGTCCCTAGTCCGGGCTACCTACTGACCTATCTGGAGGTAGGATGCGAGGTAGAAGAGCCCTCGAAACCTACCACAGGTAGGTTAGGTAGATTCTCATTAATGGGACCTGGTCTGGGACCGATGATTTTGGGAACCACCGCTCCCATGTCCAGGTCCCAGACCAGGTCTCATAGTTGATGATCTTATTAATGAGGCCGTTGGTGCTACCCGCACAGTTTAACTTAGGTACCACAGCCCGGCTGATCAGGAGCTTGTTTGTATGACCTTGGGAGTCTCTTGGTAATTCCCCTTGCATTAGAGGAGGGTGTTGAAAAGTCTTGGTCCCTGTCCTTTTAATGAGGGTGTTGAAAAGTCTTGGTCCCTGTACTCTTAAGGAGGGTGTTGAAAAGTCTTGGTCCCTGTCCTCTTAATGAGGGTGTTGAAAAGTCTTGGTCCCTGTCCTCTTAATGAGGGTGTTGAAAAGTCTTGGTCCCTGTCCTTTTAATGAGGGTGTTGAAAAGTCTTGGTCCCTGTACTCTTAAGGAGGGTGTTGAAAAGTCTTGGTCCCTGTCCTTTTAATGAGGGTGTTGAAAAGTCTTGGTCCCTGTCCTCTTAACGAGGGTGTTGAAAAGTCTTGGTCCCTGTCCTTTTAATGAGGGTGTTGAAAAGTCTTGGTCCCTGTACTCTTAAGGAGGGTGTTGAAAAGTCTTGGTCCCTGTCCTCTTAATGAGGGTGTTGAAAAGTCTTGGTCCCTGTCCTCTTAAGGAGGGTGTTGAAAAGTCTTGGTCCCTGTACTCTTAAGGAGGGTGTTGAAAAGTCTTGGTCCCTGTACTCTTAAGGAGGGTGTTGAAAAGTCTTGGTCCCTGTACTGTTAAGGTAGGCAAGCTATCTCTTATATTCATGGCATTCTTCCCTTTGACTGATATTTTACACTGTATTACACCGTACTGTTTTCGTAGGGAGTGATTTCGGTGTGCAGATTCGGGACCAATGCCTCTAGAATTTTCCAGGTATAAGCATTAAAACATGAGACTTCAGTAGAGCAAGTATACTAGTTGAGGAAGAGAAGCTGAGGAGACCCAGAGAAAGAGAGGAGGAGGAGGAGGAGGAAGGATGAACTGAGGGAGGGTGCTACAAGCCCCACCTTGACACACAGCAGCAACACACCATACAAGGAGACGATTATGTCTTGTTAACGTGAGAGAGAGAGGCGCCGTGTTGAGAAGTCTTGCAGGAATCCTGGTACCTCTTTACTACCTCTCGCTTCGCTAGCGTCTTTGATATCTTCTCTTTACTACCTCCCTCTTCGCTAGTCTTTGATATCTTCTCTTCACCACCTACCTCTTCGCTAGCGTCTTTGATATCTTCTCTTCACCACCTACCTCTTCGCTAGCGTCTTTGATATCTTCTCTTCACCACCTACCTCTTCGCTAGCGTCTTTGATATCTTCTCTTCACCACCTACCTCTTCGCTAGCGTCTTTGATATCTTCTCTTCACCACCTACCTCTTCGCTAGCGTCTTTGATATCTTCTCTTTACTACCTCCCTCTTCGCTAGTCTTTGATATCTTCTCTTCACCACCTACCTCTTCGCTAGCGTCTTTGATATCTTCTCTTCACCACCTACCTCTTCGCTAGCGTCTTTGATACCACTTCTTGACTACCTACCTCTTACCTAAAGTCTTTAGTACCTCCCTTTTTTTTTTTACCTCCCTCTCGGCTAGCGTCTTTGGTACCTCTATTGTCTCTGTTTAGTCCTACAGATCAAGGATCCAAGAGTTTTTCATGAACGAGCCTGCCCATGGCCGGGCTCCGGGAGGAGAACGACTCTCGAAACTCATCAAAGGTATGCAAGACTCAAAACTCTGTCAATATCTCCACAATTTCTGATACAGCTCTCTCCCTAGCCGACTTTGATAGCATCCCCATGCATTCTTTCCCCGGCCTACTCTTAGAATTCAATATGTATACAAGAATTATATAAAAAAATTACATCCGGCCTTTAGTATTTTTTTTATGGACAATAAGCCTAGACACGATTGTCACCCCACAGTCACTGAAAACTGGATGCTCTGGAAGACATGCTAAATGCTGATGTAGTGTACACTGATTTTGCAGAAGCATTCGACAAGTACGTCCATGGTGTAATTGCGCACAAAATGCTTACAAAATGAATAACTGGACAGATTGATATACAACTTCTTAAGAGTAGTTGTGAACAGAGTGAAGTCGGAGGCTGCCACAGTAAAATGCTCTGTTCAAGGTACGGTACTCGCCCCACTGCTGTTTCTCATTCTATCCGACACTGAGCACATAAATCATAGCACCGTAACATTCTTTGCTGATGACACCAGAATCTCTACGAGAGTTGTATCCGACGAAAACACTGCGATAACAGTATGATGTTTAAAGAAAACAATTTCAATTGCCCCGCTATGGAAGAATGGAGGAAATAAAGTATGTAACGAAGTACAAGACAAGTCAAATAATTCAATAGAGCGAAATTCCTGTGTGCGAGACTAACTGGAAGATCTATTCAAGGATCACAACAATGTTGTCATTGCTACTTAAAGGGAAAATGATAGGCTGGATAACTAGAATTTTCAAGACGAGATGCTGAGTCCACAGGCTGGGAAGCTGCTGTAGTGTATACTAACAGATTACTGCGCTGGAAAACATACACTACCTGCATACACTCACTCTAGCATCTGAACTACTAGGAACGTTTGAAGTCCCTTCACCTGTATTCCTTGGAACGCAGGCGAGAAAGGTACGTAATTTACGAATGGAAAATCCTGAAAGGACTAGTCTCAAACCTGAACACCGAAATCATTCCTTATGACAACAAGATACTTGGCAGACGGTGCAAAATGCTTCCACTGAAAACGGGCGCGACGAGTACACTGAAGTAAAAATAAAGGTCTGTTCCACTCTGAACCCTCCCTACATTACCTCCCCCCTCAGCACAACCTGGCACCTCATCTTCTCCACCCTGGCCTTCTTATCCTTGTATATGTTAATATATCATCACAGGCCTCGAGGAAGCAATAACTCATTGATAAGACGCCAAGAATCTCAAGCTTATTGGATAGAAACTGATTCCCCCCAACACACACACACACGCATCGGCAGGAGAGAGATGAACAAGTTCAAACTAAATGTGAATTTTGACTATATACAATCACATTTAATAAGACACCTCCCGCAGGGCTGGAGCGTCATTACCGGGGATTACCATCTCCCAGGATGGTGTATCCCAGACACTTCTCCCAGATCACTTCCCCATCTTCCCCCAGGTCACTTCCCCACATTCCCTAGGTCACTTCCCCATCTTCCCCCAAGTCACAATATTGAACGCTGGAGGGGGAGAAGGCTCTCAACCTTATCAACTAACGCCACTTTCCCTCCATTTATTCAACCAAGGATCCTATTTCTCGACTCCTAGTATATAAATATCCCTTAGTGCAAAACAACCACGGGGGGAGCTGACAAAGCTCTAGACATTTAGTGTTGCAATCAACACATCAGGAGCTTGCAATGTTGCAGAAATGAGTATGAAATCCAGGAAGATCCGCTCAAGGGAACAGATCTTCCTGGATTTCTTACTCATTTCTGCAACACTGCAAGCTCCTGATGTGTTGATTGCAACACGAAAAGCCTAGCGCTATCATTCAACTTCCCTCGTGGTTGCTTTGAATTTTGTATCGCTTGTTCGCGATCTTTTTGCATAGTGTATTCTAGTGTATTAGTGTATCCTAGTATATCCCTCAGTGTATCCTAGTATATCTCCTCCCACCTCCTTTACAACAATGAGAAAGACCTCTCTCTCCCTCCGGTCCTCAATAACTCATGTAAATGAGAAATGATCGTCTTCTCCCTGACTCACCGAGGCTCCCTGACTCACCGAGACGACCTGACTCAACAAAAAATGTCCCCTCCTCCCTGACCTGGTCGACCTCGACTAATAAAATGGCTCCTCCTCCCTGACCTGGTCGACCTCAACTAACAAAATAGCTCTTCCTTCCTGACCTGGTCGACCTCAACTAACAAAATGGCTGCTCCTCCCTGACCTGGTCGACCTCAACTAACAAAATGGTTCTTCCTCTCTGACCTGGTCGACCTCAACTAATAAAATGGTTCTTCCTCCCTGACCTGGTCGACATCAACTAACAAAATGGCTCTTTCTCCCTCACCTCGTCGACCTCAACTAACAAAATGGCTCTTCCTCCCTGACCTGGTCGACCTCAACTAACAAAATGGCTCTTCCTCCCTGACCTGGTCGACCTCAACTAACAAAATGGCTCTTCCTCCCTGACCTGGTCGACCTCAACTAATAAAATGGCTCCTCCTTCCTCCTAGTCAGTCTATCTCAGTGGTGGCAGACCATCCCTAGTCTAAACCAATGAGAAAGGTTTCTCCATCCTATCCCATTAATAGAACCCCTCTCCCTTTCACAAAAAAAGAGAAGATTACAGGCACCTACACCAACTGGTCTTTCCAAATGAAAAGGGTCTGACCCTTTTTTCCCCCGAGAAACACCTCCAAACTTATTTACCCCCAGAAAGACCCGCACCTTTATGTGCTGTTCCAACGCCTGATTTTGTTCCCACAATGTAATTTACCATGTAGAACAGAGTAGCAGCACAGTGTGGGTGTTCCTACAATGTAATTTACCATGTAGAACAGTGTGTTTTCTCTTAGTGTACCAGTAGCGCCCCTACTTTTCACTGGGGGTACGTTGCACCGTCTGCCAAGTCTTTTGCTTTCGTATGGAGTGATTTGTGTGTGCAAATTAGGGACCAGTCCCTCCAGAATCTTCCAGGTGTAGATTATGATATATCTCTCTCGCCTGCGCTCCAGTGAATATAAGTCTAGTGGTTCCAGGCGTTCCCAGTAGTTAAGGTGTTTGATAGAACTTATACGTGCAGTAAAGGTTCTCAGTACATTCTCTAGATCTGCAATTTCACCTGCCTTGAATGGGGATGTTAATGTACAGCTGTATTCTAGCCTAGAGAGAACAAGTGATTTAAAAAGGATCATCATTGGCTTGGCATCTCTTGTCTTGAATGTTCTCATTATCCATCCTATCAGTTTCCTCGCAGTTGTAATAGTGGCATTGTTGTGGTCCTTGAAGGTGAGGTCTTCGGACATTACCACACCCAGGTCCTTCACATTACTTTTCCGCTTTATTGTGTGATTGGAGTTTGTAATATACTCAGTCCTAGCTATTATTTCCTCCAGTTTTCCATAACGGAGTAGTTGGAATTTGTCTTCATTGAACATCATATTTTCTCTGTTGTGGGTGTTCCCACAATGTAATTTACCATATAGAAAGGATAGGCGAGTATAAATAACAAGCATTTCTGTCTGGCGCTCAGCAGAGGGAAGATGAAGCCTCCACCACGTCTTGCACTGAATGACCCACACAAGTTTAACGCTTAACATCAATTAAACAAAACAAAACCATGTAGAATGGGGTAGCCGCACAGTGCGGGTGTTCCCACAATCTAACCATCAAATGAAATACAACAGTAGTACACTTCGAGTGTTCCCAATTTTGATAATCACAAAAAAAAAGCCTCGTCTATAATGGGGGTAAACATCAGGCGGAGGGGGAAGAAGGAGGGTGAAACACACGCTGTTTCCCTGTCATATTCCACCTCAAAAGATGAGTTACATAGTGATGAAATCTGTCAGTTTCAGTTGGGAAACTTCAATACGGCAATGAGGATATCGTCAAGTATCCCATATACAATAAGATAAATGACGATAAAATACGCTGCCACGCGAATAGAAAACGGGCAGCCCCTGCGCGCTGCTGGTGTAACTGTCAAGAACTAGAAATACATTATAACTGTTCAAGGAGTCGTCAACAGCCACTCAATCTGACTGTTTTTACAATGCCAAGTTGTTTGTAGTAAAGAGGACAGGCTGAATAGAACGAAATGAACATGAAAGATCTGGGTGTAATAATGTCAGATAATCTTTTTTTCGAACATAAGGTGAATATCAGGAATGTCAGGAAAATAACGGGGTGGATAATAAGAACTTTCAAACCACAGAAATAGCGATGATGGTGACGCTTTTCACAGCACTCTTGCTCTCTCACTTACAATATTGATTACAGTTGATGGCTTCTTTCAGGGCAAGAGATACCAGATCATTTACGACCGCATAGAACCAATAGAGCCTTTAAATTACTGGGAATGCTTCAAAGTTCTAAATATATACTTATTGGAGCGGAGAGAGATGCATGTAAATATATACACAAGTGATTGAGGGTCTGGTCTCAAATCTGCACACTGCCATAACATACTGGAGTGAGAGATTTAGCGCTTCTTTTTTATTATAATAGTAACGGAGTGAGAGATATGGGATAGTGTGTAAATTAAATCCAGTGAAAAAACAAGGTCGCCGTGGGCATAATGAAAGAACACTGTATCAACATCCATGGGCCCAAATTGTTAAACGCACTACCACAAGATATCTCAGAGACACTGCCAGAACAAGTGTGTAATTTTCAAGAGGAAACTGGACATGTACATCCGCCAAGTGGTGGATCAACCAGGCTGTGATGTATTTGTTGCCCAACGGGCCGCCGGCGGTAACAGCCTGGTTGATCAGGCAACCACCAGAGTAGGAAAACTCTCTAAAACCTTCAAAGGTATACGAAAGGTATGTTTAATTCTCAGTTACTTTAAGTTAGGCTAGGTTAACATAGATAAATATATATATTTGCCTATAATTATCTGACAATGAAGTAAACAATGGTAGCCGAGGAGTGGCAGAGTGTTGTAAGTTAGGTGTGGCAGTGTGTTGTAAGTTAGTATTGTATAGTTTAAAAACACACTTGAACAAACACTGTGTGTATTGTCTGGTTTAAAAACACACTTGAACAAACACTGTGTGTATTGTCTGGTTTAAAAACACACTTGAGCAAACACTAGGACATATTTATTAGAAAACGTACCGGTCCTAGACCTTAATCACTTCTAACGCAAGGGGTTTAAATTAGAGTATATACAGGTGGAGAGTGAGGTGTGAGTGACGCATGGTGACCTGGGATTAGGAGACACAGACAACGGGATCCCATCGTCTACCCGTCCTCATCCCAATATGGTATTCTTCAGGTCACCATATGTCACTCACACCTATATATAATGTCTTTTTAACCTCTGTATGTTAAAAGTGATCAAGGTTCCAGGGCCGAAACGTTTTCTAATAAATATGTCCTAGTGTTTGCTTACTTGGTCTTTCTAAACCAATTTGTCGGTATCTATTATCAAGGTTTATATCATGTATATTGTCTACCGAGTGATTAAACCAGGTTGAATGATGGGTTGTACAGAGTAGTGTTATGTTAGTATACCAAGACTTTTCTTGCAAATAGCCAATGACGGTACTCAAGTCACCGTGGAGCTGATAGTATCCTTCGACAAATCTTTCAGCGAAGTCATACTTCATGAACTATTTCATTACCACTTCCTGTCCCCCTCTTCTTTCTCTTCTTCCTACTCCTCCATCTCCCCCCTCCTACATTCCATTCCCTCCTTCCTCAGTGTCCAAGTCACCGGGATGGAAAAGGTCTAACCTGGCAAGAAACTAAATACTGCAAATCGTCTTTACCTCCGACTTGGAAAGACTTAAAGCAGTGATGCCAAGCCTGCACGTCAACACTCTTCTTCGTTATTGTTTTGTTTTACACCCGATTGTTTTACAGTTAGTAGATGGAAGAAATGGGTTGTAACATGGGGTATTATTATTATTATTATTATTATTATTATTATTATTATTATTATTATACAGCTCTTTATGAATGAAAGTTGATTCCAGGAGGAAGAGAGTAGCTTCATGAGAGCTTCAGTAATAACACATTCCTGCCCTTCCCTTCAAGGGTATATGGTATTAATAACTATCTGAGAAACCTGTTGCTGTTGTCTACCTGTGATCTATTTCGAGGGGCCTATCCCCAGCCCGACCTTTGTCAAAGCTTCCTTCTTGAGTGCCGGTTTAACCTGGCTGTTGCTATTAGCAGCACGCTGGCCGACAGTCATCACAACTTGGTAGGTATTGGACTTAACGGAGGTAAGTGATTTAGTTTCCTCTTGAAAACTTCTACGCATGTATCGGGAATATGTCTGATACTTACTGGTAGTAGGTTGAAGAGTACTGGACACAGATGTTGATACACGTGTTTAAAACGTGTTCTTTTCTTGTGCCCACTTAATTTTCACTTCAATATCTTCCACGTTTACATTATCAAATACTTCTGCATTCTTTGTTCCAGACACTACATTCCAAGTACTTTGGAGTGTTGCTAGCAGCTTAAATGCTTTAACTCATGTGGACAATAAACGATCTCTACATTCTTCAGATCTGATATCGCTCCTGCCTTTATAAACTGAGGTGTGAGCACAGAACAACAGTCCCAATGTGAGAGTCCTGTACAAATGATTTAAAGAGTACCAGCATTTTCATTATTTCTTTTGTTTTGAAGCTTCTCATTATCCAATCTTTACTTTTTTTCTGGCCTTTGGTGCACCTGCTTTATTTTCTCTAAATGATTTATCATCTGACTTTATTATTCCTAAGTCTTTGACCTGTTTCTTATGTTCTATGAGGTGGTCTGCCTGTGTTTTGTATTCTTCCCATATCTAAGCAACTAAATTTTTCACCACTTAACATCATGTTTTACATTTGCCCACTTAGTCTTTGTTAATACGTATATGAATATAATTGTCCTGTATT
The DNA here is from genome assembly GCA_009830355.1 of Cherax destructor. Lineage (NCBI taxonomy): Eukaryota > Metazoa > Arthropoda > Malacostraca > Decapoda > Parastacidae > Cherax > Cherax destructor. The sequence goes on from WNWK01000036.1 coordinate 310,227, forward strand.
TTCTACAGAGGCGAGATTTTGTTTACATAAGAACATAAGAACATAAGAAAGAAGGAACACTGCAGCAGGCCTACTGGCCCATGCGAGGCAGGTCCAAATCTCCAACGGCTTAAGCCAATGCCCCTACCCAGCCAGGTCAGGTTACATTCACTTAAGGAAGGAGCACTGCATCTGACCTAGTAGCACAAGCTAGTCAGGACCAATTCACACCCAACCGCACCCACTCATATAATTGTCCAGCCGACCACCTGGTCAGGTCACTTCCACTTAAGGAATTAGTACAGGTCAGGTTACATTCACTTAAGGAAGGAGCACTGCATCTGACCTACTACAAGCTAGTCAGATCCAAACTCACACCCATCCACACCCACCCATGTATTTATCTAACCTATTTTTAAAACTACACAACGTCTTAGCATCTATGACGGTACTCGGGAGTTTGTTCCATTCATCCACAACTCTATTACCAAACCAGTGCTTTCCTATATCCTTCCTGAATCTGAACTTTTCCAACTTGAAACCATTGCTGCGAGTCCTGTCTTGGTTGGATATTTTCAGCACGCTATTTACATCCCTTTGTTTATTCCTGTTTTCCATTTGTACACCTCAATCATATCCCCCTAATTCTACGCCTTTCTAGAGAGTGCAGATTCAGGGCCCTCAGTCTATCCTCATAGGGAAGATTTCTGATACAAGGGATCAACTTTGTCATCCTCCTTGTACGTTTTCCAGTGCATTTATATCCATTCTGTAATACGGTGACCAGAACTGTGCAGCATAATCTAAATGAGGCCTAACCAAAGATATATAGAGTTGAAGAACAACCTGAGGACTTCTATTATTTATACTTCTTGATATGAAGCCAAGGATTCTGTTAGCTTTATTGCGAACACTTATGCACTGTTGTCTAGGCTTCAGATTACTACTAACCAGAACTCCTAAATCCTTCTCGCAATTACAAGTAATAAGATCTGTATTATTCAGCTTATATGTGGCTTGGTTATTGTCCTGCCCAACATTTAGAACTTTGCATTTGTTTACATTAAACTGCATCTGCCACTTCTCCGACCACTGCATCAGTCTATTCAAATCATCCTGGAGTGCTCTAATGTCCTCATTTGAATGAATTGGACGGCCAATTTTGGTGTCATCAGCAAATTTACTTATGCTACTATTTATTCCCTCATCTATGTCGTTTATGTAAATTGTAAACAACAGGGGGCCCAAAACTGACCCCTGTGGAACACCGCTTGAGACGCGCCCCATTCTGATTTCTCTCCATTTATGCAAACTCTCTGCCGCCTATTAGTCAACCATGCCTCTACCCAGGAAAAATTTCTCCTCCTATTCCGTGTGCCTTAAGTTTCCTCAGTAGCCTCTGATGTGGAACTTTATCGAAAGCCTTACTGAAGTCCATATACACAATATCATATTCATTACCATGATCTACCTCCTCAAACACCTTAGTGAAAAAAGTTAGTAAATTCGTGAGACATGAACCTCTGTGTTCTGTTAAACATGAATATTCATTTCCCATCTTAACCTGTTTCTCTCGAGCTCTTCATTCTTTCAATTTCTAAGAAGTTGGATAACTATGACCATAATTTTTAAAGGGGGTTGACCGGTAAGCCAGCGGAAGGCCTCGGTCAGATGACCAAAAGCGCCAACGGAGGGTTATCTTACTAACACCCGCGTCAGGAAACACTTGTCACTATTGAATATCATGTTGTTCTCCACTGGAAGATATTGTTTGCATGTCTCAATTTTTTGTGACCTCTACTGAGGTGACTTTCATGTTTGTTTTGGTATCTGCAAATGATACATAACTGTGGCAAGTATTTTTATCTTTATCCGCTATGAGGATAAGAAACAGTACAGGCGCCAGGACGGTGACTGGTCAAGCAGGATGTTGCTGCTGGTGGCCCACTGGCCCACATATCCATCACAGCCTGGTTAATCCTTCACTAGGTTATCACAACAGTGATAACTCCGATTCGACAGTACCACCCTAGGAGTATCAATAGTGGTAACCCCAGTTTGAGCGGACCACTCCAGGAACATCAACAGTGACCACCCCAGGAACATCAACAGTGACCACCCCCGCCATAACACCGTAGCACCACCGTCAACATCTTCGCCATCAACAGCAACGATACCAACCACAGCTGTTTCAACATGACACAGTATTGCATCACAGCTAGCAGCCCCGCCGAACCAACCAATACAACTACCCACCAGGCACCACCATCAACACTACGTGCTCCTAGCACCAACAGCCCGAGTCATCACATCAACCAGGTCTGTTCTGGGTCATTTAACACCAGGCATCCACTATCTGTTAATAGTACTGGGGATTACCTTCCCCACGACCCGGTATCACACCAGGCCTTCTAGGATGACAAGGAAATATTACAGGATTAAGAGCTATTAACAAACACATAGGTAGGTAATGTTATGTACATACTGACTGTGAGTGTAAAGCTTTACCCGCCATCTTACTTGTTCATGAAACAGAGGTCAGTAATTCTACAAGAGTGCAAAATATTTTATATTTTACATCCGTGATACGTCGGTAGTTAATATCTACTACCAAGACTTAACACAGCACACTGCAGTAAGACATGACACAACCACACTACCTCACACAACCCCACTACCTTATCACACAACCACACTACCTCACACAACCCCACTACCTTATCACACAACCACACTACCTCACACAACCCCACTACCTTATCACACAACCACACTACCTCACACAACCACACTACCTCATCACACAACCACACTACCTCATCACAACCACACTACCTCATCACACAACCACACTACCTTATCACAACCACACTACCTTATCACACAACCACACTACCTTATCACACAACCACACTACCTCATCACACAACCACACTACCTCATCACACAACCACACTACATCACACAACCACACTACCTCATCACACAAACACACTACATCACACAACCACACTACCTCATCACACAACCACACTACATCACAACAACACTACCTCATCACACAACCACACTACATCACAACCACACTACCTCATCACACAACCACACATCACAACCACACCTCATCACACAACCACACCTCATCACACAACCCCACTACCTCATCACAACCACACTACCTTATCACACAACCACACTACCTTATCACACAACCACACTACCTTATCACAACCACACTACCTTATCACAACCACACTACCTTATCACAACCACACTACCTTATCACACAACCACACTACCTTATCACACAGCCACACTACCTTATCACACAGCCACACTACCTCATCACAACCACACTACCTCATCACACAACCACACTACCTCATCACAACCACACTACCTTATCACACAACCACTACCTCATCACACACCCACACTACATCTCACAACCACACCTCATCACACAACCACACAACCTCATCACACAACCACACTACCTCATCACACAACCACACCTCATCACACAACCACACAACCTCATCACACAACCACACTACCTCATCACACAACCACACTACCTCATCACAACAACACTACCTCATCACACAACCACACTACCTCATCACACAACCACACTACCTCATCACACAACCACACAACCTCATCACACAACCACACTACCTCATCACACAACCACACTACCTCATCACACAACCACACTACCTCATCACACAACCACACTACCTCATCACACAACCACACAACCTCATCACACAACCACACTACCTCATCACACAACCACACTACCTCATCACACAACCACACTACCTCATCACAACCACACTACCTTATCACTCAACCACACTACCTCATCACACAACCACACTACCTCATCACACAACCACACTACCTCATCATCACACAACCACACTACCTCATCACACAACCACACTACCTCATCATCACACAACCACACTACCTCATCATCACACAACCACCCTATCAAAGCCACGCGGCAATATCCTGGCGCGCACCTCACCACTACTACACACACAACAGACAACGGGGTTTGTGTTGAGAGTCGAGGGTTTGTATTTATCTCTTGATGGTTCCTGGGATCATCCCCCCGCAGCCCGGACTTAGATCACGCCTCAACTGTAGCAGAAATATCACAAGAAATTAAATACAAGTGTATGCTTAAAGTTTGTATGATTTCCCTGCTTTCTGTCCTTGTTGACGTGAGAGAGAACTGTCCTTGTTGACGTGAGAGAGAGAACTGTCCTTGTTGACGTGAGAGAGAGAACTGTCCTTGTTGACGTGAGAGAGAGAACTGTCCTTGTTGACGTGAGAGAGAGAACTGTCCTTTGACGGAGAGAGAGAACTGTCCTGTTGACGGAGAGAGAACTGTCCTTGTTGACTGAGAGAGAACTGTCCTGTTGACGTGAGAGAGAACTGTCCTTGTTGACGTGAGAGAGAATCCTTGACGGAGAAGAGAGAACTGTCCTTGGTGACGTGAGAGAGAGAACTGTCCTTGTTGACGTGAGAGAGAGAACTGTCCTTGTTGACGTGAGAGAGAGAACTGTCCTTGTTGACGTGAGAGAGAGAACTGGCCAGCAGAAATTAGCTAGCTTCTCAACCACATCAGAACTGTGATGAGGAATCCCTTCTCACAGGAACCTTGTTCCTCAAGGATCCTCACAGATGCTCGCATGCTATCCTCCTCCCCTACACAATCCTCCCATGCTATCCTCCTCACCCTACACAATACTCCATGCTATTCTCCTCACCCTACACAATCCTCCCAGGCTATCCTCCTCACCCTACACAATCCTCCCAGGCTATCCCCTCACCCTACACAATCCTTCCCTCATATCCTCACCCTACACAATCCTTCCCTGCTATCCTCACTCTACACAATCCTCCCATGCTATCTTCACCCTACACAATCCTTCCATATCCTACCCTACGCAATCCTCCTCGCCCTACACAATTCTCCCAGACTATCCTCACCCTACACAATCCTCTTCACCCACAAATCCTTCCTGCTATCCTCACTCTACACAATCCTCCCGTGCTATCCTCACCCTACACAATCCTCCAGGCTATCCTCACCCTGCACAATCCTCCCAGGCTATCCTCACCCTGCACAATCCTTCCATGCTATCCTCCTCACTCTCCACAATCCTCCCATGCTATCCTCTCCCTACACAATTCTTCCATGCTATCCTCCTCACCCTACACAATCCTTCCATGCTATCCTCACCCTACACAATCCTCCAATGCTATCCTCACCCTACACAATCCTTCCATGCTATCCTCTTCACCCTACACAATCCTCACATGCTATCCTCTCCCTACACAATTCTTCCATGCTATCCTCCTCACACTACACAATCCTTCCATGTTATCCTCACACAACACAATCCTCCCACTTCACCCCACCACCTGCAGATGTAGGATAGAGGACAGTGCACGGTCTCCCGCCACTACCAGACACTCACTACAATGAAGCAATTTGGTGTGCGCCTCTAGTGAAGCACTGGGGAGACAGTGTAAGACACAAGGACACTGGGGAGACAGTGTAAGACACACGGACACTGGAGAGACAGTGTAAGACACACGGACACTGGGGAGACAGTGTAAGACACACGGACACTGGGGAGACAGTGTAAGACACACGGACACTGGGGAGACAGTGTAAGACACACGGACACTGGGGAGACAGTGTAAGACACACGGACACTGGGGAGACAGTGTAAGACACACGGACACTGGGGAGACAGTGTAAGACACGGACACTGGGGAGACAGTGTAAGACACACGGACACTGGGGAGACAGTGGAAGACACACGGACACTGGGGAGACAGTGTAAGAACACGGACACTGGGGAGACAGTGTAAGACACACGGACACTGGGAGACAGTGTAAGAACACGGACACTGGGGAGACAGTGTAAGACACGGACACTGGGAGACAGTGTAAGACACACGGACACTGGGGAGACAGTGTAAGACACGGACACTGGGAGACAGTGTAAGACACACGGACACTGGGGAGACAGTGAAGACACAGGACACTGGAGACATAAGACTCAACGGACACTGGAGCAGGAAGACACAAGGCTACGAAATAAACTTATGATTCAAGGAGATGCCGAAGACTTTGATCAACTGGACTTCCTCCGGATCAAACACAGTGCCTCCCATTTTCTGACATCTGCATGACCCGTAATGGCATAGTAATTCACAAATAATAATAATAATAATAATAATAATAATAATAATAAAGAACGTAGACTGATAAAACGGGAGCGATAACCTCAAGCCCAGAAAATTCAGTTTAATGCAAAATACAAGGAAAACACGATATGATATTTGCTATTTTAAAATTGGGGGATCAGCGCCCCCCTCCAACCAAGTCGCGGCTGACCGAAGTTTCAGTTATAATCAACCACAACGTTTACGAACTTTTATAACATGGAAATGAAAAGGTAAACAAATATCGCACGTTAGTCAGAATTTCATAGTTTTTAGCTTTATCCGCACTAAGCTTTATCTTCGCTAAGCTTTATCCGCACGAAGCTTTATCTTCGCTAAGCTTTATCCGCACGAAGCTTTATCTTCGCTAAGCTTTATCCGCACGAAGCTTTATCTTCGCTAAGCTTTATCCGCACGAAGCTTTATCTTCGCTAAGCTTTATCCGCACTAGTCACTGCAAAACGGGCAGTGCCATTCATTCTGTGAGTCTAGAATGCTGTCGTACAGTACTGGACAGTGTCACTCATCCTGCGAGTGACCGCCACCATGAAGACAGTACTGGACAGTGTCACTCGTCCTACGAGTGACCACCACCATGAAGACAGTACTGGACAGTCACTCATCCTGTGAGTGACCACCACCATGAAGACAGTACTGGACAGTGTCACTCATCCTGTGAGTGACCACCACCATGAAGACAGTACTGGACAGTGTCACTCATCCTGTGAGTGACCGCCATCATGAAGACAGTTCTGGACAGTGTCACTCATCCTGCGAGTGACCACCACCATGAAGACAGTACTGAACAATGTCACTCATCCTGTTAGTGAGGTCCTTGGATCAAAAGCCCCTCACCAGCATCAAGGCAAAAATTGCCTCATACGCCAACTTTTTCTAAGAAACACTAGTGTTAAATTTTTTAAGGCGATCGTAGGAGCCTGTCTCCACCTCTCACACGGATACACAATCTGGCACTGACCTGTGTGGCACTGGTCACCCACGCATGCAAATAGGCCTATGAATCTTACCTTTGATGAGTTTCGAGAGTCTCTCTACCTCGTCTGGTGCTTGCCTGGTCAACCAGGCTGTTGCTACTGGAGGCCCGCTGCCCCACATATCCATCACAGCCTGGCTGATCCGGCACTCTTCTTGCCCAAGATACATTACACAAGCGTTGAAAATTTCAAGCCCATCGAATAAAGCGTTCTCGAGTAATAAACGAAAATGCTACTGAGAATGTTCTGAAGTACAGAAAATTCTCCTCGTTAGTTAAACTTAAAAAACACCTTATTTTTTTCTCATTTGCATTTCATTTAAAATTATCTGCAAACCTGTAAGAAAAAATATTTCACTTGCATAATTTAAAAAAAAAACATTTTGGTAACATTGGCATCCAAACAACCCCCCAAAAAAAAATACTTGTATTAAAGAGATACCAGGAGTTAGGGTTTGAAGCTGATCAGAAGAGGCATGCTCTAGGTATTACAGGGAAAGTAATTTACTTAATAAAACTGGCAAATTGAAATTTACACAACCCAAAGTGAGTGACAGCAATGACTAAAATTTGAAGCCAATCGGAAAATGCATTCTCGAGTAATTGATCTAATTCCTAAACTCTAAAAATTACTATGCTTTTAAGTACAATACGTATGCACTGATCCACTAAGACAACTGTGACACAGTCTTCCATCACATCACTAAGACAACTGTGACAGTCCTCCATCACATCACTAAGACAACTGTGACAGTCTTCCATCACATCACTAAGACAACTGTGACATAGTCCTCCATCACAGTCAACATTTATACTCGCTAACATTGCACTATAGATAATCTCTTGATACACATGACTTTAAATTCTCAAAACAACAAATAAAGAAATGATGGTGGAGGCCAAGGAAGGTGGCTGGCATGTCTGGTGAACAAGAAACTATCTTCCAGTCGGACAGACTGAGCGGTAACTCCTCCCGCCGGCTTCCTCAACCAACAAACGAGCGTTTAATTCCCCGGTGCCATTATCGTTCACCCAGAATTAACGAGACTAGCGCACCACACGATTCAGCACCCTTAAAATTTTTGAAGATTTTTTTCTGTCGTTTTAGCTATAAATACAAACATTTGTTAATATTATCAGTTTAATATTTTCAGATTTTCAAATATCTACGTGAGCATGTTGGTCAGGGAAACTGTGTCAGGGACAATGTAATTTAATCGTCTTATTGCGATTTCAAGAGTGGGTGGGTGGATGGGTTTGGTTGAGTGTGGGGGAAGTTTGATCATTAGCCTGAAGCTCTTACGAATATATTACCATCATCACCACCTATATGACTGTTATCAAAGATTTGATTTATGGACTAATAATTCCAACGCTAACCACCACCGACCACTGTGTGAAGTAGACAAAACTGGGCATGGTTCCTCTACCCAACTACTGGTAGTTTCGTACCAAAGTACTGATATGAAGGTATCGGTATCAACCAAAACAGTATCGGTATAGGTGTTTATCGATTAATATTGGTAGTATAGTATCCTTATCGACCAAATTCTGGTGTTCATTGTTTGTTTTCACTTTGTATCTCGTGTTCATTCCCAGCTTCGTTGCGCATCCTCTGCTTGTTTAAATTTAAGTTTTATATTATATCTCTTTATTGAAGCATTTAAAATTTAACAGCCAATAGAAGACTTTGTTGATGGTGGGTTTTAGTTTTGCAGTGTCAACTTTCATGCTTATTATGGTATGATGTGCACAAGGTGAAGCTCTTGTTAATGTTTATGTCTAGGTTATGACGTCAGCAGCAGGCCAGCCACACCTTGTGTTATAGGGTCAAGGGATGCCCACACCCCCAGAGAGAGAGGGAGAGAGAAAGGGGAGAGAGAAAGGGAGAGAGAGAGAGAAAAGGAGAGGGAGAGAGAGAGGTACGTAGGTAGGTAGGCTGTCAAAAGGGCGTGTACTCACTTGAGTTATTTTTGTGGGGCCGAGACTTAGCTCTTGGCGGGGCCAGGAGCTGACTTCTGGCCTCTTGGGCCTAATCATATCTACTCTTGAAGCTGTGTCTACATCCACCACTGCCTCATCCCAGCCGTTCCACTTTTCAACCACGTAGACTAAAGAAGTGTTTCCTTACATCCCTATGGCTCCCCCCCCCCCTCGTCTTCAGCTTCCACCTGTGTCCCCTTCATCCTGGTCCACTTAATTCAGTCTGTCCTGAGTAAAAAAAGTGTGCATAGTGAGTGTGTGTGTGTGTGTCAGGGGGATCAATATGCCTCAACACTCGTCTCACCCACCATTGTTCAATACTTTGTTAAGATATACAAAGTCCGTTATTTCCACTGTCTCTTCTCTATATTGCGTCCGCTACAACGCACATGTGCGCGCGCGCACACACAAAATACACACACACACAAAAAAATTATATATATATATATATATAATATACGCTAAATTACGACGGTTGCATATGCCAAGCACCCAAATATACATAGCCTGGCATTTCGGCAACCCTTAAGCCCGGCCCAAGGGTACATTTCCTTGCTGACAGTCCGGTCAACTAGACTGTTGGTTCTGGCAGTCCGCCGGTGGAAAAAAAAAAACGGGGCTTGCAGGAAGCTGTGGTCCGTCTTGAAACTTTTCCAAATGACTTTAATTCTCTTCCCATTCTTCGTTAATCTTAAACCATTTACCCTTCCCTCCGTTCTAGACTACCCATCATTTTCCTCTCATCTCTACTCCCATCTTCCCTCTCCTCCAGAGCTCCCTCCCTTGTTCTATCCTCCATCCACTTTCTAAGACATTTTTAACTCCCTCATCCTCTTCTCACTCTCCAAAAGCTCCTTCCCCTTATGCCCTCCATGAGCTCTTTTTTTTTTCTCTTCACCCTGAACGAGCTTCTTCCGTCTCTCCCTCTCCCCTCACACCCTCAAAAAGCTCCTCTCACCCTCAAGCAGCTTCTTCCCTCCCTCTCTCCTCGCACCCTGACGGTCCTCAATACAAACCCACAAGGATGCATCGAGTGGCACTTGAGGAAGGTAGAGGGTTCTATTTCTCGTGTTGAGTGCCAAGTGGGCGTGTGGGCGGTGTTGGTGCCAGACGCTCCAGCACGCCCCAGGATACACGAAGGACTCCTGCACTTAACAGCCCATCCCAACCTCCCCTCTTACGGGATAGGCCGCCCACGATCCACACCACATCAATGTCAACATAACTCAAATGGTCAATATTTTATTTACTCAGATGAACCTAACAAAATAAAGTCACCACGTCCTTATATTTTTATTGTTAAGAAAGTAAAGTTGACTTTACCGTCATCAGAACGCATCTTCATACAATCTTTTAGCAGTTAAGTCTAGTCTAAGCTAGGATAGATCTGATTTAAATTTTGACGTAGAAGTGGCTAGTCTTTGTGCACTCCACATCCACCCTGGGGACGGTGGCTCAATAACATACGGACAGGTTCAGTTAAATTAGTCTTTGTTAGATTAATCTAAGCTACGAAATTTTACGCTTGATTCATATACGTTGGGTTAGGTTTAACTATGTTACATTACGTTAGGTTAGGTTATATTAGGCTAGGTCAGTCTAGGCTAATCTAGTTATTCCAGCCTAGCCAAGGCTAGGACGAGCAGTTGGCATCTATAACCTAAATGAACTAACATCTAAACTAGTGGGAACACCTCAAGGGATCTGATAAGGCTATCATATCATGTTCAACAATAATTTACAAAATGTTCTCAAATTTTTACTGAATACTAAGTGTAACTAGTATACTAGTATATTATCGTGTTAGTTTCACGAAGACTAATCAAAAGAAAAATGAAGTGTTCAATAAAATCTAAGATATTTAGTATTCTAACTATAAACTAGTGGTTTTTTTTTTAGTACAAATATTTAATTTTTAGTTGCAACCAGGAAATAGTACGAAAAATCGTAAATTAATTTTCAAGTATATCTGAATATTGACTCTTAGAAAAATGTACTTATCTACATGATAATAGGAATTAATAAAATTTTCCAAACAGTTTTTGTAAACAATAATTTTTGTTTTAAAAAATATTGACATTTTAGGGAAAAGATGAAAAAAATCGAGTAAAATTAAAGAAAAAAAAAGCGAAATCTTAAGAAAAACGCTGTGGTACTTTGTTAAATAATACGAGCAAAATATTATGTGCAAAAGTCATTGTGAACTATAGAGAAATAATGAAGTCATATAATTTTAAAGTTAAAGCAGAAAAGGATTCCAAATTGCTCAAAATTATCTTTTGTATAATGGGTTCTAATTCTTCTTGTGGATCCCGAGTCAAGACTCCTCAATACAGTATGGCTGAATTTTAACCTTCATCAGTAAGATCTAATTACTGTCCATATATCCTCATACATATATATAATTACTGTCCATATATCATAATTATTCAGTACTCTTTAAGAATTTATATCATTAAAAAAATAAATCCCCGTTAATGTGGTTAAAAAAAATAGTACAACAATAAACGACATACCAAATTATTTACAATTTTGGGGACAGAATTTTATTAAATATATAAAAAAAAATTATTTTTTCTCAACCAGACAATCCCAAATACTAAGTAGAGCCCTCAAAACTGTTTTCTATGGAGCGGAGGAGAGATACCTTATACTACGTGAAAGACTAGTAACCAACCTACACACTGCCATTACAACTTAGTAAAAGGTTAAGACACGGCAGAAAGTGTAGAATAAACACAGTGAAAAGCAGAAGTGGTGTAAGCGTAATCACAAACTTGTGTCAACATTCGTGGTCCAAGACCCCTCAACTTGTTACCAGCAGACACCAACACTGCCGGAACAAAGGCAAAAGTTCTCAGGATGACAGTGGATAATTATCTCTTGTAAGTGTCTGATCAGCTGAGTTGTGATGTCTGTGTGCCTGCATGCCGCTAGCACCTGTGACGAGTCTCTGAGAAAAGGGTTCTACCCTCGCAACCCAGCCTCGAGGCAGGCTTCCTCTTGATTGCCTGTTCAATCAAGTTGTTGCTATTGGCGGCCTTTAGCTCACTCATCCTCGGGACACTGGCACTGTTCTTAGGGGCATATTTCTTATATCAGCTGGCAGTAGCTTGGAAAGTCCTGGACTGCTGGTAGCAGGCTGGGAAGTCTTGGACTGCTGGAATATATTACCTTTGATAGGTTTCGAGAGTTTTCCTCCTCCGCAATTTGTCTTTGGGCCGGACTGATCAACCAGGCAGGTTTGTAAGTCGTGGATCACTGATATTGGCAGTGTTCTCTCACTGATGTTGGCAGTGTTCTCACTGATGTTGGCAGTGTTCTCTCTGTGCGCACGGAACGTTTCACTAAGTTAATTTTATTTACACTTCCACATCTCGCTACAGTAATTCATGGCGCTGTGTCAGTTTAGGGACCAGGTCCTCAAATATCTTCCCTGTATATATATATATCAACAGGTATCTCTCTCTTCTCCCCCTCTCTTTAAAGCACATTCCAAATACTTTTAGGCACTGTCATTAGTTAAATCCTTTGCTGTATACCTTTGATGACTTCAGAGTTTTTCTACTCCCGGAGCCCGGTCATGGGCCAGGCTCGTCTGATGTTTGCCTAGTAAACCAGGCTGTTGTTGCTGGTGGGTCGCTGTCCCATATATCCATCACATCCTGGTTGATCTGATTCTATACAAACAGCTAACTTTCTGAGTACATACTGTACATTTTGCAGCTCTAATATATCTCCGCCCTTGACCAGGCCTGTGAGCATAACAATCTTTTAGACATGAGAGGACAAGTGATTTCAATAGCACCACCATGCGTGATATTTATTTTTTTGTAAGTTTCTCATTTACACCTGACATATATATGGCGATTACTCAATCTACATTACTGTGTTATTATATGATAGATTACCCAAAACCAAAATTTTACATGTTCCTTTTGTTCAACGAGATGATCCTCTTGGGTTATGTATCTTTTGCGCATTTTGAGCATAAGATAAATAACATATGACGAGGTATTTTCTACTCCACTAGGTCTACCTTTGGCCAACCTAATTGACTAAGCTGTCAACAGGGAAGTCTGGCCTCAGGCCGGGCTGCCAGGGAACCTTAAGGATGCTTCAGGGGATAATGCCTCTGCAGCCCGTTCCAAGACCAGGCCTCCTGGAGTCTACCTGGAGGGCATTCCGGGGATCGACGTCCCCGCGGCCCGGTCTATGACCAGGCCTCCCGGTGGATCAGGGCCTGATCAACGAGGATGTTACTGCTGGCTGCACGTAGTCCAACGTACGAACCACAGCCCGGCTGATATGGCACTGACTTTAGGTATCTGTCCAGCTCCTCTTGAAGACAACCAGGGTCTACTGGTAATGCCCCTTATGGCTGGTGGGAGGCTGTTGAAGCAGTCTTGGGCCCCTGGACACTTAGTGTTTTCTTAGTGATTCCAGTGGCGCCCTATTTCATGGGTACGTTGATCAGCTGCCAAGTCTTTTGCTTTCGTATGGAGTGATTTCTGTGTGCATATTAGGGACCAGTCTGATCAACCAGAGCTTTGGTAATTCCCGTAATGCATGGAGGGAGGGTGTTGAAGAGTCGGGGACCTCTAGACGCTCGACGAGGTTTCTCTGAGTGTACTCGTAGCGGACTTGCTTCTCCTTGAAATACTAAAGGCCTGAGATAATGGTTTATTACAATATTTGATGAATATGGAGTTCCACAAGTCTGGCCCTGGAGAGGAATGCTGTGGAAGGCTTCATCACAGTCAACTGGGGAAAGGATTACATCAGAAATCATGGGAATGTCTGTGGTGTTTCGAGTCTCATCTGTGAAAAATTCGTTATGGTCTTCAGTGTGTAGACTGACGACTGTGTCGCTGAACACACGTATTGCAGCTTCTGTATTTCGTTCATTTCCTTATTGTCATCAGTGGATGGTCCATCTCTAATTAAAAGCCCAATACTGCATGTAGTTTTTGCCTTGGATTTTGTGTACGAGAAGTACTTTGTCTTTCTTCTAATTTCACTTATGGCTCTTCGCTCCCTCTGTCTCTCGTGGGAAACTGCAGCTCCAGTTCCTTGGACCAAAAGCCCTTAAACATCTAGGCACCACTTCTGTATTATGTTCTCCACTTCTTTATCCATAATTTCCTTTCGTGTATCAGAGTGTCTGCTGCCATCTGGCAACCGTCGTCTTCCCCAGTAAAGGAAGCAGCGCAACTCTCGAAACCCGTCGCAGATATGTCACAGGTTCGTCTAATATAACCACTCGGATATATCACTGACACATTTTCCTGACACTTTTGCTTATGAAAATAACTCTGTTGCTATTATAACATTGTCTCAGTCGTTGATAAAGCCACTTCATTACGACACGCTACAACAAACAAATATATATATATATTATTGTCTAATAATTATATATATATATATATATATATATATATATATATATATATATATATATATATATATATATATATATATATATACATAATCACAAACTATGGGATTTCCTCAAGACGTCTTACACCCCAGCTAATTTACCAACAATATAAATCAATTATATTACAACACACTCAATTTTTCAAATCATCGGCAGCCTCCTCCACCCTCCCAACCCCCTGGGAGGCAATTTTGGAATCTCATCAACGAACCATTGGCAGTAACGCGCCTGCTGGAAGGTCCCCAGCCTCTGCATTAGACCTCAACAATGATCTCATTACACTCCACTAGGAATGGAGGACACTGAGGATCATTCCCCCCCCCCTCCTCTCTCTCAATGGAATATCAAGTTAGGACAATCTAAAGAAAGTCCAAAGATGTACGTTATCATTTTGTACACGCTGTCTCGTCTCCCGAGATATTGGGAATCCAAAGATGTACATTACTATCCTGTATACGATGTTTCGCCTGCGATATCCGGAACTCTTCAAATAAAGAACGCCAAGAAAATGCTAATACTTTAAAAAAAAAATTCACTTTCAAGACCTAAATATTATTGTAATATCAAGTCCCATTTAATGCTATATATATTGCTGACAGAGTGAACCTTCTCCATGTTTTCTGTCATGGAAACTGATGTTAGTGTCTGAAAACATTGGTATCTGCTGCTCTGACGTGGGCATGATCCCTTAGACTTTGGAGCAGGGCAAGAGGCCCGCGAGCCCCGCTAAAGTGTACTCTTAGTACATAATAAACGGATGTGTACAGTACATAAAATGTACTGCCTTATGTAGTAACAACCTACGATTCTGCGAGAGAGAAAGAAAGAAAGAGAGAGAGAGAGAGAGAGAGAGAGAGAAACCAGCAAGGCTGGACCTTATATTCAGTAAGTGGTTCCGACATATGGGATACTACATATGAGAAGCCTCTCAGCGCTAGCGATCACGCGGTCCTGAGTTTCGAATACCTTGTGAAATTAACAGTGGAGTGTGCAGCAGCACGGGAAGGTGGTGAGAAGCCAAACTTCAAAAGAGGGAACTACACAGCCATGAGGCAATTCCTGTATGAGGTGCAGTGGGAAAGAGAACTAGAGGGAAAGACAGTGAATGAGATGGAGCATGTGGCCAGAAAGTGCAGGGAGGCAGAGGAGTTCGTACCCAGGAGCAATAGAAACAATGGGAAGCAATAGAAACAATGGGAAGACCAGACTGAGCCCATGGTTTACCTAGAGGTGGAGAGGCCAGAGCGAAATGTGCTAAAGCATGGAAAAAGGACCACAAGGAGATGAGCCGAAGTCAGAAACGAGTATGCATTGATAAAAAGGGAGGCTCAATGGCAATTTGAGAATTACATAGCATCGAAAGCCAAATCCGACCCAAAGTTACTAGATAGCCACATCAGGAGGAAGACAACAGTCAGGGACCAGGTAATCAGGCTGAAGAAGGAAGGTGGGGAGCTCACAAGGAATGACCAGGAAGTCTTTGAAGAGCTCAGCGTGAGATTTAGGAAAGTATTCTCAGAGGCAGAAAAGCTACCAGCAAACCGAAACTTTTAAGAGTGCACCAGTAAACGCTGGACACACACAGTATGCACTACCTGTTAGTTAAGAAACTACTATGCGAGTTAGATGCCTAAAAGGCGGTGGGACCAGATATCTCTCCGTGGGTCCTGAGAGAGGAAGTAGTCTATCGAAAAAAAAGGCAACTGTCGGAGGAAGGGAAGACAGCAAATATAATCCCAGTTGTTAAAACAGACAGGCAGCGTTCATGGGAAGGAAAGACCGCAGACGGAGTACAGGATTGGGGGGCAAAAGCTGCAAACCTTACTCAAGAAAGGCCTTGGGGTGAGCATCATACCGATAATATTCCATGAGGCACACATCAACTAAATAACTGCTTCAGCAAATGCGCATCTGGCAAATCTAAGTATAACTTACCGACATATAGGTAAGAATTCATTCACGACACTACACCGTGCAGGTATATACTGGCGTGTGCAACACTAGTATCGAACCCACACCTGGTCAAGCAAATCAAGAAATTGAGAAAGCGCAGAGGTTTGCAACAAGACTAAGGGGTATGTCCAATGTAGAGAGGTTAAGGGAAATCAACCTGATGATGCTGCAGGTCAGGACTAGAGGGTATATGATAACAAGGTACAAAATACTGAGAGGAAATGACAGAGTGAACAGGAACAGAATGTTTCAGAGATGGAAAATAGGAACAAGAGAGCACAACTGGAAGTTGAAAACCCAGATGAGTCACAGGGATGTCAGGAATTATTTATTCAGCCTTAAGGGTTGTTAGGAAGTGTAACTATTTCAAGAGTAACGGGGTAGAGGCGGGATCCACACACAGCTTTAAGAAGAGGTACGATAAGGCTCTTGAAGCCAGAAGGGAGTGAAAATAGCAGCGACCAGCTAAGACGCAGGATCAGGAGCTGTGAATCGATCCCTGCAACCACATATAGGCGAGTACACAAACACAACACAAATACGTACTGTCATACTTCATGTGCTGAAAAGTTTCTCTATATATGAAATACTTTACCCCAATAAAAAAAATTATGGTCTATAAACACTCGTTGAATCCCGTGTTGAAAAATTAGTAGTCGGCTGGCCTTAACACCGGAATTCTCACTTTATCACTGGTAAAACTTATGGGTTAAAAGGGAATTATTTTAGCAGGTAAGCGGGGTTGGAGTCTAATTACAAGAGGATTACAAGGCAGCTCAGATCCTCTCTAACTAATTGTGTCCACACACGCACCTGAGCGCACCTTAGCAAGGCTCTGCTGCCAGAAAACTTATTTCCACACTGAAGAAACAAAATCAGGTTTGTTTTTCCCGACGCCGCGTCGTACGTCCCTTAAAGACTGAACATATGATGAGTTTCATAAATAACAATGTTAAAACACTGCTGCATAATACCCACATTAAAACTAGAGTAAAAATACAAATGAAATTTGCAAGTATAAAGACGAGTACATTTTAAGGACAATATTCCTGTCTTAAGTAAACCAACACAAATTATTTGGGTAAAATGTAAATAATGGTAATACTTCATAAAAGAAAATGGTAAAAAAAGACTAAGATTTGACAAGGAAAAATGAAAACAAAAGTAAGATTGGATCAACTAAAAAGAAAAAAAAAGATTTGGTAAAAGATGGTAGGAAGGCGAACACAGGATTTCCGGGTAAGAGAGCAGCCTCCGTGGGAAGACGACCCACACCATCTCCACCACTCATGATTCCCACACTCAATTAAAAGACTTTACTGCAAACTCCAACTTTACACCGTGGCCATTAACCAGCGCCAGGAACACCCCCCCCACCAGGACCCATCACCAGCCCCCATCAGCCGGGAATGCGTCCTAATTCCTACTCCCCGCACCAATTCCAACGAGAAGTGTGCCGGCACCAGTATTGAGATGTAAAATCTTGCTTCTAAATTTTTACCCTGATGAGCGCGTGTTGGAGGAGCGTTTTACAAGTTCTTTGTTTATTATCTTTGATACATTGTAGTGCTTGTGGTCAGATGTTGTTCTTGTGGCAGGAAAAGTGTGATCTTGTTTCACTCTCTCTCTCTCTCTCTCTCCTCTCTCTCTCAACGTGCTACATATACACATTGAGGATTTCTTTGTAACTAGCAATTAGTACCATTTGAATGTTGCAACAGCCAAGTCGATAATAATGTGTCAAGCATCTGTCCTGACAACAGTGAAACACCGACTGTTAAAGAGAATGAGCTGAAATTTCTTCTCCGATGTATACGCTCGCACTATCCTACAAAACCTGTGATATACCTGTGGCCTGTTTCGATGGCTCTTCAACCTTCGCAACCCAGCCTGAGGGTAAGCGTTCCAGTTGACCATCTGGTCAACCAGGCTGTTGGTGTCAGCGGCCTACAAGCCCACACAGCTCAACATAGAGCGTCTGATCACGCACGTGATCAGACGCTGGTTTAGCCTAAGGAGACACACTTCAGCTGCAAGATTCTTCACATCACCCAGAATTTTAAGCTAAAACAACTTCGCTAAACAAAAATAGCAATGCAGAAATATGGGTAAGAGGCGGACCAGCCCAGCTGCTCATCACCCCCGTAAGGACTTACCCAAACAGGAAGACTAGAGATCTTTCTAGAAGTTGGAGGAAGACATTTTAGGTGAAACATGAGGTAATTTGTAGTGGCGAGAAGCAGTGGGGCGTTGCACCAGAGACGCACCGCTACACACTACACCATCACTCCTGCAATATTGTGCGCAACCTCTTATACCAGTCCTCTCTACCTCCCCTCTCTTCCTTGCTCTTGGCCTGCCAAATTCAGCCATTCCTGCCCTGTATACTTGCTTGCTTGCCTGCCTGCCTGCCTGCCTGAAGGCATCAATCAGTCCTCCCTGCCAGCTTACCTTGCCACAAATCAGCCCTTCCTCCCTGCATACCCTGAATCAGTCCTCCCACTCTACCTGCACTGCTTGTCTGTCATGCCAGTCCTCCTTGCCTGTCATGCCCTGCATGGCTGCCTGCCTTCCCTCCCTGCCAGCTAACCCTGCCACAACCCACTATTTTAATATTCCCTGCGATACAGTAAGTCAGTTTCTGCACGGTGTCCTCCAAAACTAAAATTAAATCAACCTTTCTAGGTTTGGTTAGGGAAGGGTAGGGTAGGGTATTTTAGGCGAGGTTTCGGTAGATTACTTCACTAAATTTGCTTAGACTAAATTAAATAAGTTATGAATAAACATAGGAATGGACGGGAACTCGAACCGTGGTGCTGGCATATAACAGGTCCAGCGCTGTACCACTGGGCTACGAGGCATTCAGTAGAAAGATACAGCGTTGTACCTGTTAAGTGCCAGGACCACGGTTCGAGTCCCCGTCCTTTCTTCTGTTGATTCATCAGCATCAGTTCATTATGACTTACCCTGACATTAAGGAAGGTTATACTAACATTAATTTATCTATGTTTACGTAGATATATGTAAACGATACTAAGAGTCGACATTGCTTAATCTTAAATTTGAAGATTTTCAGGGGCTACCTCGCTGTATGACCCTTGTGGTTTAGCGCTTCTATTTGATTAGAATAATAATAATCAGGGGCTACCTTTTGTAAATATTAAAACAAAAATCTCAGAAAATTTACAAAAATAAAGGTAACCCATTTTTTTTACAGCACTTGCCAATGATATAAATAAATTAGACAGAACATCCTGTCACAGACCATAATACAAAGAATTAGACAGAACATCCTGTCACAGACCATAATACAAAGAATTAGACAGAACATCCTGTCACAGACCATAATACAAAGAATTAGACAGAACATCCTGTCACAGACCATAATACAAAGAATTAGACAGAACATTCTGTCACAGACCATAATACAAAGAATTAGACAGAACATCCTGTCACAGACCATAATACAAAGAATTAGACAGAACATCCTGTCACAGACCATAATACAAAGAATTAGACAACATCCTGTCACAGAACATAATACAAAGAATTAGACAACATCCTGTCACAGAACATAATACAAAGAATTAGACAACATCCTGTCACAGACCATAATACAAAGAATTAGACAACATCCTGTCACAGAACATAATACAAAGAATTAGACAACATCCTGTCACAGAACGTAATACAAAGAATTAGACAACATCCTGTCACAGACCATAATACAAAGAATTAGACAACATCCTGTCACAGAACATAATACAAAGAATTAGACAACATCCTGTCACAGAACATAATACAAAGAATTAGACAACATCCTGTCACAGAACATATATATTGCACCCAGTTCTCTCTCTAACCTTTACCTCTTACTGGTTTCGAGGGTTTTCCTACCCTCGTAGTCCAGCCTGTAACCTGATTTTTTCCTTATTGACTGCCTAGTTAACCAACCTGCTGCTGCCAGTGACCCATAATACCTTTGATATACCTTTGAAGAGTTTCGAGAGTAACTACTCTCGGAGCCCGGCCATGGGCCAGGCTGTCTGGTGTTTGCCTGGTCAACCAGGCTGTTGCTGCTGGAGGCCAGCTGCCCCACACATCCATCACAGCCTGTTGATCTAGCACCTGGTGAAGATACTTGTCCAGTTTCCTCTTGAAGGCTTCTACACTTGTTCCAGCCGTGTTTCTGATATCTTCATAAGGCTGCACAGCCATCACAACCTGGCTGATCTGCAAACCTGTAGTGCGTATTGTCTTCCATTCAAACAAAAAAAAAAAAGCAAACTTCCACAACGCCTCTACCTCATGATCCCATTTTGCTTTTCTCATTCCATACTTAACTATTATCAGTAAAAAATAAAGTATACTTGCCCTACCGCAGAAACACAGGTGACAGAGCTTGAAGGGGGAAGACTGTGTACCTGCTGGTGTAAAACACACTTCTAACACTTTTGTCACCTTAATAACACATCTCTTCCAAGTCACCATCACATGTCTTCCAGCGTCACCAACACTCACCTGTAGAAAGAAAGAAAACAAGAGGTTACATAACTTGACGATACTGTAGAAGACTACACAATAAAGCCACATTAATACAAACTTTATTAATAACTGTAAATATCATTTCACACCGACGCCAGCAGACGTTTTTACCGTCGAAGAAAATACACTTCCAGGGGGATGCGACGACGCAAAGACATACATGTAACATTCATGTTATTATGAAAGATACAGTAACATTCATACATTATCATGAATGATACAAGTAACATCCATACATTATCATGAATGTATGTTTGATGGTATGCGGAGATGTATTCACCCAGTTGTACTCGCCTAGATGTATTTACAGAGGTCGAATCATAGCTCCTAGCTCCGCCTCTAACTGACAGTCTTCGTAGATACCTAGCCTCCAGAGCCTGGTTATACCTAGTCCTGAAACTATGTATGATGTAGTGCCCCAGGTCAGGCAGTCAGATTTCAACACCTTGTATGAGCCCCATCCTGTTCCCACTGTGTAATATCATTCAGAATTAGGTAGCAGCATACTGATGTATCCATTTTTCTCAATAAAAAAGAACTTAATCCAATGTAGGCACCACTGCCCGGGTAATTAGGAACTAAATGAACCTATGCAATGTAGGCACCACTGCCCGGGTAATTAGGAACTAAATGAACCTATGCAATGTAGGCACCACTGCCCGGGTAATTAGGAACTAAATGAACCTATCCAATGCCCTCTTGAACACCTGAGTATACCTGGAGGGGATTTCGGGGTTCAACGCCCCCGCGGCCCGGTCCATGACCAGGCCTCATGGTGGGATCAGGGCATGATCACCCAGGCTGTTACTGCTGGCCGCACGTAAACCGAAGTACAAGCCAGGGGTCTGTTGGTAATTTATCTTACTCTACATATGAGGTCAGGGCGTTGAAAAGTCTTGATCCCTTTGAGTTGTCTCACTATATTCGTCTGTTTTTCTTTAGAGGTATTTTGAACTCGTCTGCTGAGCCTCTTGCTCTGAATAATTCCATCAAAATTTTCAAGATGTAGATTATGATGTAGCTTCTTTAGCCTATACGTTCCATGGAGTATATGTTATTAAGAAACTTCAGACATTCCCAATAATTTAGGTATTGGAGAGAATTTTTATAGGAAATTAAGAGGCGCATGAGTTTCCCTGTCTCCTAATATCATGTTAATTTTTCCCCTATAATCTACCTTGTCCATAATTACTATCGCATTTTCTTTGTCTGCTTTCGTAAGGTGAAGTCCAGGATCTTTCCTTAATTCATGGTATAACTTAACAAATCTTTGAGGACAATTGTGTTGCAGAGGTGTTAGCTTTGCTCAGACCTGTACAACACAATTGTCCTCAAGATTTAGTATCCATGATGAAGATCTGACTCACTAACAAAATGAATTAGGACAAAGATATAGAGGAAATACATATATATTAAAGAGAGGGGAATTGACGTGCCCATAAGGTTGACCATACATTCTCCAGATCTGAGTTCAACCATCTTAAACTGGGCTGTTAGTGTACAGCAATATTCCAGTCTAGAGGGAACAAGCCTGGCAATTCTAAAGTTGAGGTGTCCCATGGCTCAGATGGTAGCACACTTAGGCTCAGATAATGAGTGTCCGTGGTTCGATCCCTGGTACGGGTGGCA
The DNA here is from genome assembly GCA_009830355.1 of Cherax destructor. NCBI lineage: Eukaryota > Metazoa > Arthropoda > Malacostraca > Decapoda > Parastacidae > Cherax > Cherax destructor. Next base: position 333,008 of record WNWK01000036.1, read on the forward strand.
ACGCTGGGCATGTTTCCTTACACCTGATGCCCTTGTTCACCTAGAAATAAGTAGGTACCTTGGTGTTAATCGACTGGTGTGGGTCGCATCCTGGAGAGTGGCAGTATACCTTAGATAGAGCTGGGCTTTGAAATGAGTTGAAGATAACAGCTTTTAGCCTGTAAAATGGATCAGTCAATCAATGTCTTGCGTTTGTGATTACCTGTAGTTACCTGTATCTGCAGAACTAATTATTATTTAATGTTCCTATTTCGCTTTATTCAGTGACTTTGAGTTTTGTTTTTTACTCCGTTTTAGTATTTAAGTCTTCAATTTTTCGATAGAGTATATGAAATTTGTCTTCGAACTTTTTTTATGCGTCTTCCAGCGCAGCCAAAAACCCTATGTAACAATCCAGTAATTGTCCAGAGGCAGAGTGACTTGCTCTGGTCTGACCCAGCTTGTGCACTTGTTATGATTCCATGCGTTTAGAAATCTTGCTCTTTAAAACTCATTACAGTCTTGCTTAAAACTTTCTTCACAGTGTTGTTTCTTAAAACTTTCTTCAGCGTTGCTTCTTAAAACGTTCATCCCAATGTTGGTTCTTAAAACTCTGAAATATTTTGATAACGTGGGACGCCAGTGTTGTCGGTCTATCGTTTTTTCTTTTATAATAACTTTTTTTTCACCTTTGTGGAGTGGGGCTTTATCGGTGGTCATTAATTATTGTGGGGATAACACCCAAGCTCTTGAGCTCTGTTCCTTGGCTCTCCTCGCAACTCAACACCTTCACAAACACTATCTAATCCCATGAGTATTTCATGTTACAATCATGTCCTTCCTGGTTACCCTTCAACCCCACCATCAATCAATCAATCCCTTAATCCATCCATCTCTTCCTCCCTCCCTCGGTTGTTGTTTTTGTTTTACACACAGGGTTTTACAAGGTTAGGATAAGGATTCCTAACTTTATTTACAAGCTAAGAGCTGTTACCTACATCAGCTCATTTGAAAGCCTTTTTATTGTTATGTGACATACAAATATGGAATAGGATGAAGTTGGACCAGCAATTTCATTTGATCAACTATTTCGTTAATATCATTATGCTCTATCTCTCTCTCTCTCTCTCTCTGGGAGAGGGAAGAGGGGACACATGCGAATAGCAGGAGAGGGTGTCTGAGGGTCGAGGGGAAGCATGTTGATCCAGGGAGGCGACACAAACAAGCGTCAGCAAAAAACAGCTGACCACAAGCTTGGTATCGTGAGAAGACGAGCAATCCCAATCAGCTGACTGGCCCTCCCACACACTGAGTCAGGCCACAACAAATTGTGAGCCAACACCGCCATTAAACTCCCCCGACACAAGGTCCAGTATTTCCAACCAATACCCAATCTCCCCTCTTCCACACGCATTCAACAACCAATTAATGACCCAACACTTTCCGTTACGTGGGCAGCCAAAAAATTGCGTAGCGCGCGTTGAATTAGCAACGATTGATTGCTATGTGGTTTGGGGAATTTTTCAAAACGAGTGAAGGTCATCAATCACAATTCTTTTCGTAGCATCCAAATGGATGGCAGTTTAGAAATTCTGCTGCTATTCTTGTGGCGGCTCAAGCGAGTTCTCAGGTGAACATAGATTATGTTGCAAATATTCCAATAGTTTGTTAATTATAATGAGTGTAGATTAATTATCAAGAGAGAGAGAGAGCAAGAGAGAGAGAGGGGGGAAGGCTTATTGCCAGTATATGGGCAGACAGTGCAGAAGACTGCCTCAGCGTCTAGTATCTTGAGACGTAATGGTAAGAGATCATAAGGTCACAGCTGATGCTGCATCTTCAAGATCAACACGAGGCGTATTTACCGGTGTACACACTGAGAGGTGTCTCCCGGTATATACACCGAGGTGTATATACGTACATGTTAAAAGTATATTTCAATCCTTGAGTGAGGGTTACAAGTTATATATACAGCCTTCCTAAGAAATATATGCAATATACAATAACTCTACAGCTTTCTAGACAGCGCATATTCGGTGCCCTCAGTCTTATCAAACCACTGGTCAGTCTTTTCAACAGATCATTGCAATTATGGGCCAATTAGCCTTACCTCCACTGTGGGAAAAGTGATTGAATCAGTAATTTGCAAAAGCAACTCAATGTCACCGAGTTTCTGCAAGGTTTTACAAAAGGATGTTCTTTACAAATTTACTAGCTTTTTTCCACTAAGGTATTTTAGACGGTAGATTATAATAACGAATACGATATTATGTACGATACTGTGTAGATAGACTTGAGTGAAGTTTTTGCTGAGAGTTCCACACAGGAGATTGTTAAAGAAAGTAGCGGCACACGGAAAAGGCGGGGAAATATTCTGATGGATCGAGCCAAGATTGACCGATAGACAACCTTTGGCATAAATGGAAGGAAATCAAGATTGGGGACGCGTCACGAGTGTTGTCCCACAAGGGTCAGCATTGGTTCATTTATTGCTCACAATATTCATAAACGACACAGACGAGGGAATAAATAGCGACATAAACAAGTTTGGGGATGGCACTAAAATAAGCCGTAAAATTCTGATGAGGATTGTGGAGCACTACAGGAACATGGCATAGCTTGATGTAATGGTCGTAGTAGCTGATGTAAGATGTGGACAAATATAAGGTTCTAACCCTGGGAAAAGAAAACCATGGTACTTATACTAATGTAGACCTCAACTAACCTGAATGCGGAAAGAACTTAGGAGTTCTGGTTAGTAGTAATTTAAGAGGCGCTTGAGTTACCCTGTCTCCTATGTTTATTTTTCCCTATAATCTACTTTGTCCATAAAGGATCTTTCCTTTATTCATGGTATAACTTATCTTTGAGGACAACTGTGTTGCACAGGTCTGAGTTCTGCTCAGACCTGTGCAACAAGGGGCCCTTGTTGATAGTACGAGTGTGTAGGAAATCAAAATATGCAAAACTGAAGATGGAAGAGCAAAAATTACAAGGTATCTTAGGAAATCGTTCAGAAAATATGGTCTCATAAATCAGTTAGTGATGAAAACAATGAAATTAGTGTTAAAACAGAGATACGAGGAAATAACTCCCTTAACATCTACTATACACATTGTCAGAGCGCAAAAAAAAAAAAACTTGAGCTAAAGATAATTATATCTGCGGGAAATACAGATGTTAGTGGAATAACCGAGACTTGGGTCAATCTTCAAGAAAGAAGAGATGCTGAATGCCACGCACAGGGGTACAAGTTCTTCCACACTGATGAGTCACCAGGAATGGAGCAGAAATGACAAAGGCAGGAGGGACGGAAACTATATGGTTGCAGTTTACCGGAGTGAACAAACTAATTTTAATTAGTGTAACCTAAAAGACCTCCAAACCTAGACAGTGACCTGGGTAAACTTTGGAACGAGACTGCAAAAGCGCCTAGAGACGACAATGAGAGTTCAACTTCAACTAAATTGCCTGGAACAATCTAACAGGAAACTTAAATTAAAGAGACTTTCTACCTTAACCTTTACCTTTGATGAGTTCCGAGAGTTTTTCTACAGCCGGGGTCCGGCCATGGGCCAGGTTCGTCTGGTTCTTTTACAACAGAGCAAACTAAAGGAAATAATTCTGATGAACTTTGTTCTTTGATCGTCAGCTCCAAACTACAGATATAAACCTTGGTAACTGATACCGACGGTGGTTTTAAGACACGAACAAACACTTGAACATCAGAGTGCACAGTAGTTTATTCACAACGCCAGACTCCAGATAAGGGCACCTAGCCGAAGCTAGTCGATGTTTCCCCATACCCCTGAGCACCAGACTCGTTCAAAGTTATCTCATCAAATCCTGCCACGTGCAATGAACAACGAGACAATATGAAATGCTTAACAATTCACAAACAGACGAAATACAAACATATCTTTCGTTGTTCACTGCATGTGGCAGGATTTAATGAAATACGTAACTTTGAAGGGTCCTGGTGCTCCGGGGTATGGGGAAACACCGTCTAGCTTCGGCTAGGCGCCCATACTTATCTGGAGTCTGGCGCTGTGGTAAAACACGAACACATTTATTAGAAAACGTCTCGGAACCTTGATCACTTCTAACATACAAAGGTCCAAAGTAACAGTATACAAAGGCTGGAAGAGAGGTGTGATTGACATGTAGAGACCTGATGAAAATGCAAGTGAGGTTTCCTTAAGATGACGTCTGGTAACCTTGAAGGAGGACGTTACTACACTGAGCAGTATACCAACGTTACTACACACAGCAGTATACCAACGTTACTACACAGATCAGTATACCAACGTTACTACACAGAGCAGTATACCAACGTTACTACACAGAGCAGTATACCAGCCTGGAGAGAACAAGTTGAAGAGTATCATCAATGGCTCTGTATTTCTGGGGAAGGAAGAAGAGCACTGGGGAAAGGAAGAAGAGCACTGGGGAGAAGGATGACGAACACTGGGGGAAAGACAAGTACTGAGGGAGAGAAAAAACAATGGTGGGGAGGGAAGATGAACACTGGGGAAGAAGGATGATGAGCATGGGGGTGGGGGGAGAATAACCAGAACAAGGGGGAGGATCTTGTGGCAAGACAAGTTGTCAGACTGGCTGTTGAGCCACCCACCTTTCCCCCTCCAGACCACCTCCCCCCCTCAAGACAACCTCCCCCTCAAGACCACCTCTTCCCTCTAAGTCCCTACCACCCCATCTAACCCTCACCACCCACTATACACCCAAAATCACACCCACCACCACCACCTGACCACTCCCCAAAAGCATCACCCACACAACACTCCCAAAACCCACACCCTTTCCCTCCACCTACGCCTCCACAGCGTCCCCCAACACCACCACCACTGCGTTTTTGGTGGGGCCGGGAAGTGGAGGGAAGGGGAGGACGGAAAGAGCAGGGCGAGGCCCACAGGTGTCAGAGGTTACCTGCACCTCTGCTCCCTGCAGTGATATGACGACGGTGGTGGTAATGGTGGTGGTGATGATGGTGATGGGTGATAATGCTAGGCCTGCATCACTAACACTTGTGATGGTTGTGTAGGCCTGCATCACTAACACTTGTGATGGTTGTGTAGGCCTGCATCACTAACACTTGTGATGGTTGTGTAGGCCTGCGCACTGCGCACACCACAGTTCGAGTGATCACAGGGTCAACAACAACACATGTCTGTCCTGAGTGAGAGTAAAATAACAAGTCTGGTACGTGAAGGCAAACACACATCATCAGCACAGTATGGGAGGAAAAATCCTGACAGATCGAGGCATGGCTCACCTACGTTCAAAAACACACGACACAAGGTGAAACCAAGGCGAGGCTACACTAGCAGAAACTAAACAACCAGGGAGTTTTAAGGATTAAGTATTTTCATTGTGGTGGTGTTTTGTGTGTCAGGAGCACTGGGAAAGTTTTCACCTGACGCTCAGTGGAGCGACGTCTTCTGGCAGTCCTCGTCTTCAACTAGTTAGTGAATTGAATGTTTGTGGACACAGCTTTTAAAATACAAAGGAATAATTTCTAGAAATTGATTTTTTTTTTCAATGAGAGGGAGAGTAGTGCTCTGGTGGAGACGAATCTATGAACTTCAATTCAGGTCTCGATACGACACTCAAGTTACCAACAGCCCGATGTGTTGTGGCTGTATCACACGGGTCAACCAACAATTAAAATATGGATCCCAGGAGCTGGATGTCGAGCCTCTCACACACACAGGTAAGCGCACTCACTACACCACACACACACACACACACACACAACACACACACACACACTGGCGGGGCCAGGAGCTATGAAACGACCCCTGCAACCACAACTAGGTGAGTACACACTCCCATCCTACCACCCCCTACCAACCAATCTACCTCCCTCCCTCCCTCCCTCTACTCTCGCCTAGCAAAATTATTGCATGCATGACATATCTTCTGGGAGAGCGGAGGCCTAAATATATCACTGCCCCTGCCAGCATATCACCTCTCCCGCCTCTACCACCGTCATCACTACACTACTATCATCATCACTACCACCATCACTACACTATCATCTAGACTACTGTACCACTACCAATATCACTTACATTGGAATATTGCTATACACTGCATGTTACTTTTAAGATTGTTAAAATAGCAGATTTGGAGAATGTAGAGAGAGCCTTCACTGCCTGTATACATTCAGTCAAGCTTCTTTATTACTGGGAATGTCTGAAGTCCCTTGAATTATGCTCCCTGGGAAACAGGTATAAAAGATGCCTCATAATGTACACCGAAAAATTCTGGAGGAATTGGTCAAAAATCTGTACATAGAAATCAGAAGACGGTGCAAAATATCTAAATGAAAAGCAGCGGTGCAACGAGCACACTAAAAGATAACTCAATAAGTACCGTATAAAGGGACTAAGACCTTCCTTAACACCCGCCTTTCATACGTTAAAAGGAATTGCCAGCAGACACCAAGTCCTAGCTAGCTGTCTGGCGCCTATGTTTGACTACGTGCTGTCACCACCAAAAGTCTGGTTGGTGAGGCCATCAACCAGTAGGCCTAATCTGGACACACAAAATCAAGTAACATTCAGACATACAGGAGGGCCCCACTTTACAGCACATTGCTTTGCAGCGCTTCACTAATACAGCGGTTTTCAATTATATCCATTCTTCATTTACTCAAGACTTCCTACAAAAAATATATTCACCACTCACTACAAGCTAAGGTTGAAAACATTTTAATATGTGTGCACTGAATAAGCATTTTTTTTAGACCTAGCTGTATTACTCACTTAATATGTTTACACTTTAATATATTATCAGGCTTTTATATGCATTTGAAAGTGTGAAAAAAAGGGTGGGGGTGTTTTTTTTTTTTTTTTTTTTGGGGGGGATGTTTCACTTTACAGCGAAGTTTAGCTTTACTGTAGCCCGGAACCTTACCTGCTGTATAAGCGGGGCCCTCTTGTACTACCACTTCCAGATATACGTATATCAACATTTTCTGGTATATTTCACCCTTTAAATGATATATAGCACCACTTAAAGACATACCCGTAATTTTAAAAGGTATACCTCTACTTATAATAAGGTAAATTATTATAATTATAGGTAACTGATTGTAATTCAAGCAAGAGGAAACTATATCACTGCATCAGTCAAGCGACAAATCAAGCAAGCTCTGATGGTTATGTGGAGCAGCGGGCCGCTAATACCAACAGCCTGGCTGAACAATGAACTAGGACGCCAGGTCTCATGAGCGAGTTGCGAGGATAGACAAATGCTCTTCACTAGAGAGGTAATGTCAATGAGTGAGTGAAGAACTCGACTGGCTGATATAATCAACCAGAACCACTATAACACACACCATCAACTGCGCAACAATTTACCTTAATTGCAACTATTTGCCTTAACTGCAACTTTCATGACCATCAATCTTTGCAATTATTGCCTACCAATCAAAAAATAAATTGGAGGGATTTTCCCTCTGGAAGGGAATACCAGGGTAGTTTACTGTTCCCATGGACTACCCTGCTTGTTCACACCCACACCTGGTGTGCGTGCTCACCTATGTGGTTGCAGGGGTCGATTCACAGCTCCTGGCCCCCGCCTCTTCGCCGGTCGCTACTAGGTCCACTCTCTCCATGCTCTAAAAGCTTTACTGTACCTCTTCTTAAAGCTATGTGCGGATCCTGCCTCGACTACTTCTCTCCAGATTGTCCCACTTCCTGACAACTCTAAGGCTGAACAAATACTTCCTAACATCCCTGTGACTCATCTGAGTCTTCAACTTCCAATTGTGACCCCTTGTTGCTGTGTTCCATCTCTGGAACATCCTGTCTCTGTGAACCTTGTTGATTCCTCTCAATATCATGTCCCCCTGTCCTCCAGAGTCGTCAGGTCGATTTCTCTTAACCTCTCCTCGTAGGACATGCCCGTGTGTGTGTGTGTGTGTGTGTGTGTGTGTGTGTGTGTGTGTGTGTGTGTATTATTGTACCCACGAACGAGTGGTGAGCGAAAACCACATGACGCTCTAACTCACAGGACCACCAAATCCTACAAGAATCACGCACCCAGCAGAGCTAGGAGTTTTACCTGTGGGTTAGAGCGTCATGTGGTTTTCGCTCACCATGAGGCTGTCCAAAACAACATGGGTTCGAGTCCCTGGCTAGTTGCAGTGTTGTTATTGATATATATCTGTCTCTCTCATTCCTTATTCAGTGTCATCTACTTAAACTTATTTTTACGTCTTTAGTCATATTTTCAACCCTTTGTCTATTTTTCATTGTAGTCTCTTACCTCTCAGCCGCTCCTTCCCTCCCTTAAATTTGATCATTCAGTGCCTCAACCTCTCACACTGTCTCTTCAACACCCTCACACTGTCTCTTCAACCCCCTCACACCGTCTCTTCAACCCCCTCACACCGTCTCTTCAACCCCCTCACACTGTCTCTTCAACCCCCTACACTGTCTCTTCAACCCCTCAACACTGTCTCTTCAACCCCTCACACTGTCTCTTCAACCCCCTACACTGTCTCTTCAACCCCTCACACCGTCTTTCAACCTCCGTCTCTTCAACCCCTCACACTGTCTCTTCAACCCCCTCACACTGTCTCTTCAACCCCCTCACACTGTCTCTTCAACCCCCTCACACTGTCTCTTCAACCCCCTCACACTGTCTCTTCAACCCCCTCACACTGTCTCTTCAACCCCTCACACTGTCTCTTCAACCCCTCACACTGTCTTCAACCCCTCACACTGTCTCTTCAACCCCTCACTGTCTCTTCAACCCCTCACTGTCTCTTCAACCCTACACTGTCTCTTCAACCCCCTCACACTGTCTCTTCAACCTTTCTTCCCCGGGTATGTCTCGTCTTAGTTTCTTTCTTCAACGTCCTTCACTAAGCCTTTTCCGCCTCCCCCAACCCCCTCCTCCTTCACAAGGGTGGCCAGCCAGGCGTGGAAGTTGCAAACCGTGGAGGAGGTGGTGGTCATGGTCGGTAATTGTGGTGGTGACCGGATGTTGAAGTGGGTGTTGTGGTGGTGGTAGTGGAGGTGGTGGTGGAGGTGATGGTGGAGGTGGTTGTGGTGGTGGTAGAGGTGGAGATGATGGTGGAGGTGATGGTGGAGTGATGGTGGTGGAGGTGGTTGTGATGGTAGTAAATGAAGGAGGTGGTAGTGGTGGCCGATTTAAAGTGGTGGTAGTTGTGGCCGGTTATTGAAGTTGTAGCAGTGGTGGTAGTGGCCTGATATTGAATTGGTTGTTGTGGTTGGATACTGAACTGGGTGATGGCACTGGTGTCAGCAGTATGGAAACAAGAAGTGCTGCTTGGAAAGTAAGTATACACAATAAAACGACAAAAAATACGTTGAAATCTTACTTTCGTCTGGATGAATGACCCGTAGGATATTTTTTTTTAATTACCAAGTTGTGTATCTGGAAATTACAACATATAAGTACGAAACAAAGGAATGTGTGGAGGCACTGATCTCTTTTATCTGGTACATTCCACTTATCAACCGGAAACTGAAAAAGTACTTCCTGACATCCCTATTTCTTCAGGTGTTTAGCTATCATCTATGTCCTTGACTAACTCGTTAAATCTCAACATCATGCCCTACCTCCTATCTAACCTGAGGATTTTGTATGTCACGATCATATTCCCCTGATTCTAATCTCAGCTACAGTCGTAGGTCATTAACCTCAGACCCAGCACCAATCTCGTTCAAAACTTTGGGATCTTGTGTTGGGTAAAAGGTATACCCATTCTGTCGTGTAACAGTTCAAAATACCATAACTCCTACTTTCCATACTTCCTTTAACTTCCTCCCCCCCCCCTCTACACTTTTATACATTTTAAGCGGGTTTTATCCGTAAATTCAATAATCCATACAAAATAAATTCAAACTATATATAAAATGCAAATATTTTGAGTAAATCTTAAGATAAATAAAACGGATTCGAAAATATTTGCATAAAACAGATGTAGACAGGAGTCCACGAAGCTGCGTGTGTGCATCTGGTGAGTCATTGCCTGCCTGCCTGCCTGCCTGCCTGCCTGCCTGCCTGCCTGCCTGCCTGCCTGCCTGTCTACCTGCCTGCCTGTCTACCCGCCTGCCCGCCTGCCCGCCTGCCCGCCTGCCTGCCTGCCTGTCTACCTGCCTGTCTACCTGCCTGCCTGCCTGTCTACCTGCCTGCCTGCCTGCCTGCCTGCCTGCCTGCCTGCCTGCCTGCCTGCCTGTCTGCCTGTCTACCTGCCTGCCTGCCTGCCTGCCTGCCTGCCTGCCTGTCTACCTGCCTGCCTGCCTGCCTGCCTACCTGCCTGCCTACCTGCCTGCCTGCCTGCCTGCCTGCCTGCCTGCCTGCCTGCCTGCCTGCCTGCCTGCCTGCCTGCCTGCCTGCCTCTGCTATTAATAGTGATTTAAGTCCTCTGAGTACAGTCTTGTTTCACTTGAGTACGGACCGTTCTGGACCATTGTCAAGCCACTAATATAATTTCTGGCGTTGTCCACGTCTTAAGTACTAGTTAACTTGTTATACCATCACTAGTTAACTTGTTATACCATCACTAGTTAACATGTTATACCATCACTAGTCAACTTGCTAGACCATGTTGTTAAATTAGACACATATGCAACACTTGGGTATCTTTATTGAGAAAACGTTTCGCCACACAGTGGCTTCATCAGTCAATACAAAGTAGAAAGGTGTAAGGAGAGGAGGTTTGAGTTATCAGTCCTCGGCCTGGAGTCGATGTGTTCAGTCCATCAATCTTGTTAGAAGTGTAGCACAAGGCCGTAGAGGTGGCTTATATGCTGTAATCAGGTGAGATGCAGCAGGAGGAGGCAGGTCATAGTGTATCAACCACTAGTCGAAGTAAGTCCTTGTCCAAAGGTTTGGACAAATGTTGAAGAATCCAAACCTTTGGACAAGGACTTACTTCGACTAGTGGTTGATACCACTATGACCTGCCTCCTGCTGCATCTCACCTGATTCAGCATATAAGCCACCTCTACGCTTGTGCTCACTCTAACAAGTGATGGACTGACATCGACTCCAGGCCAGACTGAAACCTCAAACTCCTCTCGTACCCTTTCTACTTGTGACTGATGAAGCCACTGTGTGCGAATTCCTCAATAAAGATACCCAAGTGTTGCATATGTGTCTAATCTACAACTTGTCGGTTCTCTGAACCATTCATCTACTTGCTAGACCATCACTAGTTAACATGTTATACCATCACTAGTCAACTTGCTAGACCATCACTAGTCAACTTGCTAGACCATCACTAGTCAACTTGCTAGACCATCACTAGTCAACTTGCTAGACCATCACTAGTCAACCTGCTAGACCATCACTAGTCAACCTGCTAGACCATCACTAGTCAACCTGCTAGACCATCACTAGTCAACTTGCTGGACCATCACTAGTCAACTTGCTGGACCATCACATGTAATCAGGTATCCATGAAGAGGGATCTTGAGTGGTTGCCAGATATTTCTTCCCTTCCTCTAAATGTTCGTCATTTCGCTCGTAACTCGTGGCCTCATCTGGACGGCTTCAAATTTTCAGCTCTTGTGTACAGTAACTAGGGTCAAACTCCTGCAATGTGCTCTATAACAGCTGTTGTAGAAGCCATTCCCAGCCCCCTGGAATAACTCAAGATAACTTGCAAAATCCTCAGTGGCACAGGGAGCAGAGGGAAATTCAAGTGCGCTGGTACAGATTTATCCCAGTAAAATAGGGTGAAACTTATTTTCGTTAAATCATGTTAAATTCCAGTGTATATCTTCTGGACGGCTTCAATAATGGTTGTTAATAAAGGACTTATAAAACCGACAAGATGATAAATGAAACGCTTGTGCAACATTTGGGTATCTTTATTCCGGAAACGTTTCGCCAGTCAGAGACCTCTTCAGTCCGATGCAGAGAAAGATGGAAGATGAGGAGTTTGAGGTAATCAGTCCCTGAGTCTGGAGCCGATGTGTTCAGTCCATCTCTAAGATATTCCACCTTTCTCTGCATTGGACTGAAGAAACCACTGGTTTGCGAAACCTTTCCAGAATAAAGACACTAAATATTGTACAAGTGTTTTAATTATCAATAAAGGCTAATGTATCATACGGCCAGGATAGTACCCATTAAGTTTGCTTTATGACTGGACACATTTACCAATATAGTACATTAGTTAAAAAATTAATAGTTGGAATTCGTGCCTTAACTGGAGAATGACTCTTCTGATCGGCTTCAAACCTTAAACGCTGCTACATCAAAATTGGAGGTACTTTTGTATTAATTTTAGGCTGTGGGTGAGTGTAAAAAATTCTATATTTTCGGTAATTACATCAAATAAAAAATAAAATATTGTTCTTATAGAATTTTACAGCATTTGAAATAGAATATAAATGAGAAAGGAAAACCGAAAAAATACGACTTTTTTGAGGGCACTTTTATAGAAGATAAGACTTGCCTATTTTCAGGTCATTGGTCTTTCTCCTAGATAACACGAGAATGCCTCTTCAGTTTAGCTTCAAATCTGATGTTTCTTAATGGAAGGTTTGGGCTGTGTATGTCCTAATTTTCCATTTTTATTGAAGGAATGAGGATATTATTTTCCATATGACTTGTCACACACTGCACTATTCCAGTCACGATATTGAGTTACAGTGATATAATGTTGGCACTGTTATGCCAACATTATATCACTTTATAGTCTAGTATTGCCTACATCATAAGCATGCGCGCGCGCACACAACACACACACACACAAGGAACAATGAGCTGTGAACTGACTCATGCAACAACATACAGGCGAGTACACACAAAACCATGACGTAAGGTAATATTTATTTAGCTTTAAGAGTGGCCAGGAAATGGAATGGCCATGACAGCAAAGTGGTAACGGCAGAACTGATACATTGCTTTAAGAACAGGTATGATGGGGCTCACGGTGTTAGAAAGTGAACCCAGTACCGACCAAGGAGTTGACCAGCGAAGAGGCGGGGGCCAGGAGCTGTGAATCGACCCCTGTAACCACAAATAGGAGAATACACACACACAACATATATGGTAGGGACTTAAAAGCTCGTATGAGCTCACACTAATGGACATGTCTTATGAAATAATATCAGACTTAGTTTACAAAACACTGGAGAAGTCGAGGTCTTCCATTATTATTATTAAGTGAAGTTGTTACCACGTACAACCCTGCAAAATGATCTTCGAAACCACACTGATTTACCTAATATATGCAAAACAAACCAATTCGCAAAATTTGCAACCCACAATTTGAGTTCAGACTTCAGAAGACGTTTAGCTCCGTCTTTAACCATTACCAAACAGTGCATACGTATGACTGGTTTCCGAAATTCTTGTAGCTCTCGCAGCCCATCGTGGCCACGCTTCCCGCTTGACTGCCTGGTCAACAAGGGTGTTGGTTCTAGTGGCCCGCATAGCCTTCATTATAATCCAGCTCGCTGATGGGGGTCTTAAGTCGTATGATGACCCGCCATTGGAGAGCTCTAGGTTATCTGACCGAGGCCTTCCACTGGCTTACTCGTCCACCCCTTTAAAAATTTAGATGAATATGAAGGTGGACGGCATTAATGGGGTGTCACGCGGACACAGTAGCCACAGATGGGAGAAAGACAAATGGCAGATTTGAAAAAAAAAGTGAAAATGTCCCGTGTTTTTGTCAGACAGTCGATAAAACTATCAGACAATGAAATGTGGGGGTAAGGAAGGTTGTACACGCTCGCTCGCTTTCTCCCTCTCTCTCTCTCTCTCTCTCAGTACAAATGAAAGCCAAAAATGTACATCAGTCACGGAAGTTAGTGGAGGGGGCGACTGTGGAGACAAACTCCATATGTGGTTTCATGTGTGGGTATGATAGGGACAAAGTCAGAAACCAGTAATGCCGCCTAGATGAAATTAAGATCCAGGGCCAGGAGCAGTCACGAACCCCCACAAATACACTCGGCGAGCACAGTGGTGGAGGCTCGATCCTCCTCCTCTCGCTATTTGCGGCCCGGTCTCTGATCTATCAGAGGAGCTTGAGATGGGTGGCAGAGTAAAGGAACACTCGTGAGTTCTTGTTAATGAAAAGTTAAGGTGACATGTGATGGAGGTCATGTCGGAACAGAATTTATCACCGGGGTGCTGGAAACTGCAGGAGACACCGCGGCCAGGTAGCCAGGGAGCCTGGTCCACAGGGTAGCCGGGGAGCCTGGTCCACAGGGTAGCCGGGGAGCCTGGTCCACAGGGTAGCCGGGGAGCCTGGTCCACAGGGTAGCCGGGGAGCCTGGTCCACAGGGTAGCCGGGAGCCTGGTCCACAGGGTAGCAGGGAGCCTGGTCCACAGGGTAGAAGGGAGCCTGGTCCACAGGGTAGCCGGGAGCCTGGTCCACAGGGTAGCCGGGGAGCCTGGTCCACAGGGTAGCCGGGGAGCCTGGTCCACAGGGTAGCCGGGGAGCCTGGTCCACAGGGTAGCCGGGGAGCCTGGTCCACAGGGTAGCCGGGGAGCCTGGTCCACAGGGTACCGGGAGCCTGGTCCACAGGGTAGCCGGGGAGCCTGGTCCACAGGGTAGCCGGGAGCCTGGTCCACAGGGTAGCCGGGAGCCTGGTCCACAGGGTAGCCGGGGAGCCTGGTCCACAGGGTAGCCGGGAGCCTGGTCCACAGGGTAGCCGGGAGCCTGGTCCACAGGGTAGCCGGGAGCCTGGTCCACAGGGTAGCCGGGGAGCCTGGTCCACAGGGTAGCCGGGAGCCTGGTCCACAGGGTAGCCGGGAGCCTGGTCCACAGGGTAGCCGGGGAGCCTGGTCCACAGGGTAGCCGGGAGCCTGGTCCACAGGGTAGCCGGGGAGCCTGGTCCACAGGGTAGCCGGGAGCCTGGTCCACAGGGTAGCCGGGGAGCCTGGTCCACAGGGTAGCCGGGGAGCCTGGTCCACAGGGTAGCCGGGAGCCTGGTCCACAGGGTAGCCGGGAGCCTGGTCCACAGGGTAGCCGGGGAGCCTGGTCCACAGGGTAGCCGGGAGCCTGGTCCACAGGGTAGCCGGGAGCCTGGTCCACAGGGTAGCCGGGAGCCTGGTCCACAGGGTAGCCGGGGCCTGGTCCACAGGGTAGCCGGGGAGCCTGGTCCACAGGGTAGCCGGGAGCCTGGTCCACAGGGTAGCCGGGAGCCTGGTCCACAGGGTAGCCAGGGAGCCTGGTCCACAGGGTAGCCGGGGAGCCTGGTCCACAGGGTAGACGGGAGCCTGGTCCACAGGGTAGCCGGGAGCCTGGTCCACAGGGTAGCCGGGAGCCTGGTCCACAGGGTAGCCGGGGAGCCTGGTCCACAGGGTAGCCGGGGAGCCTGGTCCACAGGGTAGCCGGGGAGCCTGGTCCACAGGGTAGCCGGGGAGCCTGGTCCACAGGGTAGCCGGGGAGCCTGGTCCACAGGGTAGCCGGGGAGCCTGGTCCACAGGGTAGCCGGGGAGCCTGGTCCACAGGGTGACCAGGGAGCCTGGTCCACAGGGTAGCCGGGGAGCCTGGTCCACAGGGTAGCCGGGAGCCTGGTCCACAGGGTAGCCGGGGAGCCTGGTCCACAGGGTAGCCGGGGAGCCTGGTCCACAGGGTGACCAGGGATCCTGGTCCACAGGGTGGCCAGGGTCGAGCAGGAAGCAGAGCTTGTCCAGTGTGGGGCCGGAGGGGTAGGTGGTGGGGGAGAGTTGGTACACTGGTTTAGTTACGGGGGACGAACCTCACCTTGGGAGGTGTCTGGTGTTGCTGAAGCATCACCACCCTGGTGGTACCTCTGGTGTTGCTGGAGCATCACCACCCTGGAGGTACCTCTGGTGTTGCTGGAGCATCACCACTCTGGAGGTACCTCTGGTGTTGCTGGAGCATCACCACTCTGGAGGTACCTCTGGTGTTGCTGGAGCATCACCACCCTGGACGTACCTCTGGTGTTGCTGGAGCATCACCACCCTGGAGGTACGTCTGGTGTTGCTGGAGCATCACCACCCTGGAGGAACCTCTGGTGTTGCTGGAGCATCACCACCCTGGAGGTACCTCTGGTGTTGCTGGAGCATCACCACCCTGGAGGTACCTCTGGTGTTGCTGCAGCATCACCACTCTGGAGGTACCTCTGGTGTTGCTGAAGCATCACCACCCTGGAGGTACCTCTGGTGTTGCTGGAGCATCACCACCCTGGAGGTACCTCTGGTGTTGCTGGAGCATCACCACCCTGGAGGTACCTCTGGTGTTGCTGGAGCATCACCACCCTGGAGGTACCTCTGGTGTTCCTGGAGCATCACCACCCTGGAGGTACCTCTGGTGTTGCTGGAGCATCACCACCCTGGAGGTACCTCTGGTGTTGCTGGAGCATCACCACCCTGGAGGTACCTCTGGTGTTGCTGCAGCATCACCACTCTGGAGGTACTTCTAGTGTTGCTGTAGCAACATCACCACTTGAGGTACTTCTAGTGTTGCTGTAGCAACATCACCACTGGAGGTACTTTTAGTGTTGCTGTAGCAACATCACCACTGGAGGTACTTCTAGTGTTGCTGTAGCAACATCACCACTGGAGGTACTTCTAGTGTTGCTGTAGCAACATCACCACTGGAAGTACTTCTAGTGTTGCTGGAACATCACTTGCATAGCAGTTTGCAAAGTGTAGGGAGGACAAGGACGTGGAACGAGACCGAGGTGAGTGAAAAGTATAGACATGATGAGAGATATGAATAAAAAGAAAGAAAGAGAGGACTTGCAATTGAGGGAGTCTCTAAGTTTGGAACCATTGGAGAAAAATTGAAAAAATGGCAGTGAATAAAGCTTTTATTCAAGAGTACGTGTTCGGGGTGTCTAATATTATTACTGATACATAAACACAGACGAGATATCCAGTGTTACAATATGCTGTATGTACTACGCTGTCAGTCCTCCCTCACCACTTAACCAGTCGTAAAGCTACAACAACTGTCAGTCCTCCTCACCACTTAACCAGTCGTAAAGCTACAACTGTCAGTCCTCCTCACCACTTAACCAGTCGTAAAGCTAAAACAACTGTCAGTCCTCCCTCACCACTTAACCAGTCGTAAAGCTAAAACAACTGTCAGTCCTCCCTCACCACTCGACCAGTCATACAATATGCAACAACTGGCAGACCTCCCTCACCACTCGACCAGTCATACAATATGCAACAACTGGCAGACCTCCCTCACCACTCGACCAGTCATACAATATGCAACAACTGGCAGACCTCCCTCACCACTCGACCAGACATACAATATGCAACAACTGGCAGACCTCCCTCACCACTCGACCAGACATACAATATGCAACAACTGGCAGACCTCCCTCACCACTCGACCAGACATACAATATGCAACAACTGGCAGACCTCCTCACCACTCGACCAGACATACAATATGCAACAACTGGCAGACCTCCCTCACCACTCGACCAGACATACAATATGCAACAACTGACAGACCTCCCTCACCACTCGACCAGTCATACAATATGCAACAACTGGCAAACCTTCCTCACCACTTGTCTAGTCATACAAGATGCTACAACTGACAGACCTCCCTCACACTCTCAACAATATAGTTGGGGGAGCTATAATGCACGTGAAACCTCCCGTTCTATTTGGAGGATACGTTCTATCACAAGATTGGTGCTGTGTACTCCAAGATGGGTCAAACAGATGTTGTATAAAAGTGTCCGAATAACTTTTTGTTGAGATTCCTGAAAGCCACTCTTGGTTTTGCCAGGCGAACATTATCTGTAGAGGATATTTTGAGGTAAGGCGTATGCCACTGTTGCACATGTGTCTTTTAAGAATAGGTACGACTGGACCCACGAGGCTATGAGTGAATCTGGCAAGCGGAAAATTGAAAGGCTGAGCCAGAAACTAAGACTCCATCGCTGCGATCATATATAGGTGAGCGCCCACGCCCGCCTGCCCGCCCGCACACGCACGCACGCACACACACACACACACACACACACACACACACACACACACACACACACACACGCACACACACACACATCAATAACAAACAAGTTTCTCGGCGTAAAAAAACCCGTCATACTGGACGTTTGAAGAAGGAAGAACAATGGAAACCCAGAGACAAGGTTGTATTGTGAGGCTCCAATAAGAAAGACCAAGCTTTATTTTTCCTTATCTCCTTCAACTCTCCTCCATCTTACCCCGACCAGGCATGACAGTCTCCAACACTGATCACCTTGCAAGACAACACTGATCACCTTGTAAGACAATAAAAGTGATCACATTCTAAGATAACAACACTGATCACCGTCTATCACAGAAATATTGATGACTGTCTAAACATTCATCAAAAGCTGAGAGAGTAATATCCATTACCTATGATATTAACACTGACAATATAACAACGATCACACTAAGAACACTGATCATCTAACAGAGAGAGAGAGAGACCGAGACCTTCCAAGACAACAGATCACTAATACAATTCCTCACACTACCAATTACCAACATTCCCGAGGCATAAAAACATTAAAAGAGAACAAACAAAATTTGGGCTCCTCATCAGGTCTCATTCCTATCCCTCTTCCCTGAGGAGTAATATCAGTGGAAGGGGGAAGGGGAAGAAGGGGGAGGAGAGGATGGAGAGGAAGGGGCTGAAGAAGAATAGTCTAATAAGGCGGGCTGGGATGGCCCGTTATAGATTATTAATATCCGGCTCTGAAAACTTCCGTTCCCCCCGCCTCAAATAAATTCCTCGTGTCCTGGGCGATACCGATATCTGTGATTACCAGTGATGAACACGGGCTCCCGTGCAGCTTGTTCAGAGCTATAACCCATACCTTGTTCAAAGCTGTAATCCGTAGTTTGTTCAAAGCTATCATCAGCAACACCGTCAACACAGTATTGGTCAGTGTCACTCATCCAGTGAGTGAACATACCAAAAATACTACTCATCCAGTGAGTGAACACACCAAAACACCACTCATCCAGTGAGTGAACACACCAAAAACACTACTCATACAGTGAGTGAACACACCACAAAGTATATTACAGTCCGAATAGCTGACACGCCATTGGCTGAATCAGCTCCATTCTTGGCTGATTCAACATACAGGTATCACTACACTAACAGTCCAGCAACACAGGTATAGAGGATGAGTACAATATACCACATGCAACGTTTGCTTGTTATACCTATTGATGATTCTGAGAGCGTCGCCCCCGCGACTCGGTCTCACACCAGCCCCCTTCCTTAAACTTGTAAAACAAATAACCCAGGATTAACACCTACTGAGAGATACGGGGGGAATAAAAGATGTAGGATGCACTGAACCTACGCAGGAACTGACAACACTTGCTTACTGTGTTACACACTTATGAAAGAAAAGAGGTGGCAATGCTGCCAGAATGCAAAATTTTAACTGCCTTCTGTTTTACGCTCATCTTTAGAAAAAAATCTGCACAATTGTGTGGACGTTTTAATGAAGGTGTTGCTTGCTAGGATATTTGTAATCGCTTCACACATACCTTGATATGACGGAATAAACATTATGAAACATCCACAGTTAGTACGAATTCAACCTAATTTTATTTTTGCCGATGAATCAGATAAGTCCGTTCTAAAATCTTCTCTTATACATTTAAAGATATATTTTTCATTTATGCTAACGTAAAAATTAATAATTTTGTACCAAAAGAACCTTAGAAAACTTACTTAATATAATTATAACAAGCGCAATACAATTTAGCCTAATCCAACTAAATAGTTTAGATAAGTTAACAATAATTTAATAATAAACAAACACAATGAAACATTTCTTTCGTTAGGGTCAGAATGATTTTTGCGAAATAATTGCATACACAAATTTTCGCTTGCCCTATTCGGCAAGAAGAGCAAATTCTAACAGCAAATTTAGGACACTTGAGACTTCCTGGCGTCTGATTTTCATTAGTAATATAATTCGATATACTATATACAAGTTGCAGGCAAATTTACAATATATGCTGAGCACTGACCAGTGTAAGAAACCTGAGTGACGTGTTTCAATCACTACATTGATGATATACAATACTGACAAGTTAATAAGACAAATGCAACTACCTTTGATGAACTGCCAGAGTTTTTTCTACTCCCGGAATCCGGCTCTACTGGTGCTTTATTGATGAGAAAGATACCCAGGTGTTGCAAGTGTCTTACTGACGTATTGCCAAGTGAGGAGTGTACACAGAGGACCTCCAGTGGCAGGAGACTCCCAGTAATTACTCCGAGGTTGAAAGTCTTGCTGGCAATGTAGTATTGATTCACCCATGTCAGGCTCCTGGCAAATACCGCTTCAGCTTCATCATCAAAGTGCTCATTACCAACCACCACTCGCTTAATATTGCACTTCCCCAGAAGCAGCAGCAGCAGTAGAGTAACGGTGGGGGGAACGGGGGGAAAGGAGCAGGAGCAGCAGTAGCAAGAGGAGAGGGTGTAGTAGAAGGCGGAGGATTATGAAGAGCAGCAGGGAGTGTAATAGTAGGGGGATCATGAGGAGCAGTAGCAGCAGGGGGATCATGAGGAGCAGTAGCAGCAGGGGGATCATGAGCAGCAGCAGAGGGGTGTAATAGTAGGAGTTGGATCATGAGCAGCAGGCAGCAGGGGATCATGAGGAGCAGCAGCAGCAGGGGATCATGAGGAGCAGCAGCAACAGGGGGATCATGAGGAGCAGCAGCAGCAGCAGGGGATCATGAGGAGCAGCAGCAGCAGCGGGAGATCATGAGGAGCAGCAGCAGCAGGGGATCATGAGGAGCAGCAGCAGCAGCAGGGAGATCATGAGAAGCAGCAGCAGCAGGGGGATCATGAGGAGCAGCAGCAGCAGGGGGGATCATGAGGAGCAGCAGCAGCAGGGAGATCATGAGGAGCAGCAGCAGCAGGGGGGATCATGAGGAGCAGCAGCAGCAGGGGGATCATGAGGAGCAGCAGCAGCAGCAGCAGGGAGATCATGAGGAGCAGCAGCAGCAGCAGGGGGATCATGAGGAGCAGCAGCAGCAGCAGGGAGATCATGAGAGCAGCAGCAGCAGGAGATCATGAGGAGCAGCAGCAGCAGGGGGATCATGAGGAGCAGCAGCAGGAGATCATGAGGAGCAGCAGCAGCAGGGGATCATGGCAGCAGCAGCGGGGAGATCATGAGGAGCAGCAGCAGCAGGGGGATCATGAGGAGCAGCAGCAGGAGATCATGAGGAGCAGCAGCAGCAGGGGGATCATGAGGAGCAGCAGCAGCAGGGGGATCATGAGGAGCAGCAGCAGGGAGATCATGAGGAGCAGCAGCAGGGGGATCATGAGGAGCAGCAGCAGCAGCAGGGAGATCATGAGGAGCAGCAGCAGGGGGATCATGAGGAGCAGCAGCAGCAGGGAGATCATGAGCAGCAGCAGCAGGGAGATCATGAGCAGCAGCAGCAGGGAGATCATGAGCAGCAGCAGCAGCAGCAGCAGCAGCAGGTGTAATAGTAGGTGGATCATGAGACGGAGCTGTGAACACAAAACAATACTTTAGCTACAACATGAGATCATTCAAGTGATTCAAACACTGCCATTATTGGTGATATTTCTTCTCCTTATCCCTTTGCCATTTTTTTTGCTATATTTGCTTTTCTAAAAGACATCGCCTCTGAGTATTATTCCACTGTCTTTTATCTGTGTTGTATTCTGTCTGAGATACTCTGTCTGTATTCTGTATTTGTGTTGACTGACACCTACAGTCTTCCCGTAGCAATGCAACTTAAATGTGTCACCACTGAACATAATATTATACTATTTACTGGCAGATTCGAGGACTCTAGATGCCCGATTGTAATATTTTGTATCTTGTACTGACACTTTCATACTTAGTATCGTCTGCAATTTCGGGGGGATGGGGCCCCCCCACAGCCAAGCCTGAGACTAGGCCTCCTGGTTGCTGGCCTGATCGACCAGGCTATTGTATTGTTTACTACCATATTGTCTGTTTCTTGTAAATGTGAATATCCATCTTCCTTCTTTTCATGTTATATCTATTGATCTTTTGTCATGGGCTATCACTCCACGGTCACAGTGGTCAAATTTCTTTGCATAATCCACATTTGCAATTTTTTTCCAAAACCCTCAGTAATTTCGTCATAATGATGTAATAAAACAGGAGGGCCCCGCTTTACAGCGTTTCGCTAATGCAGCATTTTTCAATTATACCAATTCTTCATTTATTCAGACTTCCTATAATAAATATATTCACCACTCACTATAAGCTAAGGAAGAAAATATTTTAAAGTAATGTGTGTACTATATATATATATATATACATATACATATATATATATATACATATACATATACATATACATATATATATATATATATATATATATATATATATATATATATATATATATATATTAAAGGCCTAGCTCTATTGTTCACTTAATATATGATAGTGTAAACATGTTATCAGGGTTATGCATTTGATGGAAAAAAATATCGCTTTACAGCGATTTTCGCTTTACAAGAGCAGCCCGAAACCTAACCTGCTGCATTAGTGAGACCCACCTGTAATTGTTACAAGAAAGATCTTCCTGCTCGAAATACATGTTTACTACAGGGTCATGCTTTTCTATAAAAATAGTTGGTGTCCACCCTTTCAAAACACTTGTGTAGTTAGTGTCACTGGTCTTTAATTTTTGCCATAGGTCTTGTTGCCTCCTCTGTAAAGAGGGGCTTGTCCCAGGAACACCGAGTGCTGGTGCTCATGGTACTTTGATTTTCTTTACAAATACTGTACTCTAGTGCCCAGGCCCAGGTACTGCCTGCATGGGTATTTTGTATATTTCTTTTTTTCATAGTCAAAAGGATTTATGTTAATTATCAGATATATATATATATATATATATATATATATATATATATATATATATATATATATATATATATATATATATATATATAATATTATATATATATATATATATATATATATATATATATATATATATATAATACATATATATATGTATTATTATATATATATATATATATATATATATATATATATATATATATATATATATAATACATGCACACGCCTAACTTGTGGGTGGGCTGAGTAAGTAAAGGAATTATGTGGACATTTAATTCTCATAGTGCAGACTAGATTGTTGAACACCGATTCATACTGTTCCTTCAGGACTTTATGTGTATTAATCTCCTTTGATTAAAGAAGCCATTCTGGAATTGATTTTTTACTTATCTTTTGCATACGTGGAAAAAAAATAAAGATTTTCTGTATCTTGAATGGCTTTTTAAGAATTCCTTTTATGCTAGTTTCGTGTGACTCCCACGCTCCCCTGGTGTCAGGGATTTATACTACTATTTGTGGCGGTTTATGAAGGATTATGTTTTCCAAATACCAGTAACTCGACATTGAAACACACCGTGATGGAATAAATAACATCGGAAAAGTCACACTGGCTAAGTTAGCCAAAACATGGAATACAGTGGAGTGTCGATTAGACGAGTTACTGGCCACTAGACGTGCACTTGTTGACGCTGCATTGATTACACAACACTGAAGCTATATAAAAACACTTCACCTATAACATGCAATGAAATATTTCTTCAAAAACACTTGAAATCGGAAAGGAACCTTGTGGACACTCAGGATGTTATCCATGCAATGTTTCTCATTTCATTCCAGTCAATTTTTGGGATGCTGAAATTAAATTTACTAAACTGTCTTTGCAATGAATTTGTGCTTGGTTGTTTTCACTTCGATGAGATTAGTTCATTGTACTAAACCCTACTGGTATTTCTCGGATTAATTCCTTATTGTTTATAGAGATCAAAACTAGCGTATTTCCATTTCTGGTAGGTTCTGTTATCTATTGGTACAATGTAAACTTTTAGGGCTAGAGTATTTTCCAGTTCTCTCTCTGGTACAATAATGTTGTCTATTATCTTCCATTTGGAAAGCTGATATCTCCAAGATTCTTGGTCTCCACTTTTGTTCCAGTCACTTCCAATCATGTGACAATTTTAACAGTTATATGCAACTTACTCATCAATAAAAATTATGTTTTGGGATGTAGATTTCTCTAAGAAATCTCTAATGTTGGATTCGGTAAAAGCTCCAAACACTGTGTAAACTTGTTGTTGTTAGGCCATTTATGTAAGGAACTTAATTTTTCATTTTTGTTTTCAGAAACTGAATCCTGACAAAAAGACATATAATATACTTGGGTTGGTATGAACCAGTGATTTTTTTTGGCTGATTTATTACTAGTGGCGAGGTAAGTTCAGGTGCCAGTGGTGCTGGAGTGCCTCTTACAAGTACATATTCTTGGGTCGTCCAGTACTGTTTCACCCTCTTGTATGTTGTTAGTATAAGTGCTCGCTGTTCCACCCAGCTTGGTTGATGGTCGTGATATTTGAAGATGTATTAATGGTTTCTCCAATTTGTACTTCTGTCCTATCTGCTGTCTCCATATTTTTATCTATTCTTAGCCTGTGGCTGATGTTTCTCTTTTTTCTTCGTTTATCTTTACGCCTAAAATATTTGCACGCCTGTGCCCTTCAGAGCCTCTTACCAGAAAAAATGGATGGGCGAGTTTTTCCACATTTCAGGTTGGTAGAAATTGTACCTTTCCTCACAGTGACATTTTTTCCCTATTAAAATATGCAGTCAGTTCTTTATGTGTGAGTGGTTACATTTTGTCCCATATCTGCATATTCCCTGGCATATTTCAACATTTTTATCTGTGCTGACGCTATATCGGGACATGTCTTCATGTACTGACGCTATATCGGGACATGTCTTCATGTACTGACGCTATATCAGGACTTCTTACCTGTGGCTGACGCTTTATCGTAAAATGTCTTCGTGCTACCTCACAGAAATATGGGGACATTTTCCCTTTCATGTACTGACCTATCTACAGGACATTTTTCCTTAATTATCCGGCATTCTATATCGGGATTTATTTTGTCATTACTGACTCTATATCGGGACATGTCTTCATGTACTGACGCTATATCGGGACATGTTTTCATGTACCGACTCTATATCGGGACATGTTTTCATGTACTGACGCTATATCGGGACATGTTTTCTTGTACTGACGCTATATCGGGACATGTCTTCATGTACTGACGCTATATCGGGACATGTCTTCATGTACTGACGCTATATCGGGACATGTCTTCATGGTACTGACGCTATATCGGGACATGTCTTCATGGTACTGACGCTATATCGGGACGTCTTCATGGTACTGACGCTATATCGGGACAAATATTTTCATCTGTGCTGACGATGTGTGATGCGTTTCCCATTTTCTGTGTTTACACATATTTTGGTGTGTTACCCTCGTCTGTAGTGGCTTACACCCTCGTCTGTAGTGGCTTACCCTTTCTGTGTGCTTACACCCTCGTCTGTGGCTTAGTACCCTCGTCTGTAGTGGCTTCGGTTTCATTTTCCCCAACTTTTAACTGTTGATCTTCCTCATCTAGTTCTCATATTTTATTTGCTAGTAGTCAGGTTTCTCGTGTCATCATCTATTTCCCTTTTTCAATTTTCTTTAATCTTATATTTTGACTTTCCTGTTGTTAGGTTGACTTTCCCGTTCAGTATCTTTACAGTTTTCACTCATCTGGGTGGAGTCTTGTTCCCCTCCCACCACAAACACACTTATATATCAGTGCTAACCCCCCCACATACTGCTTAAATAAATTTCCCCCCTCACACACACACACACACTGCTTATATCAGTTTTAAGTTCTCTGAGAAAGTCATTTTATTTTCTGGAGACGCATTTACCAATGCATTTACTATTTTGTCCATACGCATTTGTTTATATAACAGTGGTAACAAAGACAAGACGTTTATCCCAACATTGAACTTTTTTTAAATGTACGGTACTTGAAAAGCCGTTGGGCGACAAGTGGTGTCTATTACCAAGTGTAAACAAATTAGTATTGTCTCCTTCCCTCAACACTGTTGATAACACAAGCTCTATGTAAACTACACTCCATATTTGTATATTTTTGCACCTGTCCTCTATATTATTTTTCTGGTTCTAGTACCATTTTTTTATAACTATTATTCTTTAAATTACTAAAGAAAATAAAGGGGTTTGCGCAACATCACAGGAGCGATCAGACATTCTGGAGAATGTTTCATTTAGGATGTGTTTTTTTTACTATTTAAGCTAACTTGTGCTACTTAGTTATACTGTTGCTTGTAATTAAAGTTAACAGGGTGGATACTTCTTGACATACAACCCCTGGCAACAACGTGTTGCTGCTCCTAAGTGATATATATTATATATATATATATATGCAAGACAACCACTATGAAAAAAATAGAGGAATTCCAAGCGCTTTCGTGACTACTCACATTATCAAGGAACTATAAAAGGAACCATGACAAGAGGACTTATATAAGGGGCGAGACTACACCTCACATGTCACACTAACAAAGACTACACCTCACAGTAGCGTAACATCTCACGACTCTGTGAAGAGGAAAAAAACAAGAAAGGACCTGAAACTCTTCCCAAGAATTAAGATTAGTCCAATTTATCATTAAATTCTTCCCAAATTTTATTAATTATAAAAGAATCCAATTTATATAAACCAAAAGAAATATTCATATTATTTTCAAAACTGCTTTTAATGAAACATGATTCTATTATATTCCTCTCAACCATGGACTTGTTTGATACAACCTTCTCAGCATTTTGAAAATCAATTGGATGGTTAAAATCTTCACATGAATAAATAGAGCATTAGAATCTTGTCCAGTTCTAATGCTATATTTATGTTGTTTAATCTTAGTTCAAGACTTTTACCAGTCTGACCATAATAAACTTTATCGCATATTTTACAGGGAATCTTATAGACACATCCGTCAGCATTTTGGGGAATTTTTTATCAAAAGTCTTTTACTGTATCAAGATTTTTAAATACCACTTTGATATTAAAATTCTTAAGAAAGGAAGGCATATCAACCAAGTTT